>VZTF01004396.1:468418-867338 GCA_013397755.1 Cnemophilus loriae
AGGGGGAAAAATAAAAAGCACGCGTTTGTTTACTACGAAGCACATTTCATTTCGGTGGCCGCGGTGCCGCGCCGTCGCTGGGCCGGCCGGGGACAGCGGTCCCGGTCCCGGTCCCGTCGAGCCCCGGCCCCGCTCCTTCGCCCCGGGCGTCGGGGAGCGGGACGGGGCGGGCCGAGGGGCTCCTCGCCAGTGAGTCCGGGCTGAGCCAAGCCAGCAGAAAGTTCGCGCTCTCCATAGGGATAGTTCCTTTCTGCTCTTTTCTGTAATGAACTCTTAGCGGAGTTCGCCTGTATTGCAGTAACGTTGTAGCAGCTCTTGGCAGCTCCCCCCTCCGGTGGAAGGAAAATACAATCTAGATGTAATTCAGTGCAGATTTCGGTTTATGACGCTTTTGCCAGTATCAAACGTTTTTCCACTTGAGCCAAACTGCAGCTTCACTCACTGGTGGTTTTTATCTATATGTAATGCCCCACTTACGCCGAGGAGGTTGTGTGCCACATACTGGACAGACAGCTCTCAGTAACGTGGGTTGTCTGCGATATTGAGTATTGAATTTGAGAGGTCAGCTCCTTGTTTGGACATTTCTAGGAAGAACAGTGCACTGCTGTCCGTACCTCAGCAGACTTACCCAGGGCTTGCTCTTACAGAATGCCGCCATCAAGAAACCTGCAGCTCAGCCTCTCCATTAATTTCTTGGCAGGAATACTTTGTTCACATGGTGCAGGAACATGGTGCAGGAAGGGTTTTTTTTTTTTTTCTCCCTGTACTTGGGAGTAGTATGTAAATGATCAGTGGTTATTGCAGTAGAGCATCTTAGAAGTCTCTTCTGACTTGATACAGGGCTGTGAAGAAACCCTCTGAATAACTGTGAAATCCACACTGAATTTCGTTGGAGTTTTCTTTAGGAACTTTGGAAGTAAACAGCTATGGTTGGCTCATCATCAGAAAAAACAAAAAGTTGCTCTTTCTTTTCATTTACTTTCAGACCCTGTACATACAGTGCTGGTGTGTTAACTACATAAAATAAGTCTTCTCATCTGCCTGAGTAGATGTTTTCTCTGTCAAATAAAAATAATCTATAGTGACTCCTTCATCCTGACCTGCTCTCAGATGTTGAAGGCTTTGCTGTCCATGTAGTTCGGGAAAGAGCTGTGAGGCTGGGCTGCTGGGGCTGAGGTGCCAGGTGCCTGCAGATGTGGGTTGGCAGGAATCCACACAAATGGTAGGGGACTATTGGGCATGAGTTTCACTGGGGGGAAAAATGGGAATTGCAGTTTGCTGGAGAGTCTTGCTACATTTTCGTAAGAGAGTGTGTGACAAAAGCCATCCTAAGGAATGCAGCCAGGGTATAGGTGCTTGCCACAGCTGGTGAAATCAAAGTGGGACTGGAAACAAAGGCATGTGGTAAACATAGCCACCAGAAGCTGATATGAGTTTATTCAGCGTAAGATTTAAGGACTTCACCTTTGGTTCAAAGACATTGAAAGAAGGAACTCTTGCTGTCCTCTGAACTTGTAGAGCTGAGTTAGGAAATAGACTGTTGGGATACCTGAGGGAAGATTCATCCTCAATGCTGAATAAAGGTGTGTACAGATTGGATCATGCCAGCTGCTTGGCTGACAGGGACGTTACCAGGTAGCTGTCTTCTCAGCCAGGAATCCAAGAATTACTCTGTTGACAGCCATCAACGTTAACTGGACTTGAAATGCAGCAATACCATGAAGACTTTTAGGAGGTGATCAGTTTCTTGTTAGTATGCTCATTTGGGAAGGAAAATGGTGTGTTAATTTAATTTCAAATAAAAACAACATACAATCAGTAGACAAGACACTACTGGTGTTGTATTCTTTATTTGTGGTCTGGAAAGACTTCTATCGTAAACACACAAACAGTGTTGATTATGCTGTGGATTTGCCAGTGAGGAAAAACAGTGAGTTTTATTTGGTTACACAGATTTAAAACCTTGTTAATAAAGGAAGTTGTTCAACAGACTGAGCATGTCAAGACTCAAGGCTGCTGCAACATTATTATCTTGGACAAAGATTCTGTCTCAGTTCACAGATGCTGGAGTTATTGTTGCTGGCCAGCATTGCTTAGAAGAAATGAACATCTCCATCTTACACCCACTTTCAGTTAATGCACTTGACCCCTCTTGATTTATTAGCATCTCTTGCTTCACAGTTGCCTTGTGTCTTTCTTTTACTTCCAGTATTATGGCTTTTATTTTGTGGTCTTGTGTGTCTCAAGGTTGTTTCCCATCTCAGGCTTGACATTCCTTCAGCGATTAGAAGAATGTTGTACTGATGAGTCCCATATGGGTATTTAGAGAAGCAAGACCTTCCTCTACTTTTGCTAAGTGTATTAGGTGTAGGCTGTCTCCTTTCATAATGCTGTTTTCCTGTCCATTTAAAAATGAGATCAATGGCAGCACAAGGAGACTCTTCCCTTTTCACCTCAGTGGCTTGAACATATTTCGGTTTTCCACTGGCATTTCACATTCTATTTGTATCTTGAGCATCCTGTAAGACATGACACCCCCACATAAACTGGGACAAGAATGTGTTTAATTAAGGAGATAAGTAGGTCTCTGGGGACAAGATCTTTTATACTGTTAGCTGGCAGATGTACGTTCTGGGTCCTCCTCCATGTTCCTGTTGGAAGGCGACCCAGCAGAATGAGGCACTGTGTTATACAGGAACTAATAAGAAAGAGATTTACTCTGAAGTGAAGCAAACACTGTATGTAAAATCCATGTGATACTTCAGCACAGCCAAATTTGAAAGTAGAAAGGAATGCACAGCTTTTATTGAAATCACATTGGTCTCAGAGGGAATGCAGAGGGAACATAAGCACAGCGCTAAGGAATGCCATTCATGGAGCTGCTCAGAGTTTGTTAGGGTTTGTTTGTTTTTTGGATGCTCAAAGCAAACCATGATCTTTGCAGTGGAGTTCTGTTTTTGCTGTTTTTTTGTTAAAAACTTTACTGTTTTAGAGAGTAGATAATTTCGTAAAATATATCTCAAAATGTCAGGTGATCCTTATGACTTCATTAGAAAGATAAACATCATTATTATTAGAAAATACATCTTGCTGGGTGGGACTCAAGAGAAAGCCTGATGGCCCGAATTCATCCATCAAAGGAATTATTATTTCTCCACTGAATGGGGAAAATGTAATTACACCTTTTTATTTTGCTGGTGAAGTTTCATGGGCAGGTTTAATGATGGTATGTGCATGCCAGGTGAAGCCTCATAATTTGGGTGTGACCTTAAAATACAACCCTCTGGCTGTGTAGAGATCTTCACAAGAGTCTGTAGGTGGAGCAGAAAGTGGACTGACTCAAATACCCCTTAGAGATGGCTATAGGATATATATTTATGGTTTGCTTTACTGATTCTTAAACGCTGTGCTATGTTTGGAATTGCATGGGCCGCAAACAGCCGAGGTGGGCAGTGTGAACACTACCTCGGGTGTTAAATGCAGGTGCTTAGTGTCCTGAAATAGATCAAAATCTGGCCTTCTTCCAGACAGAAAGAGACCTTCCAAAGGCCCTGGATGTCTCTGCTGAGGTGCATGTGCTGCCAGGTGGGCTCTGCACACTCACCTGCTCTCCAGGGCTTGCAGTGCTCAATCCACAGAAGCAACAAACCCGCTGCTTAGTTCAAAGGCAGAAATAAGGCCAAGTCCAGAGACTGCAGAACAGTCTGTGAAGAACTGAAGGGTTCTGGCTGAGCCTGCCCATCTGTCAAGGTGCTTGGTGTGCCCTTACCTGGCACTGTGGCTCTGCAGTGACCCAGGCACTGTCCAGCCTGGTCACGGTGCAGCTGCGGGGTAGAGCAAAGTGACCCAGGAGCCGAGGGGACTGAGCTGTTCCCATAGAGCAGACAGTGTAGAAGATCTGTCCGCTGAGTGTGCTCAAACAAGGGATAGAATGGACTTGTAGACTTGTAGTGGACTTGTAGAGTCCACATGGCAACTGTAACTGCACCAATTACAAATTACAGTGTAAAAATTGCATTCTGGAGGTAGGCTGAGTATTAAATGTAATCCTGTGCTACAGTGTTGCTGTCAAACAAAGTAGTAGTAGCAGTAGCAGTAGTAGTAGTAGTAGTAGTTGTTGTAGAGAGTTTGAGCATTTTATTTTATAACCGTTGTACCACCAATAGAAATGTGTTTTCACACTCTTAATGGATGATGTGTAAACTCTGAAATAACTAAAACCAAAATTTCTCAACACAGAGCTAGTCAAAGCCAAATCAAAACAAGCAGTTTGAAAATTTTACAACAGTGAATGCAACATATTTAATTGCTAGCAATTTCCACAGAGCATCTGCCAAAGTTAAAACAATATCAGCTTTTATTTCTACGAAATTAAATGCATTGCTTTCAATCTGGAAAGACAGACCCTTTCTGCCTTTGTTTGTTGGTTAATTAGGTGGAACATCATAAATCACTCGAGCTGTTCTGTTGTATCTGGAATAATCTCTGGATAAGCAGTGGTCTGTAGTCAGTAGAGCCCAGGGTCTGAGATTTGCTCAGAACTATGTTGGTGTGTAGTCAATGCTAGAGGTGTGCTTTTTTTTTTCCTTTTCATTGTCTGGGGACACATTTTATCTGTCAACCTGATATAAAGGTCTGGTATTTTACTTGGTCTGTCACTCCTGCCCTGCCAAGGTATTGAACAGGGACAACCTCGACACTGAAATGTGGCCACACAGTGATTGAGCAGGGGTGAGGCCAGGCCACACCTCAGTTCAGCTGTTTGTTTCAGGAGCAGGTTCCCAGGAGGGTTCTCATAGCTTGAATAGCTTATCGGAACAGCCCTGTGTCATTGTCCCAGCTCCATGGAGCCACTGCTTCCCCGAGACAGAGGGATGGCTGTGCCAGCAGGCTGCAGAGGGCTCTGTGGCTCCTGACCACTGCCCTGGAGTGCTGGCAGGCAGCGGTGGCCCTTAGGTCACCCTCAAACAAGAGGCACAGGCCGAGCTCACTCTTGGAAGCTTTGCTGCCTACCTGAGAAACAAATCGTCCCTTCAAGCTGGCTGTGTGTTGTCATGGTCACCGCGGTGTTACTGCACTGCCCAACAGCCAGCACTGCTCCCAGCGCTGCCTGCAGCCCTCAGAGCATGGCAGAGAATTCAGCACAGTGCCAAGGGCATGGGTATCATGCAAAAGCCTGTTGCTAAACACACAGAGACCTCAGTGAAGCTATTGAGAGGCTTCACTGGCGAGCAGAGCTGCAGGGTCCTCTCAGGACACCGGGTCTGTCACCCTCCTAGCACACTCCCTGCATCACAGAAATCCTTTCTTGTGGAGGATCTTGTGGAGCTCTCTTTTTCCTGTGCTATGGTGATTGTAAGGCTGTTTCAGAATGTGACAGCTCTAAGAGTTGTAATTTACATCCTAAATGTGCTCACACTTGATTTATAGCCATTTATTTTCATCTCTAAGCTAAACAGTTCTTTTTCCTTCCATGTGTTTGCCTTGACCTGCAAGTAAGTAAGTACATCCCCATTCTGTCTTGGTCTTTGAAAGTGAGCAAGTCAGAACGAGAAGTTCTTGTCTTGTTAAGCTTAGGAAAACAAGCTTTAAGTACTTTTAGACCAGCTTGATTGTTAAGAAGGTTTTAATGTACACCACAACTTTGTTTATATTGAAGTGGTATCTGGTGCACAACAAGCAAACTGGCTGAACAGAGAGGATGCATTGAACACCTGAAATGATGCGTGCTTTCTTTCATTTTTCTAAGAATACAGTTAAGCTCTACCCATACATACTTCAAGTTACAAACATTTTATAACATGTTTTGCACAGGCCTTTGTGAAAGCTGACAGAATACATTTATGTTTTGTAAGAAACCAGAAACTGCAATATACAAGCAGTTACTTATTTCAAATTACTGCTGGGTTTTCTCAAACAATATGTGCCCTTTGAGAACTGATCCCTTGATCCATGGGGTGTCTTTGATTAAAGACTGTTTTTTTGTTAGCATTTGCCAAAGGCATGTGATGCTCACCATAAACTGAAGGTGGAAAAGCAGATGACTATGATGGGAATCAGAGACTAATTGCAATCCTTTTGGGTGTTACTTAGTAATATAGCAGCCTACATTACACCACTGTGGGTTGTGTTGGGATTAGATACAGATATAGAGCATCTTAAATATGAGATTATTATTATCTAGTACAAAAGTACAGTTACAAGAAAAAGTGCTTTAGGCAAACAGAAGAATGTGTTAAAGATTTACTATTGAGGAAGGTGTGGTTTGTGCTACTGGAGGAGGAAAAACATTCTCTTTCTGCTGACCGCACAAACCCTCTAAAAAGCAGTTTTGAGAAGATGGAGTCTTAAAGAATTCCATTCAAATATGTCTGTCTGTGTAGGCAGCTGACTTCTATACCTGCTAAATTGTCTTCTCAGCATATAGTGGCTGGTAATCTCTCTTCCAGGTTTTGCTGGAGTATTTGAATACATCTATCGTGAAGTTTTTAAGCTTCAGGCTGTTTTTTAGGATTTTCAGGTAAGATGTCACAAGGCTCATTTTCCCTGTAAGTGACACTTCCCCACCCCACAACAGGGCATTGTGTCCCTGTGTTCCCATAGGTCCTCCTGGTTTTCTTCTGCTGAGTCTGCCCACAAAGGCTTCATGGCAGAGTGACTTTGCTCTGCAGTGCACATAGCAGGGCCATAGTGAAAGGAGTGGTAGGGCAAGTCTAAACCCAGTCCAAACTTGTTTGCAAATAAATGACTGACAGAGTTACAGAAGTGGCAGCAATGCTGGCATCCCTAGGTCAAAACTTTATTAAAAGCATTCCTAAGAAATTAGCAATGTCAGCTTCTTTGGGTCTCCATACTCAAAGCTAGCATGTTGCATTTTTGCTGCAGTTTGTTTCTTGGTTTTGTTTGGAAACATATCCAATAGCAGGGTTAGAATTTCCTAGATTTTGGATTTCTGGCTTCATAGCATAGATCTAATGAGGAGGACAGGGCGAGAAGGTAGGAAGTCTGCAGAAGATCTGCCAGACCCGCCTGTAATCACGGTCTCTTTCACTTTTGGTAACTAGGTGGGGTTTCTGAAGAGGAGAGCAGATTTAGTGTTTATGAAGTTGCTTGCGAAAGAGCTGAAAGGGTGCTTGAGCATCCCTTCACACACAGGTGGCAGGGAGGCCAAGCACATGAGCTTTTTCACTCTAAGTTTGCTGTTGCTCAGGCAGTCCCACCAGTACCAGCAGGATGGACAGACATCCAAACACTGTAAAAACAAAAGGTTTTATTAAGCTATAGGTGCACATTTGTATTAGTTGTGGGGCACACAAAGAGCAGACCTCAGGGCTTTGGCTGCAAGGCATGATTTTCTGAAAAAAACCAGATAAAAACTAGGTCATACCGTGTCTTGTGAGTTTCTCTCCAAGCCCCTGTATTTCACTATCAAAACACAACAAGTTGACTGCTGTAATTGTGCTGGAGGTTGCTGAGTCTTAACACAGCCTGCTGCAAGGGCAACAATAAATCTAGATCGGCTAGGGTAACCCTACTTTCATTTTCTGCCACTGTGTTAAAAAAGCCATAAATGTTCTAATTCAAATAGAGCTCTAGAAAAGAGTGTGGATTAATTTTTTGCTGTATTGATTTTTTTTTTTTTTTGCCTTCATACAGTGGTTGAGTGCAGGGAACATTGATTCATTTCCTTCTGATTCCCTTGCTTTGTGAGGAAGGACTTTGAAAGGCAGGTGGAAGTTTAAGTGACAAGCTCTCTTCCTTCCACATAAAATAGGTAGCACAAAGAGCTATGGGCTTGAGTGTGTTCTCAATTATGCAAACAAAAAGAGCTGGTGGTCTCTGTGCCATCTAGGTGCTCACAGGACACTTAGCCCTCTTGATTCCAAAGCCAGCATCAACCAGGGACCCGAAATTTTATTTCATGTAGAACACACATTGTTCTTCATGCTTAGCTTCGTACCAGGAAGAAATTGGGTGGGAGCCCATGTGCTGTGTAGACTGTTACTTAACTTTGCATTTCCCTCCTGCGTCCCCATTCAGTGTTGCAGAGGTGTAGTCAGAACCATCCAGTGCTTCTTGGAGGTCTCCATGCTGGCTGCAGAGACTGGTTGAAGGAGGACATTCAGTTTCTGTATTGACTGTTAGCTGGGTAACACCCGAGCATGAAAACAGGTCACAATTTGAATGTACACTTGAAGAGTGTTGGTGTTTCCAACTGTTAAATTGACTCAGACAGAAGAAATAAAGAAACTGGGGGTAAGTTGTTTCAACTGGTGTAATTATTCTCTTGGTATTACACTTCCTGATTTTCTCGTCCTTTATGTTGTTTGATATTTAGGCATTAGAGGATTGTTGAAATCCTCAAAGCTCTTGCTGGCTTGGGAGAAAGTCTGCTGTCTGAACTTACTTCACTTTTGGTTCCAGTTCTGAGAATCACACAAGAAAAACAGAACCCTTCATACTTGATAAAAGGAAAAAAGAAAATTAGAAGAAAGTTAACAGTATCACTCTGTTGTTTAAAACCAGGGAATTTTATGCAAGTTTAGAGACAATGGTACAGGAAAAATGTGAGCCAACTTCTGAGTTCTCTGTCATGAGACACCATGAGATGTGGCACAAGAACTTTAAGCAAAACATGTAAATCCAGACAACTTACGATGCATCCCAAGATGACAGACTTCTCATGCTAAAAGTATACAAACCTTTTCTTCTAAATTCACATATTCAGGCTTAATTATAGCACTGAGGGGCAGAAGAATTGATAATTAAGAAGGTTTGCTTTGATTCAGTTTTACACCAATGACCTCAGGAAAGTTCAGCTGAACTGAATGCTTATTGATGGCCCAAGGACCTGCTGTTCTCGTTGCAATGAAACACCTCAGTGCAGAGAGCTGCAGGTATGGTAACTTGTTTAGCAGGATCCTCTACCCCTTGTTTTGGGTGTGTCTTTTCAGCACACTAACCGTGGGTGTTGAGCAGTCTGCACACCCCCAGCCTTGGTCTGTGCAGAGCAGGAGCTGTTCTGCAGAGATTTCACCATCTTTCTGAGAGTATGAACCAGGACTGTCTGTGTGGAAGTTTTCTCATACATGGGCTCACATGAAGATGATAAAACGTCCTGACTTGATCTTAGGGAGGGAGGGCAGCAGGCAGTGTTGGAGGGTAAGCTTCAGCCTTTCCAATGCAAATGAGCTCAGGATAAACATACTGCACTATGTGTGTGTTTCGCTGGTTGCAAAAATCAAGTATGCACAAACATGAGAAACAGCCTGGCAGCAGAGCTGAACTGCATGGGAAGAAAGGAAAGCATATGTTGTGGAGATGACATCTGGGTTGGAAGGTAGTGATAAAACTTCTGTTAGGAATTGTCAAAGACTATTTTCATTTTTGCTTGCTTGCTGTACTAAACAGCAGAAAAAACTTAAATAGTCATGTTTCTTTGTACTGATAGACATTAAAGATAAACTTTATCCTGAAGATAAACTGAGGCTTTTCTGCAGGGGATGTGTTTGTGTGTGTGATTTGACATAGGAGACAATCCAGTTTTGAAACGTGTTTGCTTACTACAGTACAGAAATGTTAGAAACCCTGGCTTAGATACCTTATTTTACTGTGCAGTTCTGTGATGGTTGTACTGTCTTATCCTGTATAAATGTACTTGTCTCTGCCTGTCCAGGAGATTATAGCAGAGGCCCTTCTTAGCCACTTCTTGTAAAGCTCATCAGGCTCTCCCATGGCAAGTGCAAACTACTGCTTCCAAAAGTCTGCATTACTGAAGAGATTCGAGAGAAGTGTGACTGCTGCATTTATCCTCTCTGTGTAACATGGAGTAGCACTGGAGCATTACCCAGAAACAATTCTTCTGCACTAATTGAAAAAAATATGTGTTGTTGCTATAACTGGCCTTCTGTTTTGAATGTGTTCTGTGTAAGTATCCTGCAACTTGACAGCATTTGTGGGAAACCTTATTACCACAGCAAATCTGGATGTGTTCAGTGGGATTCCTATAACTTACTCTTTCTAGATCCACTGGCAGTCTGCACTTGTAGCTCAGCAGTACCTGTCCACTTCTGCCTTACACCATACCTTATAAAGTGGTATTAAATGCTGAGGCTTGCAATTGAAGGAATTTATGTTGACATCCAATGTCATCCTTACTTAACCCCTGAATCTGTTTTTAATGGCACATGTGATGAGCTAAGTCAAATATTATGTTCTCTTTTGTCAGAGCTTTGCTGGAGATTAGTACAGGGAGGTTCCTGAAATAGCTACAGATTGACAGGAGAGCTGAGCTGGAAGGGGCCTCTGGAGGTCTCTAGTGCAGACTCTGGCTCCAAGCAGGGGGTTAGATCAGGCCGTTCTGGGCCTTGCTTCAGTAGAGTCAGGAAGATGTCCAAGGATGGAGATCCCACAGCCTCGTGGGCCCTGTTCCAGTACTTAATCATGCTCATTGAATATAATTAATACTTTTTTCACAATTGGGATATGCCTTGTTGCAACTTATAACTGTTGCCTGTAGTCTTTTCATCACGTACTTCTGAGAAGAGTGGCTCCATCATCATAAGTTTAGTGTGTCCAAAAAGCTTTTCTCATATATTTGTGTGTATGTAAAAGCTATTAAAAGAATTCAAGCCACTTTGGGGAATGATGAACAACATCTGTTGCGTCATCCCAGTCTTCATCCATGCCTAAAGGCAGTGTACTTAAAAATCATGAACACCGTGACCTGAGAGCATGGTGCGTTTCAACTGCAAATGAGAGAAGGTGAAAAATCACTCTGCCCAGGAAACAGCTCGTGGTAAATAAGAAAAGGAGTACAGCTAGCGTGCAGAATAGGATGCTACCAAAGTGTTTGGGGAGTAATACATTAGTGGAGTAAGAATTCTGAACATTAACGCAAACGGTGCTCTGTAACTGTGTCCTTCCTTTGCTCGTAGGGAGAGGAAAGGAGCTGCCTGCTGCTAGGAGAGGTTCCCAGGCAGGCTGTCCTCAGAGGATTGGGAAAGAATCCCCTTCTTGCTGAGGGAGTGGAAGAATCTTGAGTCTCCACAGTAAGCTTTTGAATTCCAGCATTGTGTGGAGTGAAGAAGGATTAGTAGTTCTCTCTGAGAGATGAAACCTAGAACTTCTGCCTAGAGAGGGATGCAGATTCTGTAGTAGCATCTGTGATATTGCTGGCCGCATCTTGGAAGAGGGGAGCAGCTCTTTGCTTCCTGCCCACAAATCACAGAGAGTTTCTCTGGAAAACTCTCCTCCCTTCATTATTCCTTGCGCAGGCTGGGATGAACCACAGAAACTCCTTGGTCTCCATGGGGAGGGAAAGTTTGTAGGAGTGATTGAGGTCTGTGCACTTCTGGGATGCTGCTCAGGCATGACAGACTGGATAGCCAGTTCTTGTTGTCTTTTCCTGGTATTAATTACTTGGAAATGGTCTGTCTCCTTCCATTCCCCCAGTGTATTTAATTCCTGTCTCCATGTGTCATTGTTTAGCACTGTGTGCACAGAAGTTGTAACAGCTCATGAAGGGAGCAGTTGCCAGCAAGTCAGGAGGAGGTATCTAAAGATGGTTGTTAGGAAGGGTCTTTGTAACAGAAACATCAGGCCTTTCTTACTGTCCTTCTTTTTTTTTTTTTTNAAAACAAAAATCTCTTTCATTTAATCTTGGCTTTATTTGGGTACAACAAAAAATGTCTTCTCCTCAACAGCCATACATGTTTATCTATCTCGTTTCTCTTTATGGCTGAAAACAGTAAAACAAAAACATTCATTTGATTGAAGATAAAATGGATTCTTCGGTGCTGGAAAGTCTTGCTTTTGCAAGATTGGTTACATTTTTTGGTCTCTCTTACTTTATGATACTTCATGGCATAAGATGAAATTGTATTGTTAGTCTTAAATAATACCAAGTACAATTTGGTTCTCTCTCCTTATATGGCAGATGATTGTTACATTATTGAATGCTTAGATATCATCTCTGCAAGAAATGAACCTCAGAAAAAAAACCAGCCACAAGACAAGAGGGTGCTGTGCAAAGACTGGTACATATCACAATGAAAATATTTTGATGTGGCATTATACAAACCTAGAAAATATCTTCTTTTCCTTTTTCCTTCCTTTCATTCAAGCACGGCTCGATAGTGAGCCATGAATGACATTTCTAGAAGCAGTACTGGATTCAGAGGACCTTGAGTCACACAGTAGAATCAGCTCATTGGAGGAAATTGCCACTTTCTGTTCTTCGTTGTGGCTGACAAGGCAAAGTTTAACAGAGAGGAAATGGGAAGGAATACACACTTGAGTAGCTGCTTTTCCTATTTGAGGGTTTGACTTGGCTTTCCCATTCAGTTATTCCACTTAGATACAGATATAAGGCCATCCACTTATTTTTCACAAAAGCACTTTAATGCTCTTTGCCTTTGACTTTGTTGTAACTCTGCTGCAGTGGAGATGGAGAGGATTAGTCTGGAACTCCTGGTCTCTATTCACTGAGTTATTATGCTGTCAGTTATCTTTTTGTTAAAGTTTTGCAGAGTAGTTATTATTTGCCCTCATGAGTGTGCCAGTGGAGCTGCTTTAAAAATGCTGTCAGAGTAGTCCTTTTATTTGGTTAAATTATTCATGTGGTTCATGACTCCAGTAAACAGCAGTAGGAGAGAGGGGGTTAGACATGAAAAAAATCATGAAAGTCTTAAAAAAAAATTAATAACCGCTCTTTCTTCTGGATGTTTACTGTGTTATGTGAGTGGCATCATTTGACATCATGGCATGTGTCCAAAGGAAAGGGAGAAAAATATGCATTAATGTACTGATGAGTGATAACATGCAGATGATGTACAGAATGGTGCACCTTAACTGCAAAGATCTGCAAGACTGCAGATTCTTTATAGCATATATTAATTGGCAAGAATTTCTGTCCAAGAAGAAATAGGTATGTCAAGCAATTGCATTTTTTCTGTATATTAGTAGCAGTAGTTTTCCCTAACCTGTTTGTTATGTACCCACAGATTTCCTGGGGATTCCTGTTAAATAGAGTTTCTGATTCTCTTATACATAAGAATATATTTTTTTTCACGTGAGATGTGACATTGTAATGAGTGGGTTAAATAAGGATGAAGGTAATAGGCAGCCTACAGAGAGTATTAAGTGACTGAACATAAAATAGCTAACTGGATTATTATGTGACTAATGGGTTTATTCAGCCCTACCAGTGGGAGCAATATATTGAATAAAATGGTAGTCCTTAGTCATTATTCAATGGATAAAACTTATAACTGTATGAACAAAGGACTAAGGTCCTTTGAAGCCTAAGGTACAACACAGGTGTTACTAAATCTAGGAGGTAGTTCCTGATGCACTTAATTTTGTTCTATAAGCATCCTTTTGAAATCCAGTTGTTCCTGCTTTGGAAGGATGGTTGAAACAAGACCTTACCACAGTCAGTGGAAATTCTGTCATCACTGCACATGAGGCTGTAATTTGAAAAGCATTTCTCTAAAAGCCGACGTGAAGGAGTTTTCCATCCTTGCTGGAGAAGCTCACAGAATGAAACTTCTTTGTGTGTTTATTCACTGCAGCCATCACCCTGGAAGGCTGCAAAATGCACCTCTTGGCTTCATTTCAAGTTGTTATTCATTTTAACACCCATGATGCCAGTTAAGTATCTCTGGAGATGGAACATGTGCTGTGGACTTGAACTGCATCTGATGTTCCTGTCTCTAACAGCACCGTAACTGCAGGTTGATCCACTAACAGCTCTTAAAGATTATTCATATACTTTCTTCTGTTCAACAGATTTATCTCAGCCTAAAGCCTCCCCAGAGCAAGGATGTTGATTCTCCTGGCCTTCATTATTGTGTTTCACATAACCTCAGCAGCACTGCTGTTCATCTCAACTATCGACAATGTAAGTGTCATTTCTTCTCGTTTTCTCTCAAACACACAGGGTTTTCTTTGCTTCATAAAAATTGAGCTTTTCTTCTCTTCTCTAGTCTTCAACTTGCTTATTGAGAAGACCTAAGTTTGTTAGGCACACTGGTGTCCTTAGACCTTTTTGTAACAGAAGTGCCTTGGATATGCACGTTGCTGGTGGATAAGGCTATCCATGCACGTGCCATACATTTGTATGGCATCATGTTGTAAGCTGAAGGCATGCAGCAGATCCTCTCCCCTGGTAGAGACTTGGCCAGGGAGGATATTTACAGGGTGGAGCCCTGGGACTTGGTTCAGCTGGATATGAGGGAGAGAGGGGGGAAAAATCCACTGTCCTTTCGTGTCAAGTATATGAAGTCAAACAGCTGATGATTAATTTGTGGGGATAATTTCAGTCAAGGTGTGCTTTGCCTCAGAGGCATTTGTCCAAGATGTCCAGTTAAATCATGAGAGACACCATGAATGTATCTGTGTCTGTTAAGTTAAAGCAGTTTCAGCACGAAGTTTTAGACTATTTTATGTTGCATTCTTTTCAAATTTCCATTTTATTTTTGTGATCAGAAAGAATTTACCCTCCAATATTTATATCTAGGTTTTAATGGAAGTTTCCATATTCCAAAACAGCCCATTATCCTGATCAGAAGTTTGTGTGCTGGAATCTATGAGGTCTGATGTATGTACAGGCTTTTGATATTAAAAAATTTGCTGCTGGAAATACTGTTTAGTGAAGCCCATGCTCCAAGTGAAGTGAAGTGAAGACAACTTTTTATTGCAAAATTTTACAAACTCAGATGTTACATTTTAGTCACCTGGTTTATTGTTCCATGGAACTAGGTCATTATTGGAGCACTACAGTAGGTTGTCTTATGCTACTTCTTTGAATATTTAGAAAGCAAAGACAGTGGGCAAAGCAACTTACTGTTAGTTCAAATCTGCTACACACAACCCAAATTATTACAGAAATAAAACCCTATGCACTCTGCTTTGTGTCATTAGCTACTTTTGAACAATTAAAAACTTCAACCATGCAACCATCTTCTATTAGATTTTATATTACGTATCTATGTATTATATAGAGCTCAGAGCTGCAGAGTAACAAATTGAACTTGGACTGTAAAATCCAAATGAATGGCATCCTGAGAAGGTAATTCTTTTTCTTAAAACACAGTGTTCCATTTATCCATATGCCTACTACTGTAATAGGTTATATTTTTTACTGCAGTATTGTTTGCAAAGGGACACAGTAAGCTCTGAGGCTTCTGGAATGTCTATTTAAGCAGCAGATCCTACCAGGAATCGTATTTAAAAGACGTATTTTGTCCAGCTCTAGTCGAAACAAAGGCCTGGGTAGCTATTGGAATGGGAATGGGTTTCCTGAGGAAATGCCACTTGTGGAGTGCTTGTCATTTTCCAGGCTACTGTAAAAATCTGTTCAGATGCTGCAGTACCATTTTGCCTTGAATGTTAAAACCCCAAAATAGAAATACCACAGGAGGATCTTAATTTGTCACCAGCCATTACCAGACAGATGCCATAGTGTACCTCAGCACAGCTGCATTGCATCGAGATTAATCACGTCAATGGCAGGAACCAGACCATCTGTAAAGGACTTTTATTTCTCAGGTGATGCTATTTCCTGCAAATTAGCAAATGCTGTACCTTCAGAGAGATGTGCATCCTAAACAGGGTCTGGGTAAACCAAGCACATCTTGTCTAAGTGTCTCAAGGAGTGAGCAATCACTGACTACCCAAAATTTCTGCCCAAGCAGTGGAAATCCCTTGTGCTTTGGGATGTTTAAGATGCCTTTACCTACTTTACAGAGGTCTAAAATGAGAATGATGTGGATAATTATACACTCTTTATTCCAAAATGCCATTAGCTCTCACATTTCATTTGAGTGGTTCAGTGTCAAAAATGAACAGAAGATTGTTCCAGCTGATTTATCTGATCAGTAGACACTTGGACAACGAACGAGTTTTGTGGGTTTTGTTTGTTTTGTCTCCCTGTAAGAGCCCTTTACTTTTATTTTGCAGGCCTGGTGGGTGGGAGATAACTTTTCTACAGATGTCTGGAGAATGTGTGCCACGAATTCAAGCACCTGTATGGCTATCACTGATGAGTTCAATGGTGAGTGTCTCTCCATGCCTGTGTCGCTGTTCCTTCAGCAGATCTGGTGAAATTGCTATGAAATTTACAGGGGCAGTTTCATAATTCTTCAAAAATCTGCACGTTCTAACTAGGCAGGTCTTCTAAAAACTTTAATACTGGTTTTTCATTTTGGAAAAGCAACTTTTCTAACAGTTTCTGTGAGAGGAAAGCAGAAGGAACTGTTATGTGCACTTTAAAGACCAGTGTAAGAGAGTAAACACAAATGACTAACAATGACTGCTAACGAGTTCTTAAAAAATTAGGTAAAAACAGTGAAGTCATCTGAAGTGATAGAATTTGCCTCAGAATTGAGCTTGCAGAGAAGAACCTAAAAATACTGTGTACAAGAATGAGGGAAAAAGTGGAAGAAAACACAAGCTGGAGTTTTTACAGAGAGGTCATCATACACAGCCTAGCTTAACATCCTGCTTTACAAAACTTGAAAGTATTCTCATTTGTTCTGTTTACTCTATTTCTTGACTTTCAATCTGTGTGTACATTAAAGAGGTAAATAATTTGAAGAACCGTATACCCATGAAGTAATTTTGTTTTCCAAGCACCAGGTTGGTTTAGGGCCTGTAATGTGCAGTGAGCTGATCCACTCCACACAGGGCACCTCAGCTAACGCGGATTGAAGGGTTTGCATTTGTTCTCTGTGTTACTGTGCATCCACTGCAGTCAGGTACCCACCCTGGGGAGCTGAGGGGTGCCTGAGGGGTGTCTGCTGCTCCCAGAGCTCCTGCCTGCAGTGTGGCCGTGCTGGAGGAGAGGGCCCACGGGAGCTCAGCCATGTGGCCCAGCTTGGCTGCAGCGGGGCTGCAGAGTTCCACAGAGCGGCTGCACGTGGTTAAAAATGTATTGGTTACTTTAGCTCCCAGTTACAGGGAAGTAATGGACAGGATGAAAAACCTGAATGAGAGGAATCTTTAGTGCCAAGGGTGGATATCCTGCCTGGTTACACCTTCCTAGACAGAGCTGTCTCCAGGTCTGGTAGGAGGCTGGGGACTGCATTTGGGAGCTGCCTGGGATAGCTGGCAGTTTCACTGTGCTTCTAGGACATCGATGCTAGCAAAGGATGTGGTGTGGCAGAAGCAGTCTCTTCAGTATTTTCATTCAGTTTGATGAGAAGCTTTCAGAAGTCTTTAAACCACTGGCTGTATTAATTCCAAGGAAGCAGAGGAGAACCAGCCTCTGCAATGCACACACAACTACTTTGCTGCATCTGCTGGACTCCTGCTTGCAGAACATAGCTCTGCCCCTTTACTCCTTGCAGGAGAAGACAAAGAGAGAAACTATTTTTAATCAAGGCTGCTTTGTTTTTGCAGAGTATCAATCAATTCAGGCTGTTCAGGCCGCCATGATCCTGTCTACGATTTTCTGCTGTGTGGCATTTCTGGTTTTCATTCTTCAACTCTTCCGTCTAAAGCAAGGAGAAAGATTTGTGTTAACCTCTATTATCCAGCTCCTGTCATGTGAGTGATTTTTCAACGCCTTTGACTTTAATGATGTTTTCATGGAAGTAGGAAAGTGGGAAAAGGTTTCGAAAAGAATGAGCTGCATGAGAACTCTGTAGTGCTCTTGAGGCCGTGGCTTATCTTTCATATTTGTTTAAACAGTGAACCATTCCATTCTGTAGTATTTAGGCAGTTAAAACATGGATGTCATCACTGCTCAGAATAAAGTAATTTTGAAGGGAAAGAATTTGAGATTCTGAACTTCTTGAACACATTAAATAACTCTGTAATTGTTACAGGCAAGTACTCACTTCGTTTTTTGTCAGTCTTTAAAACTACCCAGATGTTCAGAATCATTTTCTGTTCACTGCAAATGGCATAGATACACAACAGCGCTTCAAATTTAAAGCACGCCAAAGAAACTGAAAATATGTCTTGAAATGCTTCCAGGTTAGTTTGAGGATGGAAAATGAGTGTCTGCAAAGAAAGGACATTGGTGGAAGCAGCTGACAGGAGAGAGACAGTGAATAGTTGTATGTACTGGTAATATTTTTTAAGGTGCTAAGCTTTATTATTTTCTTCCTCCTGCAGGTCTGTGTGTTATGATTGCAGCCTCCATTTACACAGACAGGCATGAAGAACTGCACCAGAGCCATGGATATAGAATGGAAGTTTCCAAAGGCCAATATGGCTATTCCTTTGTCTTAGCCTGGATTGCGTTTGCCTTTACCCTGATCAGTGGAGTGATGTACTTAGTATTAAGGAAGCGTAAATAAATGTCAGCACCTAGTTATTTCTGTCACTGCAGTACAAAACCAAACTCCAGTAACCATTTTGTATATAATCATTTACATGGTTTTGTAGTAAAGGTATTGTTTCTCTAAAAATGTACTGTGTTCTTGATATGAAACAGAATTAAAAAAAAAGAAGGCAGGTGAAATGAAATGCCTGGCACTTCCAGGTCAGGGGTTGGAGCAAGACAGAGCCAAGTTGTTTCTTTTACCTATTTCATCATCATAAATGATTTTCCTTTACTAGACATTAACAGTTTGTTCCTGGCCTCTAGTAGATTACAAATAAAGCCCATACAAATTAATCTGTAAGCAATATACTAACTATATTCCTGGACCAGATCTATCCCTTTGAAATATGTTAAATATAAGGGTGTGTTAAAAAACGAGGCCCAGATCACAGTGAAAAAGCAAACAATTCTAAAGCCCAAAGCTGCACTCAGAGCGTCTGTCCTGGCGCAGGACCAGTGTTCTGCTCTTTATAATGTGCAGTAAGTGTCATCAAATTTTTATTAAAACCACTTGCTTTGCAAAAGTAAACAACTCCTTTTTGTACTCCAGCAAATGTTTCTCTTGATTGTCTTTCACATTTAATTTCAGCACACTGAGCCTTTGGTGGGAGCACTTATCAGCCAATTCCCTGTTCAGCCTGGGCCAGGCACAGCCGGGGCAGTGAGGAACTCCCCACTCCAGTCCTGAATCCCTTCAGCTTAACCTTGGGCAGCCTTTCTGGGAGGGAGAAAAGGGAAACAAAAAAGCATTACTGTGCCTACATCTGCAGATTTCTAAGCAGACTAGTGATCAAGCAATGCCAAATTTAGGTTTTTACAGCCAAACTCAACATGTTTATTATTACACTGGGCTTTTATCATGTAGTGATTTCATGGTTAATGTGTCCTGTACAAAAGCATTCCCTGAGTCTGCCCATTAGGAAATTGGCCTTTAAAAAATTCATTTTAAATTCCTTTGTGGATTTTACTGGAACTAAACACTGCTACTAAACAAATCAGAGTGCAATTACTATGCTTATGAATTCCAGGATAGGTTTTCAAGATAAAATGACTTGGTGGTTTTTATTTTTCAGTAATTTTGTGAGCTAAATCTTTGCTGTAATACCAGGCTTAACTGCTCAGCAGTGTAATACTGGCTTTGGCTGATGGTGGCTTTGGAGATCAGTGTGGAGAATGAATGAAGTGGCCTGTTCTAGTTAGTCACAGCGTTGATGCTTAAGTACAGATTTGACTTTTGAAAAGCTCTAACCATTTATTTATTTATTTTGGTGTATTCATTACAGCTGGCCTAAGACACAGGCAGTAAAAAAGTAAATAGGTTTTGAATGAGGTATTACACTTAAAGTAGAACAAGTTCAGTATCATAAAGTAGTGTAGCTCTACTGAAGTTAATACTACATCAGTTGATGTCTAATGTAGTCAGACAATGAAATTTTATCTGATTTCTTCAGATTTATCCCTGATTTATCACAAAGTAAAAGTTCAGGTGTATAGGTTTTTAGGAACTGTCTCCAACATGAGTGACAGGTCACATAGTTGCATTTTGATTCCTTCAACATCCTAAAATGCTTTGGCATGTACTGCTTATCTTTTGTGAGCAAAGAAAGCCCAATAAGACTGTTAAAAAAATTAGGATGAGCAAGCAGGACATCATAGCAAAAGTAACAATAATAGTAAAAAAACCCCATCAGTTTGAAGAAAAGACATTCTCCCCACTCTAGCATGATGCTAGTATTTTGTCAGCTTTTTTCCCTCTTCATGGGAGGGCTCTGAATTTCAAGAATTATTACCCTGCTTTTTAAAAAAGTGTTTCTATAGCTTGCTGAATACATTTCAGGTTCAAAACCTGAGTTTTTGCTAGTAAGCAGAATTTTTTAAATAAATAGAGATGCAGGTTTAAGGATGAAAATAGATAGACTGTTAGCTAGGAATTTTGCTACATTTATTAAACCATGAAACAATAAGGGACATTCTTAAGCAAATATGGATTACAGCTCTAATATCTAGAGGACAGTCCTGAAAAATTCTAAGTTAAGTTTTATGCCACTGACTTGCAGAGATGCTTCAGTTTCTTGCCTTGATAATGCTCAGGTCATTTATAGAGCAAATATTTAAAGTAAAGATGTAGATATACATGAACACACAGTTTAATTCCACAGTAAAAGCTCTGTCCCTTTAATAAAGTGAAAAGCACACACACAACAAACACTCTGATGCACAACACCTCCACTTGTGTACAAACACCAGCACGTGCATGATGCCACACAGAACAGATGGGAATGTTCTGCACAGCAAATGAACAAATACCAAACCAGTCTGAGCTAGAGTTTGAGCAGGACAAACATATTTTAGGAGTTTTTTTCTACCTTATATGCCTTTAAAATATACCATTTTCTATGCTCTATATATTCTGAAAATGTACATGAAAATAAAACAAATTCTTGTACTGTAATAGCAAGCTCAATACATTTAGCAATCTGACCTTGTCTTTAAGCTTGGGATATATTTACACAATGTTGGATGAGAAATAGTTGAGTATTTGTGTGAACAGGTAAAATTAAATTCTTCCTGCCTGTACTAGAACCACAAGCTGATTATTTTTGTCCTTTGTTGAAGACCTTTCAGGGTAAGTAGAGAAAATACTAGTGTATTGAACTTTTAAATGTATGGTGTCAAAAGAAGGTCTTGAGTAATGCAAGATCCCCTGATGCTCTGAGGAGTTATTACTTATGAGGGTTTTGTTATTTTCCATCATTTGCAGAAACACGCATGTATTTAAGATGAAGCTGAGTGCCTTGACTGTATGAGCAAATAATGTGAGAAACAGGCTAGTGGCTTCTGTATCTGCTCTGGTCCAAGCTTTGGATTTGCACTGACGTGCTAACAGCACACATGGGTTTGTACAGATCCGTTCAAAACACTCCCCCAACTCCACAGAAATCATTTCCCAAACCCCATAGAACTTCTCCATTCTAATAATAATGAATAAAACGGAAAAGTCCCAACTATTAAAATATTCCCTAGCAGCTGTGGATCTACCTTTACGTTTTTCACCCAGCAAGTAAGCATCTGCAGTACAGGAAACAATCTTGGAAAAACAATCTATAATATTTATGTCAAGATACTTTAAAAAAAACCCCTTTGTTATACTGTATCTTGAAAAAGTATTGTATGTTTTTACACATTTTTAGGCCTGACAGATTTGGAGGGGGAGGGAGGGAAATGGAGGAAGAGGACAAAGTAGAGGAAAAAGAAGACAAAAGGGGAACGACAGCTGGAACAGGTTTTGGGGTTAGGGCTTTCTGTGTGTTTATGTCTGACGAAGGTGTCTCCTGGCATTCCTCACTTGCTTCTACAGAAAAATGTTTTAGTGTTCCAATCCCGTTCCAATGGAGCCTCCTGGTGGCGAAATAGAAGGCTTCTTCAAAGCCCAACTTGTCACTGTTCCTCTCCCTTGGAAAGGTCTTTGGAAAGCTGAACTTTCCATCAAGTCCTGAACATCTTGCAGCGTGCACGATTTAAAAAGCGGCTCAGCTTTGGGCAGTGAAAGGTCCATTCTGGAGTGGGCTTGCAGTGGCTCTATTGAACACGATGCAACTGACCCACCCACCCCCTGTTCTCTCAGCAGCTGCCCCTGCAGCCCCTGCTACCAAAACCTTGGCAAGTAAACCCAATACAGCAATGGACATGGTGTCATGATTCCACAGAATTCTCTTCTCCTTAAAGGTACCTAAATTATTACATAGTTACACCTCAGGCATTAAGTTTAGGGCATTGCTGGAAAATAAATTTTAAAATTTTTCTTTTGCATTCACTAGAATTGTGGTTTTCTTCTGTTGTATTGATCACTTCAGGTTTTTTTTCTTTCATTGCACTCTGATAATACAGAATTTCAGTAGAAGGCTTCTCTTTAATCAGGTATATCCAAGACTACGTACCAATTGGCAGAGTGGAACACTATCTGCTTGCTTAGATTTCTTACAGTTGAAAATTATTGTAAAAATTCAAAATTATATATCCAAAAGTTCAAGCAAGTGAAAGCAATACTTGATGATTCACAGCAAACTATTTAGAACATCATCTAATTGCTTGAGGACATATCACATATCTTAAAACTTTCACACTTAAAGATTAACTTGTTTTAAAAACCCCAAATTTAAATTTAAAAGTTGAGGCTTTTAAGTATCTTACTGCACCTTATCTTTCTTTTACATTTTGGTTAAAGTTTTTGGGAAAAGGCCAAGAAGACATGAAACTACTTTTGTAAAACACGTGAAAGCCTTAAACAAAAGGACAAGTCTGCATATTTGTCACATGCAATTCTTTTATACTTTCAGATGTGAAAGAACAAAAAGTCTTAGACTTCTTTTGAACAAGTGTATTTCTGTAAGGTTTTTTTTCATGAAATATATGGTCAGCATGAAACAGGAGGCTGACAATTCATAGAACTACACCTCCTGTAAGATTAGCTAGAAGAATTTCACCACACTAAAATACAATCAGTCTAAGGACATGAGAAACTCCTGTTCTCCATAACAACCAAATGTCCCCACAAAAAAAAGATGTTTGCAGTCTTACCATTTTAGCACTAATGCATCAATACCTCCCACAAGAAATGCTCTTGTATAAGTAGCTATGTTACTGACATTTTTATTTATTGTTTCATATTTTCAATTTCACTGCCTAAGAAATTAGTCTTCAACTTGCAGTTCATGGCTTCTATGCAATGGGCTGGGAACAGGTAAGTGGGTGATGCAAGGTAACTCAAAGAGGCAGGTACACTGTCAGCAGCTTTAACTTTGTGATAAAGAGGTCTGGCCCTTCAGCAGAAAAACTCCAGTGTGTCTCCAACAGGAAAGCATCAAAGCAGGAGTCATCAACATCCTCTCCTTTGAATTTGTTTAATCAGACTGAAAAGAACTATGTTGTAGTCTTGAAAAAAATTCTCAAAGATCAACCAATATGAGCTCTACATAGATTTTTTCTGTTCTTAATGCAACAGCGAGGGAGCCATAACAGCCACGAGGTTTCAGTGTAACCATGCAGGCATCCATCAGTTTCCACGCAGGCATTACGGCCCATGTGGGTGTCTGCATCTGCATCCCACCTGAGGAACAGCTACTGTTGATGAAGTTTCCTCCTGGAGTGCCAAGATAGCATTCACATCCTTCTCCAGTTGGGAGACTTTCTTCTGCAACAGAGAACAGACACAGCAGTGCTTAACACAGCTCACCTGGAATAAGGAAATTACGTATTACTGTCATATGAAAAGTAGACGGTGAAAGAATTGCAATAGGAAACAGAACTATTATTGACTTACCTTTGTCACACAAAACCAATTTGCATACTTTTGGAGTCTTTCTTTAAGGTATCATAATAGTCATATGCGATTCACACAGAAAAAATTCACACAGTTATGCAGAGAAACTTACTAGTGATGTTTTCACTGTTTCTTCGTGGGTTTTGGTGCATTCTACTTGTCCAACTCTTCTCATTAAACGTTCTACTTCTTGATTAAAGAAGTCATTATTTAAAATACCCATCTGCTCACTAGTTGTAAGTTTAATCTAGAATAAAGAAAAGCTGTGTTTCAAATCTAAAAGTCTAAACTCACTGAAATGCCTGTAAGAAACAAGTGCTAAATTTAAAATTTTCCAAAGTTTCAGGAAGAGTAGTACTTTTCTTTCTATTGTTTATATGGCACTTCTGGCAGGTACAAACCACAGAATTTTGTCCCTTGGCATTCTCCACTGGACTTAAGTCACTTTGCATAAAGGAGGTGTCACACTATGCCTATCTTCTAAAATTTAAAGGGGTAAAATTAATATGTTTGTATTACCACTAGCAGTGCAAAATATACCTTTAAATGTTTATGATTTCTCTACATACAAAATTAAGGGTTTTACATTCTACAGGACTGATGATTAAAAATTGCTGAGGGGCAAATTTCAAGCAGAGTACTCATGAGCAAGTGAAGCTTGTTAACCTGCAAAATAAAAAAATTCTAATGGATATATAAAGATGAATAATAGAATTTAAAATATCAATATTTTTAAGTCTTCCTATTAAAATTGTTTTTTGATTTTACACATCAGACATATATCCTTGATACCAGCTGCAAGGAAAAAAATGTCTGTGTAAGCAGGACTAGAGTGCATCCTAATGCCAGGAAAATAAAGATTTTATGACAAGTAACGTATTTCCTAGGGAAAAAAGTTTCCATTAAAAAACATATAAATTCCTGATCATTATTCTCTGCATGAAGTATTTGTTTTCTGCCTCTGTGCTAAAACAGAAATTTCCCTTCTCCCAAAGACTTCTGGCATCTGATTGCTGAATTCAGTAGCACCTGCCTTCTTATGTGTGTGCACAAACATTTCTCCCCAGTCCTGCTGACTGATTTTTCACCCACGTCTGGCTCCTCAGCCTTCCTGCTACCACCAAACACTACCTAAGCTCTGTGCCCACACCTCCTCAGTACCCTCCTCCCACCTTTCCACCCACAAGTCCCTCTGCATCATCAGGGACTGACCACTGGAGTCACAGGGGTAACACACATTGGGAAGCACCAGACTGGAAGTTTCATGGAAGAAAGTGCTGGAATTAAGGTGTTTCATTGACACACAGCAGTCATAAAAGTGCTCTAGGCAGTACAGCATAGTTGAACTATTGGAGTGCAAGTCACATCACCAGAAAATAATAAAATCAAACTTTCTACTGAACACAAAACAATTCAAACATTCCAGTCACTGCACATTACCTTTGCCAAAAGACTTTCTCTATTTTTTGCCATTGTACAAATACTCTTTTTCTCGCTTTCATCTGTAATGTTAATACATTTACACTGGGTATTTCCTCTGCTTACAGGGATTACCTGCTTCCTTTCAGTGTCCCCTGAGGGAAAAAGTAAAGAAAAAGCCACCATCAACCTTTCAACTTTCTTTCAACATAAATAATTACAACGGAGGGCAGTGGAGGGAGGAGTTGTATCACTCAAATCACTGATGTTCCACCTTAAATTGCTGCAGTAGTTTGATATCGAAATAGAATTGGGACATTTTGTGCTAAGATAAAAAATCCCAAAACCTCAGACAAAAGCCTGCAGAGGGAAGAGGAGGACAGAAACAAGATTATCAATTAATGAATTGCTGCCAATAATTTTCTCACTTCTAACCGTCTTTCCTTTTTTTCTTTTTTCCTTTTCCAGTGACAGAAACATTCTGTCTACCTTGAAACAAACAAGTAAAAGAAGCCAATGGGTTTTTTTCTGTAGAAATAACACTGAGATATGCCTGAGGGTTTTTCCTACCCTATTCTGGGCCAGTGCCTCTCATCTCTGTTTTACTTAAGAGCTTTTTGACACATCACAGAAAACCTCTTCCCAGGAATAGATTCTTTAAACCCTATCAGCTGAGAAGTCGTCCTGAGAGGCATGTCAGAACCATCTTCAACTGAGAAACACTCTTTCTTACTACCAGCAAATGAAATGTCTCTCCTCCTACATTTACAAAAGAAACATTTCACAGGAGCAATGATTTTCTAGGGTTTTTAGTGAGGTAATACCTCCCAGTCAATACCAACTTTGTGTTGATACTGGAGCAACAATTCCCCTACTAAGCTACTTGGTACAGAGCTCAGCAACATTACTTTTTAAACATTTACCCTAATTAGGAAATTGAGATTTGTGTAAGCCAGAACATCTGCAGAAATAAGTTTTATAAAATACTTTTTTCTTTTTCACAGGGGAAAAAACATACGGTGGAATTTTTAGGCATTTTGGTTGTCACCATCTGCCTTCCCCCCTTTGCCCCCCAGCATTTAAATGTTGGTTTGCATCTGAATTTTTGTTGCAAATTATCTCAGGCACAGGATTTTCACACTGTAATAGTGTGAGCAACATTTACACCAAAAGAACATTCTTGTCAGCCACTGTTCTCGTTGTTCAGAACGCTGCTTATGTTTTTCATTTAGCACTGAAGGCACATTTGATTTAGAAAACACTTTTCTTTTGACACAATCCTTACTTTTGCAGATTGCACATAAGACACTTGGCTGAAGAAAATGATGTCTAGTTTGCAAGCCATATAAAATCTCCTCCTCTGTTGAGGTGTTCCTTATTTTATTAATCTCTTTTACTTCCTTTTGATTCTTTAGATCCATGGATTTTCTTTTCTCTCTCAAATGGTTCTGCAAATATTCTGTGTCCTGTAAGAAAGAACTGGATTTTAAAACCAAATACATGAAGAAACTCATATCTGAAGTCTTTATTTTTGATGGTTTTGAAACAAATCCTCTTTTAAATAATTTTAGAGCAGGAAAACATCAAATTATCAAAAATGTGAGTGCCAAAAGTGTGAGTCTCGTTCAACATGAGAATGTAGGTTTAAAGATAATGCAGGTCTAAAGATACTTGTTTCAGTTATACCTGTTTAATATTTTAGTGAAAATCTCACATAACCCCTACATACTAGTCTTCTATTCACCTTCCATAAACATGTCCTCATCCACCTTGTGAGTTTCTCACAAGATACAGCAAAACTTGAGTATCCCCAAGAGCTGACTGGTGTAATGCCACCACCTTTTTTTGATGGTACAGGTCACCGTAAGGCAGCAAACCCTGCTGCTGCTCCTGCCCGTGCTCCCACCTCACTGCCCTCAGAGCCCCCCGCCCCAGCGCCCCGGCACACCAGAGACCAAACCCCTCCTTGGCCCTGGCAAAGCCAAGGGGTTTGCAGAGGCTCCAGGAGTTTGGAGTTACCATCCCTGGAGGTGTTTAAGAGACGTCTGAATGGATGATGCGGTTTGATGGTTGACGGGTGATTATGGTGGTGCTGAGGTTGGACTGGATCACCTTAAGGTCTCTTTCACCCTGCATGATTCCATGACTCTATAGAATGAGGTGGTCAGCCCTGGCGATGATCCTCCTCCTCCCCTCTGGCCCGGGGGCACACAGGAGGCTGGGCTGGGCAGGGGAACCGGAGGAGCGGACGGGGGAGGACGGGCCGAGCCCGGGCCCGGCTGCGAGCGCTGCGCCAGGGCTCGCCCGTGGCCCCCCGAGGAAGCCCGCACGGCCGGGCCGCTCTGTCGCGGCAGACGCGGAGCTGCCCTGAGCCGCTCCCTCAGCTCGCACCTGTCGCCCTCCCGGGCACCTTGAGCGGTGTGGGAGGCGGGGAACCGCCGCCTTCCCCCTGGCCGGCGGCACGGGACCCGCCGGGTGGCACCAGGAGCGCTGAAGGGCCCGACCCGCCCGGGCGGCCGGCCCTGAGGGGCGGCTGGCGCGGGGACCCCGCACGGTGCTGCCCCTCATCGCGGCCGGCCACCGCCACATGTCGCGACTGCACCGATTTCTCCAGGAAGTCTCAGGAGCGGCTGCTTACCAATTCGACCTTTACCTCAGCCACAGTCATCAATCCTTACCTGTAGGAACTCTTCAGTGGTGCCCAGCGACAGTGGCCATAAACTGAAAGACACGTTTCACCTCAGCACGAGAAAGAACTTTCCCTCGAGGGTGGCAAAGCCGCGGAACAGCTGCGCGGGAGGCTGCGGCCCTCGCGGTGCGCGGAACCGCTCGGGCAGCAGTAACAGTTAGCGGGACCTCGCGTAGCGGCCGTGGGGCGTTCCGAGCTCAGGAACGAGCCCGGGCGGCCCCATCCAGTTTGTTCGGAAACGTGCAGCTCTCGGAACCAGGGTGGGAAACCAGGGCCACGTGGAAGGGTTCTGTAAGCACGTGTGTAACCAAACAGTAAGTGTATTTCTGGCTAATAAATGCGTGTGCCTTCTTGAACCCTGCACTCACATTAGATGGAGTTATCCCCCCGTGCCTCCGGCGCTGTAATAAAGCCATGCCCTGCTTCTTAAGCCTACATTGTTGTTAATGAGTTTTATTCCCGGTTTTTGGTGACACTGTGGAGGCTCGCCCTGCGCCAGGGCAGCCCTCGCGCTGCTCTGTGAGGGAGTGGGGGCCATGGACTGGAACTGGGGCCAAGCTCAGCACAATTCCACGGGTTTTGCCCCAGCTAGGTGATCTGTGAGAAAGGACACAGAAGGAAGGAAGTTTTCTGAGATACTTACACGCTTGAGGTGAAATTAGGGAAATACAGCTTCCTTATGACAAATCCCTGACAAGAATGGTTTCTCTCCTCAGTAATTGTCCTGCTAGAAATGAGCCTTACTAAAAGGCTGAGGTTTCGATGAACGATAGTGTTTATCTTGTTGTCTGTGACAAGTCAGAATACATTTTTTTTGCATGCTTTCTGCTTCCTTTCAAACAGAAATTTTATAAGCATGTATCAGTAGAAGTTGGGTTGATTTCTCATCTTTATGCAGTCATTTCCTTGTCTCTGCCCTCTGGAGGGAGGTGAAAGCAGTTGTGTCTCCTCAGTGTCCTGACTTGAAGTCAGACTTTGAATTCTGTCTCTGTTAGCAATTAAGTCTGGAGCAGTGGTACAGTTTTGAAGGGAATGCCCTGATTATTTCAATTTTGCTCATGTAGGGTCAGTTCTTAAAGCACTGATTGCATGTATATATTAGATGCCTTTCAGAGGAGAGAAAACCAGAAGCTCTGCTCCAAATGAATTTTGACTCCTGCTGAGACCATCGTGTTCTGAATGTGCCCACAGAAGCTCTGGAAAGGTGATAGGAGTACTTTGAGTTCTCCCTGGAGATGCTTCATTACCTTCTAGAGTGATCATGTCCCTGTAACTGGGCAGCATTCGCTGGGGCAGCTGTAGGAAGAACCAGAAAAGAAGGAAGTTTGGCCCAGCACTCTGCCCACTCCACAGTGGCAGAAGTGGCTGGCAGGACAAGGTGTGACACTGGACTCAGAGCAGATCGAGCACTTCCAGGCCCTCTTCTTTTCTCCCAGAGCACTGAGGTGGTGTGTTTGTCCCACAGACTGCATTCACTTCAGCAGAATTGAAACTGCCAAAGGTCTGTTGGGATAATGTTATACTTTGGGTGGTTCACTTATGCTTTTTGGTATGTAATATTTTAGCATAATGCTCCATCTTCTGGGGAAGAGGTGACATTTAACAGGCATAGAATGTCTCATTAAATTATGAGTTCTACTGAACATTTTATTAGAGAAATTTGTTTACCACCTATCCACTTCGTCTCGCCTCCTTTCCTGCTATAGATTGGCTTTTGATTCTCATTAGCCAAACACATTTTTGTTTGCTCTTTTTTAATAGAGGTCTTTAAAAATGCAGTGCATCTTTTTTCTTTCTTTCTTTGGTTTTTTTTTTTTTTTTTTAATATGACCTCTCTAGCCAAGAGTTTTAATGACTGCAGTTTTAAAGAGTGCCAGAGAGTTTTGAATTTGCATTAGTCAGGAAGCAGATGATTGTCAGTTTCCAGTCAGTTCAAAAAGTCGCACAACGTGAAAGAGGAAGCAGAACCAAGCATAGCTAAAAATGTAGATGTAGGCCATCCATTAATGAGTGAGTCAATGCTACCCTTCTTAAAGGACCAAATCCCGAAGTTTTCACCATTTTTGTAGTGAAAATTTCAGCTCTGACCACATTTTAAACCAAGGTCCTGAAGTTGGGGTTTAAATTAATTTTTATGAAGTTAGAGTGATCCTCAGAGGCCCCAACACCAGCAGTTCAGTCCAGAATTCTGACATATTTATAATGGTCTGCCCTGGTCTATAGAGAAAAACAGAAACAATAACAAGGTCAAATCTTAGTACATGAATTTGATGGAAAGAGCATTTTAAATAAAATTGAATGCAGTTCCTGAATGTTACTGTAGTTCACCTACGCTGAAAAAAAATCCCAAAACAAAGAAAATTAATTTTCCAACAGTAGTCACAGACAGTTCTAAACATTTTCCAAATCAGTATTAAAAATATGTGGCAGACTGTGTGTGCTGTGCTTCACCTTCGTGTCAGTCAATTACCAACTGTAATGAAAAGCAGGTCATCAAGAATATGAGCGGCATCTACTACGTGCTGTTCTGTACATACACTTCTGTTCTCAAGTTGAGTTGAACTCAAAAATTTGCTGAAGCCATGGTTAATCAGGCTGATAATTGGAGCTAAGTTCTGACCTGCTCTTGTGAAAAATCTGCAGGATAATTGGGATTCCATTGATAGGTCCATCAGGTGGTGCAATTGCTACATGGTCTGGATACAAGATTTTTCTTCAAAGGCTGGAAGCAGGGTGTGAAAGGAATCATCTCTTATTTTACTGAAAAACAGCTCAAAAGGAATGCAAATAAAATAAATTTATTCTTTCATATAGAGGGCACTAGTTCTGAAACTATTTATGGCAAAAGATGATTCCTAACAGTCATGAATGAACTAGCAGGTACATTATGCTAAACTTTGTAATTGTCCAAAAGATTTAAAAAACCCACAAAGCTACGCAAAATATTCCTAAGAGCTAGAGAAAAGCTTGTTTCACTAAGCTAAAGGCTGTAAACAGCCAGGGGAAAATAAAAGCCTTTCATGCAGAAAATCTGAGAACCTTTCTTCCCCTCAACTCCACATCTCTGTGAGAGGGTATGATATGCTCCTCTGTTTTTAGCTGTCATGCTTAAATATGACTAATAAATTTTGAATCCACCCAAAATGTAAAAATATACTTACCACATAAAGAGCTGGCAGATATAAGATGATATATGAAGATTTATTTGACAATATAGTCTTGCTTTAAGTCAGGAGACATTTGAAGTATTACTAGAAAGAAAATACACAGCTGTTCTCCTTAACTGTGACAAATTGCACTAGCTGAAAAAGTCCTGTTCAGTGTAGTGTAAGTTTTTGATAAGAAAGTTATGTGATCTTTTTTTCTTTCTTACCTTTTGAAGCAAGGAAAATGGAGAAAGAAAATAAACTTTAAACCTGAAGTAGAAGAGTAGAACTGAATTCTACAGTGGCACAGTCCAGACCTTCGCATGAGGCTTTTGCTTGTCAAGTGCCTCACTTAGAATTAGTTCTGTTGGTTTTTAACAAGCACTAAGTGTCATAAATTAAGCTGAGAGGTGGCAAATGAAATGGAAATAAGTTGAGAGGTGGTGGCAGAGGGTTGATAAATCATTTAGCTATTATCTACCAACTCGTAACTTTTTTGTCGAAATTCATATTACGAGTCTGGAGTAGCACAAAGAGATTTAATGGAAAATGAATTAAAAATGATATTGATTAGCCAGATTAAAAGTGAAAAATAATTATTTTTAATAATCAATAATTGAGTGGCCTACATAAATTTGTAGGGTGTGGATATTTGTTTCAAAACTTTGGAAAGCATATTTCATCAGAAGGTTAGTGGTCATGTTAAGTAACCTTCCTTGAAATGCTGCTCAGTAGCATAATTTTGCTTAATTGTTTTATTTTTGTGTTACCTTCCATAATTGGCTTGCTTGAACAGCGCTTTGAGGCCAAATGACTTATGATTTCCTAGACAGTCGCTTTTATTGCTTTTCATAAAGACACAAGACTAAGCTTCCTTCTGCTTTCCTTCTGGAAATAATCCGGAGCTTCACCAGTTTTTTCAAGAATAATTTATAAATTAATATTGTGAAAAAATACCTTCTCTGACCTATTGAAGTAAAAGTCAGTGTTTGGCTTTAATGCCAGGAGTCAAAATGTTACGGAAGGTGGAGTTTCGTAATTGGGTAGCCAGAATTAACTATGCCTTAAAATCAGCACGGTCTGGATTACAGACTTGAGATCTCAGGATGAAAATCACTGTGAGTTCATTTCATTGTGCTGTTTTTGTTGACCTTCCCTGGACTGCAGTAATGAACTGCACCGTGCACTGCACAAGTACTGAGAATACTAATGAAAGATGGTATGAGTGCCTCATGGTGCTGCTCTGTCAGCGTAAAAAAATAAGTTATATTCTCTCTGTATAATTCTTACTCTTTATGTTCTATTTGAGTGCTCATAGGCTGTAATATCAAAAGTTATTTTCTTCATCTTTGTCAGCACACTTAAATCCCTTTTCATACATTTTCCCAAGCGGAAGCCCTGAGAGCTGTTGTTATACCAGTAGTGGATGCTGGCATGCTTCAAGGTAAACTTGTCTCTACAGATCTGTCATTTTTCTAGGGATCAGCTTCCAAGCTTTTCCATATGTTTTGTTCCTTTGTTTTGTCTTCCTTCAACATCTGTTAGTGTGGTGATAGAAGCAAATGAGAGTATGTTTGCCTTTATTTTGCAAGAACCAGTAAGCTGTGATAAAGACACGTTACTCATGTGCGTGGATTTCAAAATAAGTATACCTTTTCCATCTACATTAGAGTACAATGAGTAAAAGTCTTCTAAATTATGAAGTTTGGGGTTTCTTTTGGCCATCTTCAATTGGAGTGTCAGTAGTCTTTGCAGTGGGGGTGATAAATACCACTGGGATGTGGCAGCTTTCTTAAGGACATAAGACTGGCACAGTGTCTTGCTTAAACGTGGGTTCATGAAGATGCTGGCAGGCTGGGAACAAGGCAAGTCTTTGAGTTGTTTTTGCTTACATGATCCATGCAACTGAGAATTTGAGTCTCATGGCCTCTATTTTAGGTTTTCATGGCTGCCTTCCTTGGAGGAGCCTAGCACTATCAGAAGTGCTTAAGGCTGAAGAACTTCTGACCCTCTCATCATTTTCTCATGTTTTCATATATTTGATTTATTGCTGTACCTGTTTCCTCTGAGTCATCTAATCTTTCAGTCATTAACTTGCTTCCTTGGCAAAAATATCTGACAGCCATTTAAAACTTGGGGCTTCTGGCTAGGAAAACAGCAGCGAATGACCCACCTTTCTTTCAAATAAAGGCCTGAACTGAAAGGCTTGTGTCTCATCTAGAAAGCACACTGTGGCTTGTCCTTAATACCATAAGTTAAGTAACATTAAACATCAAGCCTGAGGGTAGCCTACCTTTGTATTGAGGTTGTCTGTGCAATTTTTGTGTATGCATCCAGCCTGACAGAATCTGACTCATTCAAGTCTTTATTTTCTAATCACTTTAAGCTACTAAATAAGTAGTTTTACGTGTTGTTACACAACAGCTTAAACCAACTCAAGTCAACACTGCCATGGTTCCACCTTTTCCCTTCCCTCCATGTGATGCAGTCTCATGGTCTCCTTCCAGGGCACTCGAACAATCCATGCAGAGTGTGTTCAGGGAGCTAACAGGATGTGCACTGTGCTTTTTGTTTTTTCCAAGTCTGCTTTCTTGGGTCAGTGTAGAGCCAGCACACATGTATGTGATGGACAGGCTGATGATTTAGGCTGTGGTAATGCTGACATACATTATCATGGTTGTTTTGGGAACGCATGAATGGCTAAGCTGATCTAATAGCTTGCTGCTGCTGGAAGGAAGGAGTGGTAATTCTCTTCCCCTGCCTCCCAACTAGATAAAAACTTGGCTGTGTTCTCTTCCTGATTTCCTCATCAGTTCAGGAGTCAGTCTGATGCTGTGTTGTGCTGATGAATTTGCTAACAAGGCAGAAAAACCCCTTAAGATGTTAAGTGTCTGGCTCTGTGTTAGCAGGGCTTACCATACATTCACACTAATTCCAGAGTCAGTATAAAACCAGAGAAGAAAAGGTGTTAACAGGATTGTAGCTCTGAGTGAGAGTAAACTAGTTGGTAGAGTGCACTTAAGAACTGTATCTGAGCTTGGCTGTGGCTGGTCAGATCAGTGACATTTGTCATACAAGTAAAAAAATCTTTTAAGAAACGTGAGCAAAATCCATGAGTTACTGTGAAACCAAATCTCAAGGGAGTAGTGTCACACAGCATTATTAGATGGGACTGCTTGCTGCTCCAGAAAAGTCACCGTGGCCTTTGAAGGAGAAATGTGATTTAGGTCCCTGCTTTTTCCTGTTTGACTTACTTTGAAGTTGTGCAATTTGATAGGTAATGAATTTCTGGCATCTCAAGGCTGAGCCTTGTGTGATGGAGAAAAGGCAACACATGATTCTAGAATGGGTAACTTGGCACTGCATCATGTGTGTTGAAACAGGTTTAGCATTGTGTCTGTGTGTTTGTTATGTTCAAGGTGTCCTGTTGTTCATAGCTTAGATCCTGCATCTTCTCCTCTTGGCTAGACATTCATGCCAGAAGTTGCAGGATGTGGAAATGCCAGTCCATCTTACCTTGTAGGCTTTGTTAGCAAAGTGGAATCACTCTGTGCGTGTGACCTGCCTTCAAGTAAATGTTAATAAAGGTACTGTTATACTGTTGCAGGAGAGACACGATTTTTGGCTCTGGGAAGCAGGGAAGTTGTTATGAGTATGATCCCTAGGTCTTATGCGGATTCACATATTTTTTGTACAATGGAACAATTATTTTAATTGTTTTTGATTGCTTTTTGGTTTATAGATATTTCCCACTCCCTTCTAAGGACACTAAAAAGTACAAGTATTTTAAATGCTCTTTAAAAAAAAAAAATCTTTAAAAGTTGAGATGCATTAAAGTAAAAAGAAGTAGTATGGTTTTGTATAAGTTGGTAATCAAAATTCTGATAGAAGGACTTACGCCTCTTTTTAAAGACTGAGAAAGTACCATGACTGTTTGATGAAATCTCTCATCTCCCACTAACACCTACATCAAAAAACTTTAATCTACTAGAAAAATACCAGGCAATTTCCATGAGAAAGATGCCCTTGAATCAGATTTGCATGGTTGGCCTGTTCACTCAGAGAGAACCCTCATACCAGAGCTGCTGGCTTTTGAGAGAGTGTGTCCTGCTTTGGCTGCAGAAGTCAAAGGGTCTCTGCAAAGGCTCTGCAATCCTTCCTCCGAGGGGCTCGGTGTCTCCCAGCCATGTGGTCACCAAGGCAGACATTGTGGACATGGGGCTAAATAAGGCAGGCACTTACATGTGATGTCTCATAAAAAGCTTTCTTGGGAAATACTGTGGAACAATCCAGAAAATGGATATGTGGGTGGGATCATAAGTGTCTTTATCTTCAGTTTCAAGCCATTGTTTTGAGACCACTGTATGGTGTGGGCTTTATGTTGCACTGTATGTTCTTTCACTTAAATTGTCAAAATAAAGAGCTGGGAGCACAATGGAAATAGACGTCTTGACTTCTAGTCCCTGAGCTGTACAACAGCTCAGGGAGAAAAGCCTTTTCAATTGCCTTAGATAAATTACCACTGCACATTGCAATTTGTTTTAATGTGAATGCTTTCTGCATTTAGTGATTGAAATTTGATCACTCAGAAGAGGTACAAAGGCTACTACCTGTGACTGTCCATATTTGTAAAGAAGATTCCCATTCTTAGAAAAACGCTTGCTGTTCATAGCAAAGCTCTGGAGTCTGCCTCAAGGTATCATTTCAGCCCATTCAAACCCATGGTATTATATGAGATAGTCACCAATTATGTGTGTTGAATGCTGAAATAGCATTGGGGCTTTCAAAACCGCTTGAACAGTAAGTTTAAAAGAAGATGAAATGGGAATTCACTTAGTTATTATTTAGCAATATCTTTAATTTCTTGAAATATACTATAATGTATCTCAGACTTGGAAGTGGGAGAAACTAACTTGTGTTAACAATTGGTTATTTTAAATACTGGGGAAAAAAATCCACCTACTGCATCATTTAGCATCTGAATTGGTATTCAGAACTAAGAATCAGCAGGTTGCTCCTGGGGTATTATTAAAAGTGCCCCTAAAGAAGGCTATTTTTAAGAGGCAAACCTGGAGTGTATTTCACCTGTATATTAAGAAGTTCATATTCCTATTCAGCATATATAAGAGAGAATGGAGTAAGAAGAGAAAGATGGATCATGGCAGGAAACATTTAGGGCAGAAAGTGATTGAGTGTAGCTGTAGGCAACAACAGCAATGGACAAAAATATGTGGAGGGGAAACTGGAAGACCAGGAAAGGTTAACAGATTTTGATAGATGAAGAGAGAGTAAATTATAGGCAAATACAGTGCAAAGTGGAGCAAGCAAACAGTATCCAGGACAAACTTAAATGGAGATGAGTCAGAACAAGCTGACACACCAGAGTATGCCATAGCTGCGATATCAAAGGCAAAATGAGATTCTTGTCTTTGCCTTATTTTAGAAGGCAGGCAGTCTTTAAAGAGAAATAAGTAAATCAGAAAGGAGGAAAATGCAGGTTCTAGAATTGCTGCTTTGACTGTTGTTGTCAATGCTCTGAAGCCTTGATGGCCCTCATCAGCTTCTCCTGAGCCCTTGACCCACACCCACGGGCCCAGGCTCTATTTAAACTCAGCCTTCAGCCCATATTGTGCTTGGGCTGCTGGGAGAGCTCCAGTGTGGCCATGCCTGTGCCCTGCCTTGCTGTGGGTCCTACAGGGCAGGACCCTGGCCCTTGGGCTGATGGCCTGGCATTGGCCCAATCTTCATATGCAGAGCAATTTCTTGGTTTGACCTTGGACCTGTGTTACCATCCTGGATTTTCCTGATGATCTGGGCTGTTGGCTGAGCCTGCCCTGCTGTCTTGCTTGGGTGCTGGCTTTGTTTGGTAAGAGCCCTGCCCTGCTGGCCATGCTGATCTGCAGTTGCTCCCTGGCAATCCAGAAACCCAGACCCCTTGCTGTGCCTTGACATTGCTTTGTTGACTGGAATTTTATGATAGGTTTAGTGAAAATCACCAACTTCTCTTTTATTTATTCTTTCAAAGTATTACGTTGGCAGAGGCAAATCTATCCATTTGTAGAAGTGAACTGCTTTAACGGCTTTTTATATTTCCAATAATTCCTTGCATAGTAAAATAAGAATGAAAATCACATTAATACCTGGGATTTTCTCAAATACTGGCATTTGCTTAAAATAATCACCCTTTCTAGGTCTACAGCTGCGCTGAAATGAACAGTTTTTTAATGACAATGTATGTGATTTGGTATGTTGCTGTAATGGCTGGAGGAATCTAAGAGTAGATTGGAAAGCAGGAGGCAGTAATAGTACTGTGGCCCTTGATCTCAGATCAGACTTTGCAAGTGCTGAACTTTATCACAGCTTACCTGATATTTAAATCTGTATTTTTAATATCCTTAGAAATTTCAGCTAAAACTGTGTAACAGAAATTATTAACTCTATAAGCATGAGGTACACTACTTTGGAATAACTTTAGATCTTATGTAATTCATTCAAGAGCAGTTATACAGAACTTTTCTTGCCAGTGATTCACTTCTCTGTTCTTTTCTTTTAGTAGTGTATGGCTTTTCAACAAGGAAGGCTTTAGCCTTTGTAAATAACATTACCTTGCAAGACTTATTATATTCATATCCTGTTTATTTTGTTAGAAAAGCTAGCCATGATACTGCATCCAGCTTTCTTCCCTGCATTTACACTATATCCACTTTCTAAGGGAAGTGTAACTATGTGCTTTAAGTGCTTAATAGAATGTTGCTTCAGTTGATGAGGACACGCTCAGTCTTTCCTATTGCTTCTAATTACACAATGCAAAAAAAGTTTCCATTCTCCAGAACAGGTTTATCTGCTCAGCTGCTTCTGTTCAAATGATACATCAAACTGTCCTATTAACTACTCTGCATTAAGGTGAAGATAAATGCTAAGGCAATAGCAGAGACAGGCTTTTGCTGCGAGTGCAGGCTCTGCTTTGCAAAGTCCCCAATTTGGGAGACTGAGACAGGGAACGGGATTGCAAATACAGCAGCTAATATATGCTTTGAAGCATTTGGTTTATATGTAGGTATTGGCTAAATTCTACTAGTTCTGACATTGCAAGTACCACTACTTCAGGGTTTCGCTTCTAAATTTTGCTTTCTAGCTCAGTAACTATGGTTTTTGGTAATGGTGGCTTTATCTGTAGTCTGACCTTGGCAGCTGATCCTGCCCAGCCTCCGTTTTCAGAGGTGCAGTGCATGCTTCAGTTATGTTATCAACACACTGCAGAGATGAGCAATTACTTAAATTTCTTGGCTTTAGCTATGTGCTTACTCATGAAACTAGATGCTTTACTCATCTCCTTGTGAGACATGGGAGGGTGGTTCGAGGAGTTAAATAGAACTTCAGATCTCTGACAGAGAATGTCAGAAATTTAACTAACGTGATAAATGATTCAGTCTTGTGCTGGTTTGGTAGGCCTTTAAAAAAACCAACCAACCAAAAATCCAGAAACCCAGACTAATGCACCATACTTGGTTGGCAACAGCCACCATAGAATAAACAAACCCTAAAGAAGATCCGTGTGGAGTGAAGGATTGAAAATGTCAAAACTGGGTCTTTTGGTCAGTTGCAATGGAGACATAACCACACAGTACAATTACCCTGTGTCTCCCCATGAGATGCATCATAGAAAAGACTAAAAACCAGATCCCAATTTTACTGAAATGTCATAGCATTGATACTGTAACTTAGTGTTAGTTCATTACTTATCTGCTGGTAAATTAGAGCTACTTCAGATGTGACTGCAGGGGTGTAGTGACTTGCTAGTGGACAGTTGGCTGAATATAACATTTCTGACATACTTAAATTAACTTGTCCCTGAATTATTGAAAGTATTTGATAGCGAAACAGGTACCTCAGTGATATTTTCAATGTTCTTTCCTTGCCTTGTTTAATCATGTCATAGTTTTACTGTGACTCCATAGAACAAGGGAAAAATGCAATTTTGTCATTTTCTTATAGATCTCAAAGGGTGAAGTATTCCATTATTATAAGAGCTCAATGTCCCTGAAAAATATTTTTAACCCAAATTTTAGCAGCTATATTTTTTGCCTATACTTCTCTGTCCATATTAATTCTTCAATACTGTACTTCCTGATTTTTTTTTCCCCTTTATTAACTGTTTTGTTTTATAGCTTTCCCTTTTTCACTTATTCTTGTTTCCAGAGCTTTGGTTGCAGAAGAGCATTGTGCATAAGTTGTCTTGTTACTAAAAATACAGTTTGCGTCTCCTACTTAATGGCTGTTACTTTTGGAGAATGTGCAGTGGTTTCCAGAGGTTCAAATGAAGCTTAACAGTTACTTTGTTAACTGCAAATTCTAATGATGTTTGATTCTTTACTACTTCATTTTATGTGGTTTATTAGATGAAATATATTTGCAGATAGTGAAGAAGATTTTGGCTGTTCTAGACAGGTAGAACACTTATAATGACAGTTGAAATAAAAAGGGTTAATAAAATTCCATTTGTATGGATTTTTCACAGCCTTCTATTCCATGAATATAAGATATAGCATAGAGTAATCTAGTTCTTTATATAAATAATGCAATTGTCTTGAGCAAAAGAATCCTTCTGTAATACACAACATCTAAGACTGGCATTGCACTTTTGTCAAAATTCTTCAGCCTGTCCTAAAGTTGCATTTAATGTCTATGAGGGAAGAGGACAGAGCACTGTTTCCTTCACTGACAGCTCATGTGGCAGCTCCTGTGTCATAACACAGCACTGTGCAGTCCATGGCTCATCCTGGAGTTGTATTTGCAATTGTTTGCTGTGGCTTTCAGCTTTTTAAACTTGAATATTAATCTGTGTCGGGAGAAATTAAAGGTGATTGCCATATCATCCTACTTTCAGATGCTTAGTTAATATACTTATTGCTCTAGGCAAAAAAATTGCTTTTCGATATAGAACAGTTACAGAGCTATGGAATGGGCCGTAATGTTAAGGCTTCAGGTGATTTTTTTTTTTTTTTGTTTCTAGTCAAATTACCTCATGGCATCATCTTAGTGAGTAATTTTCAAGCATTTTTTCAAATGTATTAATGGTGCTAACTTGCCTGCAGTTTGTGAACCTCAAGTATTTGATTTGTGTGTGCAGTAACACAGTAATAAGAAAATCCTTCTGTACTTATTGCACTTAATAGATTTACTCTTTTATTTCAGAAACTCTCTGGATCAAGCATTCTAGAGAACAGGATTTCCTGAAGTATAACTGGACTCAGTACCTTGCTTGGATAGCGTCCTACCTGCAGGCAGTGAAGTTGTGAACTAGGAGTGTGGCAGGTGAGCAAAAGAAACCTTTCATTAAATATCTTTTCTACCCTCCTCTGTTTTCCCTCTCTTCTCCACCTCCTTTTGGTCAAATCCTGAATGGTAAGGTGAGGTTTCTGGAGAAAGAATTGCTGAATTGCAGGACACTTGCATCTTATTCAGAGAATAGGTAGGCTAAAGGATCTCCACTGCCTCTGATCAGGAATCCTTAACTGTGGGATTCTCACTGTAGACACCTCCAGTGTCTCCCGAAATTCAATGAAACTTTACAAGTTTATGCTTGTAAGTGGGTCCTGATTCTGTGGTCTGAATTGGCAGACCCAGTGTTCTGTAGGTAACTGGGTCCTGCTCTGGATGGGTGATATTCTAAGAGAGCACAAAACAAGTCTACCACAGATGGCATATATACAGGCATATAAAAAGGCATAGATCAGCAAATATAGTATTCAGTATTACTATTCTAAATCTTCCAAACATAATTGCTTTTCCTAAGTTGGTCTCCTTATATATTACTACCTTACTTTTGTTTATGGTTTCATTATTGAAATATATATGGAAAAACTAGGTAGTGCCTGTGTATGCTAATGAAAGCACTGGTCTGTGTATATTGTACTGTCCTATTGCCCATACTCTTTGCACATCTTAAAGTATCTTGACCTCTGGCAATCATTTTGAAGTTACTTTGATTGTGCAGTGTTATTTGATCTAAAGAGATGCTTAAGTAGCTGAGTAACTGGATAAACAGAAACTGAGCTGCTTGAACAAAACTTTGTTGCAGAGAAAACTGATGTGCCTGTGAAAACAGAAGCCCATTAGCTCTACTACTGTGCAAAAAAAAAAAAAAAATCCACTAACCTGAATACTATTTTGAATAATCAGGCAGTGTTTGTTACTGATATTTGACTGCTATAAAGTAAATATAAAATTGTTGCTTATCATGCTTGTATTTCATTTTTGTACTTGATAGTATAAATGCTGATGTCAGCCCATACTCATATGTATGCTAATCACTATTCTCTCTAAAACAGTAGGAAAGCTTATGTAAAGGCAGAACAATTTTGCCAGGTATTTCTGCAAAACCCCATGTATTGTTTCAAGGACAGTGTTTCTAGTCAACTTCCGCTTTTCAGAGATCAGCAAGTCCCTGGTTTTCTGAGAACTTTTTAGCAGGATAAGCAAATCAAGAGATACTTACATGTATCTCCAAAATGGGTACTTTATAGGCACATGACTAGGGAAGTAAATTAACTTCAGTTTATTAATAAGTGTCTTTACTGCACAGCTGCTATCAGATTTTCATTTAGAGATAAATGTTAAGTCAGTTTAATTTTGGTGCTAATAAGCAGTTTGTGTACTTGTTCTTGAGTAATAAAAATACAACCCTTTATACGTGATTTTAACTACTTTTAGATACCTCATTCATATGCAGAAAAACCTTGAAATGAAAACATTTATTATCAGTGATGCAACTGCTTATGAAATGATCTCTTTTATTTGACTGTTTAACTAGAAATTTATAAGGAGGCTTTGAAATAGAAGCTGGCACTCAGGATTTCCCCTTTTGCAATCGTCCCTTCTGGTGCACTCTCCCTCTGGCTGCATGAATTACTGCACTGCACCTCGTGCAGCTTGTGGTCTGAAGAAACACTTCACATGCAAATGCAAAGCCAGGAGTTTGTTAGCCTAATTAAAGTCTTGATAGTCTAATCAAAGAGTTATTATTAGCCTAAGAATTTCAGAGAGAGTACTGTTGTAGAAAAGGTCTCAGTCATAATACAGTTAAACTTATTATTCCGTGCACCTTTGTATCTACCCCTTTTTTCCCTTGCTGTTGTATTGATCCATTTGCCACCCTTCTGTGTCCTAAGGTCAACAGTCGCAGCTTTCCTCAACAAGGAATGGGAGGCAAGTGACAGCCCTGCAACATTTCACAAGAAGGAAACTGATACTGATGATGGTGTTTTTTTCTTCTTGTAGAACCCTCTTGGGACTAATCCTGTTTTCTAGTGCATGCTTACTCCTTAGTCCTTCTCCATGTGTCTGGAATTCCACATTACAGCTGAATTTCCCAGAAGTAATAAATGCTGCATACATATATATATTGGATGCTTATTCTTTGGTTTTTTGTCATATCTGGTTTTACCCAGCTCTGGAACTTGCATGCATTTAAGGACCAGTAATCAACTATTCATGAGCTGCATGTAGTTGAGATCTCTTTTAATTTCCTGTTCTTGTACTTTCAAGCCCTTTGTCATCTTGTGCCTGAGCTACTCTATACTACATTGTTATTTTAGGGTTGTAAATAGTTTATTCTAGTATGCATAACTACCTGTTATTATGCTACATTAATTGGAGAAATATCTTGCAGTTACTGTAACAATAGGTCTTAGACCACACAATTGCACAAAGCTAAGCTGTAACTAAAACCAGGCGAGCAATAGCACCTCCTGTTTGTTCCCCAGACAGGCCAAGACAAGTCCAGACCTCTCCTGAGGTTTGAAAGGATGGGTTCATATGAAGTCTGTGATCCCTGACTGGCAATGGCAATATTATGTTGGTTTTGCTGAAGGCCAACAGAATCTTGCTGAATGTTGTTCTGAGTTCAGCTCAGCCTCTGGCCTGGCACAGAGCTGCTCCCATGGCAGTAGGAGGTGTGGGCTTCATCTTGACAGCTCCAGTTTGCTGGCTGACTGCTCTGGCAGGGTGCTTTTCTCTGCATGTCTGGGGGTGGTTGGAGACAACCAAAATGTAAAGGGAGGTTGATTTCAGTTTTCCTATATATCTCAATAATAGATCCTCCTCCCTCCCCACCCCAACCCAAAACCTCGAGCTCAAACACAAACCCCTGAGACTCAATATGGAGTGTGCCAGGATGGTTACATTCTCTAATGTGAGATACAGAAGACAGTAGAAGTACCTTTTCCCTTAAATTGTGCAGAGAAGAGACAGTCCATAAATAAATTTTGCATCTTCTTGTTTATGCTTTTTGTTTTCTTGACATCTCTGTTCTGATCTCTCTATTAATTTATCCTGGACATGCTAGGAGCTTTTTGAAATACAATTGTGATTCTTCTGTGTTTTCCTTTCTTGAGAGCTTGTTTGCAGATGTACAAAAAGGATCTCAATTTTAGGAAAAATCCTGAATATTTTATTTTTCATATCTCATTTAAAAAATGCTAACCACTCTTGAAGACCTTGGCAATGCTTTTGATACAAAGTTAATTATATCCTTTCTTAATGTGCTGTGAGAAGAGAATAATGCTTTAATGTTTGTGGAAGAACTGCAGATACTGTCTGAAAAGCTGGTAGTGAGGCAGCTTTCCAAAAATGTTCAACACTACAGCTCGCTGTTTGTAATAGGCTATTATAATAAAGGATAAACTACTTTACAGGATTTAAAACTGTAATTAGTAAGTGTGCTGCTGAGGATTGGGTCAGCTAAATGAGTGAAGTGGGTATTAAAATTCCTGTTGTGCTTACAGGTCAGTGAAAAACTGACTGCCTGCCAACCTCCTTGAGTCATCTTAATGCCTCAGAATTAAAATAAAGCAGTTTGTTTATAGATTAACTCACTGCTCAAAGATTGAAGCTAAGGATGAGGTGAGTAATGGGGGACTAGACTGGAGTTCTGTGGCGGAAACAGAGAATTGCAGTGTTTCAGGATAACGAGTTCATATTTCCATAGTTCTAGAAGGAAACAGTGGCTGCTTGGAATGGAAGGTACGTCAGGTGGGTTTAGCTGTGATAATGTACTTCAGATCATGGGAGCAGTAGAGGTGCTTTGATTTATCAGTGAAATTTCCTTAGCAATTTTCTCCCATCCATTTTCTTTTCTGAGCAGAGAAGTTCTAAGCATTCAGACATTAATTTTCAGTGGTTTTTTTCATGCTTGGAAATTACTCAAAACATTAACGGTTCGGTTTTTGGCCATCTTTTTTCCACTGCTCTGTCCTTTTCCTGGGTTTTGATTTTGCTATGAAGATGGAAATTTATTGACAGTGATTCTGGAGTTAACCATTGTGACAGAAAACCTCTTGAGATTAAATAAGCATTGAGGCTTTACTGTTGCACAACTTGTAATGTTTTTATTGAGGGTTCTGTACACCAGACTCCTAAAGCTGATGTAGCATGTGCCATCACTGAAGCTTTCTGATCTGGCTACACAATGTACCATCAGTTTTTGGAAGCTCACTAGAATATTTTTTTAAGGCCTTTTCCCACTTTCTTTAAAAACGACAAAGTGGCAAAAAAATTTACCCTATCCAAGCAAAGGTATCTCCAAAATGTGTGTGGTGTACCTTTTTCCACAGGCAACAGGGCTGCTTTCATGGCACGTGCACAAGGCTGTACCGTTCCTTGGAATGGTGGGTTTGTGGGCACAGGGACAAGAGAAGGAGGAAGTGGTTTGTGAAAGATGTTGATTTTGACCCCTTGCTAAAGACAACTGAAAGAGCAATTAATTAAATACTTATTTTAATGTATCTGATATTATGTGCCTTTTCATACCAATATAAAGCATCTGATTAACTCTAATATACAAAAGTCTACTGCTGTTACATTTCATGCGAGGCTCAAATGCTTTAGATGAGACAGTAGTTTCTGACATACTACTTAAAGATCTTGGTACAACATTTGCAAGAAGGTCACTTTATAATTATGTGCTTAAATGTGAAAAATAGCTAAGCTGTAACTAGCAACAGAATGAAGCATGTGGAATAAAGTAATACACAGTAGAGAGAGGCAAGTCACTAAATTTAGATGGGCTTCAAATTTGAGGGCCTAACCAAAAATATGAATTATTACTTAATTTCTTAGACCCTGCATGAGTTTATAATCAGGGTCTCTTGAATATCAGTGTTCTTAACTGATGTGAGTCCAAGCTGTGTTAATTCTTGAATAAGCAGTGGTGGAAATCGTCACCATTCCTTTTATGGAAATAGGTGAATATCAAAATTCCAAACCCAAGCAACATCCAACCCCCACCCTGGGCCAAAAAAAAAAAAAAAAAAAAAATTAAAAAAAAAAATCTCAAATCTAATATTGACCCAAGTAAGGTATGGCCTGAAAAATGCATAAAATCTTGTCTGGAGAAAATACAAGTTGTTTCCTAGAAAGGGTGTATAAAAAGCTCAATATGTCACATTTCAGTTGTTACTTAGGTGAAATCTATATTGAATTTGAGAAGAAGCTCTGATTTGAAATATTGACTTCCACTGCCTCAGATTGTACAAAGCAAAAATATAAACACTACTAAGTGGTGTTCCTAATATTTTTTGGTCTGGGTGGGTATGGAGGGGAAATTTGTGCTCAGGTGTCTCGTGCTTTATCAGTTACTGCAGAGCTTGACTGTGGAACCTGTAATATTCATGAACCTTTTCCAGAGAGTGTGCTTTATTGGTACCTCCCATATAGGTAAGTGCATCCAAGTGAGAGAAGTCAGCTAGGGAGTAAAATCCTTGGGCAATGCAAATTTATTCCCTTTTGCTTTATTACTTGTCCTGCAAATAAAATAGAGAAGCTGCCCATTAGTCAGTGGCAGTTTTTACTGTGTGTGTCCCTAGCATTGCACCGAAGCAATGTAAATTCAGCTGCAGAATGGTCTGTGGTGTGAATCATGTACCAGGGCAGTGCTCAGCACCACCATTCACTGAAGGTCATCATCCATCTTTCATTCTAAAACATTATTTCAGCTGTGACCATAAGGACAGGATATTAAATGTAGATCAGAAATTCTTTTAAATTAATTTAGAAAAGCTAAAGAAATCATTAAAAATGAACTCATACAGAGCTGGAAAATAAACCTCTGAAAATGCTTTATCTATGTTGTAGTGATGAATAAGTGTTAATTAAAATGGTTCATTATACCTGTCTCCCAACTGCTTTAGTGGTAAATGAATGTTTTCCAGTGCTGCTGAATCAGTACTGGATCAGGAATGTGTAAAGCAATCATAGGTGCCTGAACTGACTGCTAACTATGACATTCATGCTCTGCAGTTGTGAAAATCTGAGCATTTAAATTTTCAATATAATTATTAGTCAGTGTGGAGACACAAGATTTTTTTTTTTTTTGTAATAGAACAGTAGCTTTTTTAATTTTGTAAATGACTCTGTTGAAGGGAAAATACTTACTCTTTGCTGAAACAATTAAGCAGAAAAATCAAGCTCATATTTTGTAATATAGGGTATTACTATTGATCTTGGCCAGAATGCCTTGCAGATTGAAGGGCATTAGTCTGTGACTCCGAGCTGGCCTAATGCCATTGTTGGTGGTGTGAATGAATGTATGCTGGCTGTTTTTAAACGTAGTCTTAAGGGATTTAGTTGCATTGTCACTTAATTTTGCATGGAATTGGGCTGATAGCCCAAAAGATGACAGAAACTACTTTGGTTGTAAGTGTGTGACAGATTTGTCTGAGGGCAACTTCTGATGCAAAATGAGAAGCAAATATGGAAATAGTCATCTGCAGCTTGTTTGAGGTATTTATATTTATTTGTATATTAACTTCATAAATATGTGCTAAGTTTCTACTTAAGAAAATTCATAAAATACATGGAACAAATAGATACAGTACATAGAAAACTGGAGAAGAAGGCAAGAGTGGGATTATAGAGACACTTGCATAAGTCATTAGTGAAGACTAAATTCTTCCTGACTGTATGGGCTGTGGAGAATGTGGATTTTGATTATTCCCTCTTAGGTCCTCCTTTTTTCTTCTCTTTTCAAATCGTAGTTAACTGTTAGTATAGCAAGACAGGAAGCTTTCTCGTTTTGCATAATTTGGTTCCAGACTTTGATACTTTTTTTCATGTTCTGCATGGAGATAAACCATTTCCTTCCAGAGCTCTGAATCTGGGAGCCAGGCTCTTCAGCATTGTGTAAATTGAGGTTTTGAGTCAGAGGTTTTGTGTTTTAGGTCAGTATTTTTAAAGTGTTTTCTTTTTTGGGCCATTTTCTGTTTCTGACTGGGAATTTGGAAATGTGAATTTTGCTTGGTTTTTATTTTTTTTTAATTAGAGCTGGTATTCCCTAAGGAAACATTTCTTTCCCAGAAGAGCAGCCTTTTGAGAAGTTTCTGATATGTTCTTTTATGAAGTGAGAAGGGTAGGTAGATACTGAGAAACCCTGGGAAAAGAAAACAAACCAAAAGGAAAATGAAGTTGATTAGCTCATAATGAAAACATGTTAGGGAGTTTGAAAGAAATACATCTCAAGTAAACAAAGCAAAAAGATGATGTTTGAGTGGGAGGTGAGATGCTTGACGAAGGGTGGATGGGTTTTGAGGTTGTAAATCTTGAGAGGGAGGAGTTATTTCATCCAGATCTGCAACAAAGGTACAAGTAGTTGGAATAAAAGAAATAAAGAAGATACAAAGGGCTTTTGGCAGGTAGTGCTGACTGTTTGTCTGCAGTGTGAAAGAACATTGCCTCTTGGCTTTTGCTTTTGGGCAGTGCAGCTGTGGGATGTGCCCAGCTGACACACCTTAACTGAACAGTGTTCAGTGGCAGAAACCTCCTCCTCTCCTCCAATTGCCTGTGCTCAGTGGATTTCATGTGCTCTTATGCCCAGTGTTCACAAATGTCACAAAGACATGGGTGAGTTGTTTGGAATGGAATAAAGGATGAAATCCTGGGAGAGCAGGTTGCCTTACCAGCTTGTTTGTGTCCACAACAGAAGGCCACAGTTGCCTTTGGCAGGTCCATCAGAAATTATCTGTCTTTTTACCCTAAACGGTGGCTCCTATGGGCTTTTCAGAAGGAAGGAATTCATTGGCCAGAGTCACTCTCCAATTTTTTTTTTTTTCAGAGCGACATTTTCTGACTTAAAATTTTAAACAACGAAGCAAGTAACATTTAGTGGAATGAATATGCATACTTGAAGGATAAATAGCAGTTTAGTAGTGATTTCAGTGCAATTACCAGAAGGAGAAATAAAATGAAAATAAAATAACACCTCCTCCCCCCTCCCCCCCCCAAGTATGAATTCCCTCAGAGTATGTTTAATTTGGGAGATGAAGAGTTTTCAGTCAAGTGAATGGGTGGCACATGTTTGCTGCTTGTACTGAGGCTGGAGTAGCAGAATGCGTTGTCTTGGAAAGGGAAAAGTTTTATTCTATAATTGTGTTTATCCCTTTTTATCCTTATCCATAATGAACATGATGAAAGTAGAAAAGAACAGTGGCACTTCTACTGCATTGCCAGGAAGCAGGTGTCCCTACTCAGTTATTTATAGACCACGAGAATGCATTTCATGGAAATGGGCTGTGAATGGCCAGTGACCCATCTGTTTTATCTGCTGGGTATTGGGACTGATTTTGTGGAAACTGACTTTTTTTAGCTGATAAAATTTGTGATGAAATTTGTGCTTCTGAACAAACCATTAGATGACTGACTTTCTGCTATCCTGTTAGTTCTGAAAATTAGTCGTATGTGGTTTTGGTTTTTTAAACAGGATGCTCTTCCTGTAGACTTTTTCTCATTCCTGCTGAGCAAAGAGATTTCTTCTGGCCCTGAATGCAGCATTCTGGATTGTAGCTATTTAGTATAGCTGATTTACTGATTTTGCCTGTTTTTTCATTACGAGTCTAGTGGTTTTTGTGTTCACTCATTGTCCCTTTCAGTTTCAGATTAGCTGGAAGAAACGTCATTACCCACTTCCCAAGACTTTTCTCCCCTCTCTGCATTAATCTAAGCTTGTGTCCCAGAATTGTGGCTGTCACTGAGAATATGTGAGCTCTGAATGCTTGCTTAGAAATATCCATTTTTTAGGATCTAGGTCAAAAGCTGATTCAAACGCAATAATTCATAATAATGAAACTAGGGCAAAACAAACAAACAAAAAAACCCTAAATGCAGCTTTTCAAGTATGGAGAGGGGGGAATAATCCATTACAACCAGAATAGCCAGCACCTCATGAGTTGAGAACAAATTACTATTCTTTACCAGATGAAGCTGTACAGACCTTCTCAAGCAGCTTTAAGCACTGGTAGTTCCTTATGGCTGGGTCTTGCCCTTCAATTTGTGCAGGATGGTGACATCTACAAATACTGTTACAGCTTTCAAAGAGCAGAAATGAACATGGCAAAGAGAAATTGTCTGACCTCCTTCAGTGTACAGTGGTCTATTATAGTGTCACTACGTAAAATGAAAATCTGCTCGTTGGTAGATGGATTTCTTGTGATTATGCATCACAACAATTAAAAATATTCATATGTGTTGTAAGTGTCCATGGTAATCTTATAAATAAACCAATCTTGTGCCCCCTCTGTAATGATGAGGTTATTGCATCTTGGAGTTGCTGGTATTATTAGGTCTCTATTAAAAGTATTTATATGCTGATTAAAATAAAATGTTGAATTTCTTTTCCCTTTGCTTACTTGCTTCAAAATTCGAACTTGCTATGGTGACGTTGCTTCGTTTGCTCTGAGGTTTTAACATGGAGCTCATTGTCTGTTGAAATTCTGTACAAATTATGCCTTCTCTCTCTGGGACGTAGGATCTGTCATACTAATTTGAACTCGATTTATTGGGGAATACTTTTATGATTTAAACTAAATTCCTTATACGACTAATACTTTAAGTGCCATTTTGTTTACCCATGCTCTCTGATATCAGAGGTAGTGTTTAACATTCCCAACAATGTCCTGATGAAGAAAGGTATTTAATAGTCAGTACATAGAGACTGCCCTCCCAGGTGGTAAGGCTTGTAAGAGAAATGCTATGGTGTACTTTTAGTGGTTAACAGCAATTAATCCTCTCTCTGATCTCCTCGAAATAGTTAATGAGGAAGGCAGAGGAGCCTTCTCTGGAGGTGCTGGGATCCTACAGGATCAGCACTTTCCTTGAGAAGTCAGGAGAGTAAAAGGGGTACATAAAGAAAAAAGTTTTTTATGTGTTCTACTTATGAGTAGAACTGGGACATACTTTTTTTCTGGCCACTTATTTATTCAGTAGATACAGATTTGGGTCAGCCAAAGGTATTATATTGCTATTTAATCCTATTTAAATTGTCCAGTTGTTACATAAATAATTTTGACCTGATGTTTTTAAAACAATGTTATCTTGCTTAGATAGCTATTTAAAGGTTAATATCCCAGCATTTCCTTCAAAGTCAAGTTTTGGTTTAAAGCGTACAAAATTGTTTTCCTGTGTTGCATTAACCACTGAACTGAAAATATCCTTCATTTACACAGTGATACTTGCAATGCTTCTTTTGGGGAAAGCTACAAACAATTCAAAGCTTCAAAGTAAATCTGCTTTAATGTGTTTAAAAACATGCAAGATATTCCTTGATGGGAAATAGAACACTTCTATATTATTATGTAATATTATGTAAGGATAAAGAAGCTGAGGAAGAAGGAGACTGACTCATCACCAAGAAAGCTGATGGAAAAATATTTGCTCCTTTTCTCCATTACAAGAGTTTTGTGGATAACTGTATTAAGAGATTGTGAGATGCTGAAATACAACAAGTGGGGAACATATCTCTAGTTAGAGAAAATTCCACACATTAATTTTTTCTTTTCCATCCTGACTTTTGCACAGAGATCACTTTGCTTGTCTCAGCCATAAATTTTAAATGTTTTTGTAAAGGCAGGGTAAATTTGGGTCACACTGATTGCACATACAGATGTGCTCGTCTGCTGGAAGAGAAGGAAGTGATGTGGAAGAGTTAGGAGTTATAGGTTATGTTCTGGGCACATGCTGCAGCATCTTTCCCTTCCACTCAGTGCCTTTTCACCTATTTAAAGTGATGGCAATTTTCAGGACTGAGGTGCAAACTCAAACCCATTGAAGTTAATCCATGGTTCCAGTGCTGGAGCAGTGAGATAAAAGTGGTCAGTAAAAAGATTCTTCTGTTTGTCTTGTCATACAAAGAGCTGGTTCATCACAAATGATGGCACTAACACTTAAAAAGATGTGAAATAACCGAAGTTTGTGTTTCAGTGAGACTCAGCTTGCTCTGGCTATACCTTAGGTTTCCTTTCTTCAAAATGTCAGAGGAAAAATCATATGAATTTAAAACTTAAGGAGAATGAAAATACAAACTCAGGTATGACTTTGGGAATGGCAGCCAAAACCTGAACAATCTTATTTGAGCTCTGTGTGTAGAGGAGAGGGATACTCTCTCTGTATCTGTTTTCTGTCCCTTGTTTATATTTCCCTCCAGAAATTTGCAGGCAGGCTATGACAGTGATGTAGTTGTAAACTTTTAAAGGGAATGAAGATACAGTTCTACTTACAAACTTGGAATGCTCTTAAGTAGATGACAAGGGTCAGAGAATATGCCCACAGCCTTCACAAACTGATTAGAAAAGCATCAGGACAAATAAAGCAATCCCAGTGCTGCATTTGACAAAACAAAACACTTCAAAACTCCAGATAGTGAACTGAAATGTTGGTCTCTATTCAGAAGGGGTTGGGGACGTAGTTTTTTACCAGGGTGAGGGGAAGAGGGAAGCATCATGTGTTGTTTGTTTTGCTTGTGTGTGCACACATGCTGTGACTGCATGGCTGTTATGTTCTATAAGTGTTCCCATGCCCCAGCAGATTAGTCTGGTAAAGACCTAAATAAGGGGATTTCTGCAGTGCTATCTACGCTCTGCCTAATTTATGTTTGCTACTTATTGTGACTGTCTCTGAAGGGTTAAATGTGCTATTCTTAGCTCTGTTTCTTTGCCTGCTTGTTTCACCTCTGATGCAATGCAGTGCTGGAACTGCAATGCATTGTCAGTTTACATCACATTACACCAGTAACAATTTTTAAATCAGCACGAGGTAACGAGATTTGTTTTCCTTTCCTGTGGTTAGACGCCTGCTAAGTAATCAAGGCTGCATGCTAATGACTCAAGAGTAGTTACAGATCATAGCTTGACAAAGTAATTTGATGTGGACACTATGTGGATAGCTTCTCAAATAGTTTTTGTGTAAACAATATAAATATAGCTGTGCACTGGAAATCTTCAACCCAGTTTTGAATGTAGTTTCCATGCAGAATCAAACTAAAATAACTTGCTTATGCTTAATGTAGCTTTGGACTATTTCATGTAGGATAGACTTTATTTTTCAAAATAATGCAGTGGACTAGAATAATCTGTTTGCCTTGATGTTCTATCCGATTCTCTCTAAATATTAGTACAGACAGGGGAATTTTTCTAAGTGGTGGCTAGAATTTTGCTCTGAGGACAAATATGCCCCAATCATAAGTTTGGTATCATTCTGAACTTACTTTTTTGACAATTGGACAGAACCACAAAGATTTTTTTCCTTAGCTCGTGCAACAGGATTTATAATGAAGTGTCCAGCCAGGAAACATTATAGATGAGTGTTCTAGATCCAGCCGAGAAACTGCAGTACACTTGCAGGCCTGGATTTTAAACTTAGCCTGAGACAATGTTAAGTGTTTGATTTGAGCGCAGTTTAAGGTCTCAATGAATCATTTCACTGCTGCCTACAGAAGTGTAAGAGACTTGAAGAGTGGCATTTACACCACACAGGAATGGAGGAATTCTCACTGTGTGGAATTAGTACCAATGAATCTATAAGCAACCTGTACGGAAGACAATTTTAACGAGCTTAGTCATCGTTGTGCTGCAGTTGGAAGGCATGGTAACTGCTGAAATAGCTGACTGGAGCTTCTAAGTTTACCTTTCCTATAGAACAAGGTACAGCGTGCAGTTGCTCAGAGCTTATGCAAGACTGCTGCTCTTGGGTGACACGCAGCATTTGTTAGGTAATTGCCATGCAAGGCGATGTATGGAGCTGCTTTTTGTCCCCTTGAGTAGTTTTAACATCCTTTGACTTTTAGACCATCTTTCCATCCATTTTAGGGAGTGGATTATGTCCTGCTGTTCCCTTTCCTTTTCTCAGAGGGAGGTCGAACACTGGGATGCTGTTCAGCTTGATAAGAGTAGTCATAGAGGAATTTTGGGATTTAGCCAGAGCTTTAACTATTCAGAAGCTCTTGTGAATGAAGTAAATTATCCTGAGCATATGACACTTCAAGAGGAGCATTTTATACGGTGACGTACTCGATGCTAAGAATAGCCATGACTTCATATGGTTAGATTAACAATCACGTGCTCAGAGGTGATGGATGTACAGTCCTTCGGTGTGTCTGTCCTTCTGGAGGATGTGTTGGGTTCTCTGCGTTCTCTGGAGTCACTGGAATGATCTGTGTGTGACGCTTGTTAGTGCGTTTATTTAGCTGCTGCAGGGTGTGGTTTGAGACATGGCTTTGTAGGCTGAGTTTGCATCTTGGTGTAAGTGAACAACTGTCAAATCAGACCTTATTTTAAATGGTAAATCAGATTGAAATGACCCATGCTCTTTTCTGCAGGAATACACAAAAAGTAATTTCAGTATAAGAAATATAAGGGAAAAAATTATTTTCTGCTGTAATCCCCTTGGTGCAGTTTATCAGTAAAATATCTGCTGAGTTTATAGATAATCATTTGCCTTTTAAAGAAGAAATTTATTATCTTTTTAGTTTTTCTTTTAGAAATTGAATGCTTCATACTATAATGTTTATAAGTTCAGTTAGAATTTTGACTTAATGTTCTGTCCTATTATAAGCTAGTGTCTTTTAGGGATCTATATATAAAATCAAAGGCTCCAGATCTGTGCTGATTTGTCAGATCTAGTGTGTGTTCAGTCCTCACATTTATAAAATTAACTTATTTGGAAAACAGTCTGAGAAAATACTATTCACTTATCCCTAGAAACTGAGCTTTATTCCTGCCTATGCTTTCCTCTCTCAGCAGTCTAAGTGCCTTAATTGATCATCTTGATATGAGGTTTAACTCAGCGGTTAATTGAACTTCAGGGAATAAAATACACTTTTGTTTACTGAAGTGCTGTTGTGCTGGTGAAGACATTGGACCTGCCAATGCTCCACTGCATTGAGTTAACAATTCAGAGACAAAACATAGGTACAGATCAAGGTAAGACACAGATTATCTCAAAGCTTCTAAGAGAAATATGGAAGCTTAACCTGTGTTGAAAGTATCAAACCTTCATGGACCTAGTCTGGTTGGTTGGATAAAAGAAAAATTATCAAAAGAAAAAATATCAAAGTTATTCAGCAATCTTGCCTGATGTGATGGGGTATATTTAGAGTATATACATTATGCTGTGTGCATGACAAGATGTATTTTGAGACAATGCAGTTTTGTATATAGATAATTTGGGTGATCTCTTAAGGAATAGAAGTCTTTGTCATTCAGAGGATAGCTGAGTGATCTTTTTTTTCTTCAGAATATGCCCCACTAAGATCCTTGGAGGGCATTTCTCTTGGAGGGTCTCTCTGTCCTCCTGTGATCTCCTCAGTAATACTGAACTCGGAAGTGCCTGTGTAAGTGATGATGGCGATGTTTTAATGACACTAAATCGGGAAGAACTGGCTATGCCAGTTCAAACTGGCTATGCCAAACATCAAAGGATTGTCAGCATCAGGGAATTTTGCCTTTTTCAAATACCATAGTGTTTGTCAGGGCATGGACCTGGAGTAAGTGAAACAGATGTTCTAGATGAGCTAAGATGAACATCTGAAAATGCCCTTATGCAGCTGTCCATGCTGATGACTGGTGGAGCTGATAAAGGTTTGCAGAAGGTAAGGCACCAACAGAACCCTTGTAAATGACAGGAAGACATTTTCAAAATAATGAAGGGTTAAAATTAACTACTTAAACCCCACTCCATGCCTCCTATCTGAAAGCTGAGCCAGCTCCTAGTTCAGAGCATTAAGATGTCCTTGTCCCATCCCCAAAATGGGATCATCGAGAAAAAAAAGTCACCCCTTTCAACCTTATAACTTGCTCCTGGAGTAAACAGCCAGTCTAGGAATGAGTGTTATTAAAAAACATTTTGTTCAGCTGGGGTAAGAATGAAAGCTGAAAATTCTGCAAAGAGTAAACACAGAGTCTATTTTTCATTTTGTTTTTGAACCTTGAAGTGTTTGGGATGAGCAGCTCTTTCACCTGTGTTCAAGGATGAATGTTGATAACCAGCAGAGATGAAAAGTCAGTTGGTAAAAAATACAATGTTTCAAGTTTTCAGACTTGCATCAAGGAAAACTTGGAACCATGAAACAAATCTGTGAGCTAGGAGAACAGTGAGATCACGAAGGTTAAGTGGTTATTACTGTAACACTTGGGGTGAATAGAAACCCAGTGTGTTTTGAAATTTATAAAAGAATATAGCTATTGTATTCAGTATCTGCTCCTTGGGATACTGCATAAGAAAATGCTGTTTGTCCTGCAAATACTAACATTTCTTTGGATTTTGATAGGAGAGTCTGTGTAAAGGTGAAGGCAACACAAGGTAAACACAGATGGAGTAAGTAGCTCCTGAACCCTTGTCCAGTGTTGTGTACCTTGGAACAGGGCATTGTTCCCCACTCAGCAAGGCAGTCTAAAAAGAAAGTCTTATCTTTTTGGTTATCTCCCATCATTTTAGCTTTCTAGCTAAAATCAAGAAAGCAAGAAATCTGTCTGATCTCTGCAGATGAAAGATAAGATCTGGCAGGCTTTAAACTAGAGAAATATTCTTGTTCCTACATATATCACAGTTATTTTGAAATCTGTGTGATAGAAGGGACTGGTGGGAACAGAAATAGTTGTGTGAGGGTAGATAGCGTACAGCCGTCTGCCGAGTGAGATTACAGTTAATTGGCTTATAAAAATTAAGCAATTGTATATTAATTCCAGAAAGTGGCTCTGGGACTGGTTTTTTTCAATAAGTTGGTGAAACATCTACAGATTTTTATATATTTTTAGATGATTCTTATATGTAATTGTTGCTTAAAAAACCCCAATCCTTCATGTGTTTGAATGTTGCTGAATGTATAGTATGTAGATGGTCAGGGAAAACAAAACAGGATATTTATAGTTCAAAATACATACTTGAGCATATACTTGACTATCTCATAAGTTTCAGAAGTTTAATGCTTGTGTTGATATATCAGATCTTGTTTAGCAGATGGTATTTTAAAAAGTAGTTGATCTGAATGCAAAGAATGTCACTAATGTAAGCACAGATTTAATTTGTATCCATTTAAGTTGCTCTAATGAAGTCACGTTTATGAAGTCATTCCAGTAAATCATAGAAGGCTCTTTATTTGGAAAAAATTACCTTTTTTTTTTGCTTTTTATATTTCCTAGTGACTATTATAAAGTTTATCAGAGAGGATGCACCTATGTGCATAAAAATTTAAAATGCATTTAGGCATCTATGTTCAAATGTCAAAACAACACAAATCTTTGTGCAAGTTACTTATGTCATTGAATGTGGATGGAACTGTCTTGAATGTTGACCCAGCTTGGAAAGATCAGAGAGCAGCAAGTCTGCAGTCAGCATCCTCCTCCCAGGTGTAACTGAGGCTCCCACCTACAGGATCCACTTAATCGCAGCCTCTGAACTCGAATTCTTTCTCAAAGCAACTTTGAATATATTCTGTGTCACCTGGAGAACTAGGAGCTTCCCAGTCCTTGACCTCTCTTTGCAGAATTCAGACAGGAATTATTTTATTTTGTCCCATTAGGACAGGAGAGGAGGGAAGAAGAGGATTCTTGACAGTAGCTTTTTTGGGAAAAGACCTGTTTCAACCTGTATCTTTTGACCGTAAAGAAACCACCTCAAACAAAAGACGTCTCCTCCTAAGGATTGATTCCATGAGTTACACTGCAAGTAGACAAGAGAGCAGACCATTCCCGTGTTTCTAGACACCTGAAAAAACTCCTTGAATCCTTCCTTTTTCCATCCAGTTTGACCTCCCCTGCCATAAGAAGCAGAAGCCAGTTCTTTTAGGTTTCAGAGCTACCCATCAGTCAGACAAGTTTAGAGGTAGGTGAAATAGCATTGCTTTTCTTGGGAAGACATTTCAGAACTATGGTAATTGATTTGGATATCAGTTCCTAGAAATGTGGTCATCTGGGTAAGCTAAGCCTGCATTTTAGGTAGGAGACAAATGTGTTTTAATATGTTATTTTATTTAGAAAGCCCCTTTGTCTTGGTCATTGTTTCCACCAGTGAGATTAAGTCAAGGTTTGAAAATACAACAAAATGAAACTAATTAGATCTGCTAGTAATCATAGTTGTGATTATTATCACTGCAGCCTGGAATTCTTCTGTGGCAGGGAAAAGCAAGAGGCATTCTTTCTACAGAAAGCAAAAAATGGGGTTCCTTTGGAGCAAGAGCAGACGAAATTCAGGACCTAGAAGCACCATGATAATTGCACTTTAAAGAAAACTCAGACTCAAGGGGCTCAATAGCATTCCTGTATATGAACAAAAGCCATGTAGCCTGTATGGCAGAAACAGGTGACAGAAGGCTCTGACTCATCATGTGGAACTGTAATTTAAGTTCAAGGGGGATTTTTCTATCTTGGATCTATTCCTACTGGCTCAGATGTCTCATAAGCCTTTAGCACCTAGTTTTAATAGAGCCAGTGCCTACAATCGAGAGATGGGTTGGATGCAGGGAGCAAAATACTACTCGTCTTAAAAATATCTTCCAGCTAGAGCTGAGGTAACTTTGCGCTGATAAGAAGCTTCCACTGACCTTTACTAAATTTTATTCTCTAGATTTAGAAAAGTCTCAACTCCCTAAGAATCTGCTTAGTGAAGCACTGAGAAGCAGATGCAGTGTAGGCATATTGGTGCTTCCCACTCAGTACAACTTTCTTTTAGCAAACAAGTTCTGCCAATGAACAATGTATGAGGGGTCACTTCTGGCTGTTATCAGTCATAAATAGCAATTTTTTTCACGTTAAAACGAATTTTACATGAAATAACATAATATTCCATGAAAGTTTGTTTTACAAGTAATACTAATATTGGTAAAGACAAGTAGCTCACCTGTCTTCAAGATTCATAAACTATTTTTCTAATTATTATTTTCAAACTTCACAAGTCTGTCCAGCCCCTTGAATACCTAATACATGAGTATTGTTTCATCAAAAGATGAGAATGATAGTAATCTCTAACTTCAACCAATTTTTGGTAAAAATTTGAAAATGTACATCAGCTATATACACAGGGGTCTTTTTAGGTATCTAAAATATCTATAAAGGTAGACCATCTCAAATGTGGGGGCACATAGGATGTTCCATGTGAGGCAAGAGCAAAACCACTGCTGTCATTACACACTTCCAAAATCGGAGCATCCTTTAGGTAGACTAATACAAGGTAGTAACTGCTTGTCTGGGAGGCTCATCGTGCTGTCCATAATAGATACAGGAGGCAGATTTGTATGGCTTAGGGTGACTGAAGAGGAGGCTTCAAATGGTATTTTAAAAAATTCTGGTTTGTAAAGGCTTACCATTTTAGTTACTAAATTCAGTGAGGATTAGGAGATCTAAATAAATAAAGGCAATTTTTAACTGTTCCTTTACTGTTGTAGGCACTAGTGAATAAACTGTACTGGCCATGCAGTGGTCAGGTGTTTTCTTGGGTGTTCCTGGAAGATTTTTTTAGAAATATACTAATATTTCCCAATTTCTGGTGGGGGAGTGCAGCAAGGGAAGAAGAGAAGCAGTCTTAACCTAGTATTTACCTGACTCAGTTCCCTGAAGCCCAGGCCTTGTGCAGGCAGTTCAGTGTGTAATGGCATTGGTACTGACACGGTCTTCACAGGACTGCATTGCTGTGGCACAGATCTTTGTTAATAGAGCAGCCTTAATTAAAAAGTACAGAGTTCATTATGAAATTCTGTTTTGACCCTTAGAGTTAAATTTGACTAATGCAGTGATTTCCCAGAAAAAGAATTCCTCTTGGGAGCTGCATAGAAGAGTTTGGAAATACATCTGGAGATTAATTTGATATGGGGAATTGATTACAAAAGAGGCAGAGACAACAACAGAGACCAGGATTCCTGGTGAATCCTGAATAGCTCTGATAATCAGAGGTGAGGTAGAAAGGAGCAATTCTGGCTGAGCTGTCTGTCCCTGGGGTGTTCCCTCCTTGCTGGGGGTTGTTTGCAGAGGAGCTGAAGTGCTGTAACAGCCTCAAGCTCCACTCAGTGATGTTGCCTCCTCTTTTTTTCCATAGCAGCTAGCTCATGTCCTTTGCAAAACTGAGAGTAGCTTAAGGCCATCATTTCATGCATGACTTGGTAAATTGTGCAAGAAAGAGCACTGCCAAATGAGGAGCTACGCCAGTTTTCAATAAGAGGGCCATCTGTGACAAAATGTTTTAGCAAGTTTGAAAACAATTGAGTTCTTTCCCATTTTTACTTTGATTTCATTTAACATGTAAGTAACTTTGCAGCCTCCCAGGAGTAAATTTATGTTACTGTATCCTTGTTTGCTATGCGTTAAGTTTTTGTTGAGTCAAGTGGTTTCATTTCAGACCCGATCCTGTGTGGTACTGAAAAATGACTTTGCATCAACGTCACTTTTGATTCCTGTTGGAGACATTTGTCAGGGTAGGTGAAATTCAGATATTTGTGGCAGATAAGCATATAAATAAATTGCTAGTAGTTACAGCAATAGTACCTAAGTGTAAAAGTAGTTTATTGCTGGAACGAAAACATTTTTAAATTTGGGAAGTGTTCCAAGTGAGCTTCTCTCCCTTAACCTAGCCAGTTATCCGTAATATCTCATTACCATTTTGTTTCATAAAGCTTAGGAAGTTGTGTGCAGTGGAGTTTTCCTGTAGCAAGAATTACTGAGGAAATCTGCAATTTGTTTGAGATCTCTCTCAAACTGTGTTAAACTTTTGCAAAGAAGGCTACCTCTATTGATAGTAGAGTGGCAATAATGTGACCTCTAATATATTGAAGTATTTTTTAAACTAATTTTGGTGTAATTTCATGAGAAGAATTTTGGCTTTTTACAGAGCCTGATTATACTTAGCTTACTTAATTATACTTAGCTCACTTCTAAAAGTGAGAGGAAAATTACAGAGTTGTCTTCTGGAATCTGGAGGTTAAATTTGACTTTTAATTTAGCTGTCTAACATGTCTGAGGTTAAGCATCTTTCAGCTGGTACAGTAAAGCAAATAAGAGAGCAAGTTAGTGTCACTCACTAAGGAGTCAGTGACAGAGACAGAAATCTGCCTTGTGCCAGCCCATTGGACCCTGCTTTGGAAAGATTATTTGGACCTGATAATTTGGCTGCTTGTTTCTGTTGAGCTCTCTGCAACAGGTCATTTTCAGAAAGAGGAAACCTTTTTGTAATTTGGTGTTATTTTAGAAGGAACAGAATAAGAAGAAAGTTCCTGACCTTTAAATAGGTGTTTATGTAGGAGGCAGGCCTGGTAGGGAAACTCCAGGTGGAAAATATCCTCAGGATGCGTGATTCCAAACTTCTTGAACTTGTGTTGTAGCAGCTTTTAGAAAAGTGCAGAGCTGTCCATATGGAGAAAGCAATCATTTAGGGATCAATCCATCTGCCTTCCCGAATAAATGCTGTCCATGAAAATGCTCAATGCCCCATGTGCAGGGATGTTAGTGTTTATTATGCTGCTTTTGAAGTAAGTGTTCCCTTACAAAAAATTTACAAGAGTTAGACACTTAAATGCAGGCTTTGTTTTCTTGTTTCTGCTGAGTGAAGTTGACTTCATACCATGTTTGCAGCTCCTTAATTGAAAAGTGCGCAAATATACCTAGAGATGGAGTGTGAATGTCTATTAAAGCAGCAGTCTTAATTTTGCAGCATTTACTCAATTCTGTAGGCAGTAATCCACTTGAATTTGGTGAAGCTTTTAGGAAGACTGCGTTTGTATTGCCAAGATTAATCCCACTGTGTTTGCACGAACTTTTAATATGTTCTATTTTAATTCTAATTTGTAAATTTGGACTGTTTTATCATGATATTTCACAAAATTTTATGAGAGTAATTGAGGAAAAATATTTGGAAATAATGCTAAACTATTTCTAAATTTAGGTCAATGAAAATCTTGTATTGGTCTTTCATACCATTAGACTCAGTCAGTGTATTGTACACAGTGTATCGTATACTAACTATTTTCCAAAAACACCATGTCCCTTTTTATATTTTAAACATATGCTAATGTCAGAGCTGCAATTTTTCACCATTGTGAATTTCACTTGCATTTGAGGATTTTGAATCTTTTTGCTGCTGTTCCAGTAAATCTCCTGAATGATAACACTGAAATAACCCTTACGCAAGGATGGAACTGCAACCTCATCTCCAGCAACCGTGACAAACATCACTGTAATATTTACAGGGGGAAAATGTGCATCCAGGGTGAAATGCAGAGATGCATTAAAACATCAAACATTAAAAAAAAAAAAAGGCAGTTGAAGCTGCTTAATTGCTTTGCTTAGAAAGACTAATGTAATGTCTGAGAAAGTAATCCCTAAATAAATTAGGAGGTGAGATCTTTCAAAGGAGAAAAAAAACCAGGCATAGACCTGTTGGGGAATTCAGTGATGAGACTGTCAAGAACAGTAAAGCTGATGTGTTGTTAAATGTCTTTGGGAGAGATTTCATGGTGTTCTGTGTCTTAATGTAGTGAAAAGCAAACTTCAGCGAGTTCACTTGGTACTATCCTATTTGAACCCAAAAGTTTCCTCTGGCACAGGAGTGGGGGGTCTGTCAAAATGTGTGACTTTACCTTACTCTGAAGTATTCAGTGTAGGAACGAACATGGCTGTAAAGGATGGAGCACGGAAGAGGCCATCCCTCTGTGCTACTTAGCTGGTACATTCATTTGTGCAAAACCAAATAAGTTGTGGCAGCTGGAGCAGGATGGTGGAAAGGAAAAAGCAGGAGAGCAATGGAGTGAGGGAGAAGGCACAGTAGTGTGTGGTGGAGGGCGGTATTGGTGGGCTGTGCTGTGGGCAGGGAGGCAAGCATTCCTCTAAGGCCAGGTGGGTCCGACACCAGGGCTGTGAGAGGGGAATGGGAGATGGAGAAACAAGCTCTAGGCTTTGAAATGGGGGATGTCGAAAGGAGGATGGAGCAGCAGGGATGCCCAGATGGAGCCAACTTCTACAGAGCTTTTTTTGTGATATTTGGCTGCTGTCTGGAGCTTTTAGGGCTGCTTTTAGTGTGTAAGCTGCTGCTCCACATTCATTCCCCTGAGCCCCACGGCAGGGATTTCTGACAGCCCCTGCATCAAGGGAAAGGAGAACACTCTGGGGTTTCCCGGGCTACCAGCCTTTCGCTGGGGATGTTACTGCGGGGAGAGCGCTCGAGTTTGCCACTCCTGTGCCCCAAACCCGGTGTTCTCGCCGTTCCCCCAGATCTGACACCCCCTCCCCCGATTGCCTGCGTCTGACTCATTCGCTGGTGCTTGTGCAAGCAGAGCGGGGCGGGGGGGTGGGGTGGGGGAGAAGCCTTCAAAGTATCCGCGGCTGGTCTCGGTTTGACAAGGCGGCCGTGAGCTTCGCCCCTGCAAGGGCGGCGGTGCCGGGGGCGGCGGAGCGGAGCGGGCCGGGCGCAGCCCGCAGCGCCGCGCAGGCGGCCCCGGGGGGAGCCCGCCGCACCTCCGGGAGTCCGTGCCGCCAGTCCCCGCCGCTTCCAAGGAGCCGAGAGCATCGCGGGGGCTCCGTGCCTGCCGTCCTGGGGAAGTGCTGCGGCAATATCGCGATTTGAAAAAAGGGAAGAGAAAAAAGAAAAAAAGAAAAAAAAAAAAGATGAAGACGCTTAAATGCCTCCTGCCAAAAGTAAAGAGCGAATCTCAGTTGCAATGGCTCTGCTAAAACTTGATCATGCGGGATTTCAAGCGATAAAGAGCTGCCGGGCTGCTGTTTACTGCGGTGGGAACAAGTTGCAGGATGAAATCCAGGCGTTAAGGGACCTATTTTCCACTTCATTGTTTGCAAAGGAATCTACTGAAATGACTTTGAGGATCTTTAAACTGGAACTATGTGGAGGGAGAATGCAGTAAGTATCGCCTTCGCGGGGAGCCCGGATCGCGCCCAGCGCTGGGCAGGGGCGCGGAGCCCCGGGTGCCGCGCAGGGCTCTCGGCGGTGCCGGCTCCCGCCGGCCGGGGCTGCGCTCCGAGTTCTCCGCCAGCACCGAGGGCCAGTTAGGGAATGCCGGCTGCTTCGCCTGGCGTGCCAGCGTCCTACATAGAGCTGGGGTTGCTTGAAGAACTGTCTTCATGCATATTTACTGGGAACTGTGCATGAAAAAACCAGAGCTATCGAGCTTTCCGTGGCGGGCTCTGCTAGAGTGTCTCCCTGGGTTTGTTTATGGTAAATTGGGAATGAAGCTGTTCAGTTTCAGGAGCGAAAAGAGCGAAAAGAGCTTTATCCCACACCGCTTTAGCTGTGCTCCAGGTTATGCTTGTCTTGAACCTGCCAAGAAAACTCCTGCCCTTGATCATGTTAATTAGTTTGCTTCTAGCTGCGCTTTCCAGGTTGGATGTCTCTTCCCATAGAGCTCAAACCCGTCCATTTCACTTGGAAGCGAACGGGCAGTTGGGAGCCCAGGATTTTCCTGACCTGGATAAGATGAGGGACGTATCCCGGACGGCTGTGGGCTCACGGAGCTGCTTTTAGCAAAGAGCTGAAATCTGTTTCTAAGTGAAGGGGGGGAACTTTTGAGTGTAGTCACTTTATTTCCGTTCACATACCACATGCGATCGAAGTATATTTCTTTTCCTCCCGTCAAATCTGCAACCTGACTAACGGCTTCTCCTCGTCTCCTCTTCTCCCCCCGCTGTCCCGTCCCGTCCCCGCCGTGTCCAGCCCCCCCTTGCCTGTCTCCCTGTCCTCGTAGCTGCCCTCCCGGGATGCGATGTCGCCCGCAGGCTGCGGCGGGGATCACGCGTGCGGCCAGCGGCGCGGAGGCCGCCCCTGAGCCCGGGCAGCGAGGGGCGNAGCGCGGGCAGCGAGCCGTGCCCGGGGCGGGGGCTCGGGGGCACCGTGAGCCTTCCTCGGGCTCGGGGGGAAGCTGGGGCGTTTCGCTTTGCTGTTCCACCGCGCTCCGTGCCGCCGCTGGTGTGGCGGCGGTCGGTGGGAGCCTGGCCCGCAGTGCACTCGGGCAGCGCAGGGGCACTGGAGCGCAGTTAAATGCTCTGTCGAGTGCTCGCCTCCTCGTGTGCCCCGAAGGGAGGTGGTGATGCTGCAAGCCCGCGTCTCGCTGTGTGTTTCAGCAGCAGACGGCTCTGACTGAGGATGGAGATAGGGCTGGCAGGATGAGAGGGGAGATCTGAAAAATGCCACCCCTGATTGGACGGCCCCGCTTGTGTGTTCTGCGTGACGCTTTGCAACAAGCTTGGCTTTACAGGGACTCCCTTCTTGCAGCTAGCAGAGAGCCAGTTATGGGGGTGGAAATCCCTTGGGGCAAAGAAACGGGGAGATCTTGCAGAGTCAGACCTGCTCTCCTTCTCCCTCCTTCAGATAGTTCAGATCCCTTCTGTGGCTCGTCTCTCTCCCCATCCTACTCTGGTTATATTCAGCCCCCTACAGCGATTCAGTGAAGACATGAGGTAACCGATGCAGTGATGCTCATTTATGGAACACCCTCCCCTTCAACACTAGGGACAACTTTGTGTCCGAGATCAGCAGTTCTGAGATGCTCGAGTTCTGAATGCTGCATGAGAGGATGGAAAAGAATTAAGACAGAATACTGTGCTTTTGAATCTGTTCCAGAAATGCAGTAGGATTCCTTAAGCAGCAGCTGCCTAGGAGAGATCTTCAGAAATAAAACAGCATGGGTTTGGGATGCTGTGAGATGTATGGACTACGTGGACTGGGGTTTCCAGCAGACCTCTGGCTCACTTCTCTCATTTTGAGCTAAAATACCTCTCCCTGTTAGACCGTGACTAAAGTTTAAATAGATGTCCAGGATGAAGGAAAATAGATTTGTTTTACCTGTTTTAGCACAGCAAGGTTAAAGAGAAGGATGATAATATCTCTTTTTTTAACGATGTCAGTCATTTTGATTTTGTTGGCTATCCAGGAAGAATGTTAATGGGTCTTTTCTCTGAACTTCTGCTACAGTTTTTGCCTTGCTTGTGGGAGACCAGCTGTAATACTGTCATTATGAAGCCAAGTTTTTGATGGGATATAAGAGGCTTGATTTGGAACTAAGGTGAAGAATGCATTACAAAAAGCTGCTAAAGTTTGCATTATGCCCAGAAGCTTTGTGTTTAGAACCTTCTTTGAAGATATACAGTGTATATTTTTTACTCTATGTTCTTCTTATACAATGTGATCGCTTTTACAGGGGATAAAGCTGGCAAAGATGAGGAAAATTGGCTGTGCTCTCCTGGTACTCCAAGCTCTTCTGGCACCTTTGGATCTTGTTCGTGGAGCAGAGAAAAATTATCCCATCCTGAACATTGCAGTGATTCTGGGAAGGACCAAGTATATAACAGAGAGAGATATCAGAGCTCTCTGGACCAGGGAAATGTCAGCAGACCTGACTGTTGATGTCAATGTAGTGACCCTTCTTGTGAACCAGACTGACCCTAAGAGCATCATAACCCATGTTTGTGACTTGATGTCAGGCACCAAGATCCATGGAGTGGTTTTTGGAGATGACACTGATCAGGAGGCAGTAGCTCAGATTTTGGATTTTATTTCATCTCAGACTTCTATTCCAATTCTTGGAATTCATGGCGGGGCCTCCATGATAATGGCAGATAAGGTAGGAAAATTTATTAAGAGCTCTTGCTATTCTAATGTACTTCATTGTGTTGGTCTCTATCATGAATAATTGCAACAAGCAGTTCAAAAAAGATGCTCTTAATTGTCTCTCTGTACGTAAAAAAAGAAAAAATATTCATAATGGGGTCTGTGTTGATGGCTCATCAAATATTCAGAAATATTTTGGGGTTCATGCCTGAAACTCAACTTTCTAACACTATAAAAGCAGCCCTAATGAGATTTTACTCTCCAGAACATTGAATGATGGTCAGTTAAAAAATTTTAATAGCTAATATAATAAATAAATGTAAAAACAACCTCATAGTAGTAGGTTCATAAAATGATTTTGAGGATAAGATGTAAAATTATAAGCAGATGTTCCGTGGTGCTTATAAGAAATAGCAGGCAATAGACCTGAATGGATTTGAGGACAGCAGTAATAACAGGGCAATAATAAGGCAGACTTTAGTGATCCTCTACAGTCTCTGAATTAAGTAGTCTCGCACACTTGAACCGACTGCATTCCACAGATTTATTGAATTAGATTTTTGCTAACTGAATACTTCTACTTTCCTACTGTAATTCATGAAAATCCAGTAAGGGGTTGTCTGAAACCTGGAGATAATGACAAATGGTGTTGTTGGAAAACATATCTTTATGTAATCTGTTGTGAGACTGGAAGAGCAAAAGTGACTCATGTCTCAAGTTCCTTACCGTTGTAACAATTTGAAAAACTCCTTGCTGGCACTGCAGCAGTGATGTTGTGAGGTGATCGCTGCTGTTTCTGAAACAGGCACTTAGTGCCGGGCTGAGCTCTGCTGGGGACTCTGCCTCGCCTGAAAGTCAGAGGAGCTCCCACTGTGGTGTGAGAGAGGAGAGCTCAAAGAGGGAGTGCAGATGTGGAAACCCACTGGTTTGCCAGAACGTGAGGATTTTTAATGTTAATGGTAACTTATTTCCTGATATTTCCATACTTGAGGATTTCTTATTCATTGACTATTACTATTTCTTATGGGTGATTTTTGAATAGTAGAGAGCTCTCTGAACACATCTGAAAAGGAAGTGGTCCAGATACATTATTTTGTGAAGTAAGGGGGAAAAAGAAGCAGGAAAGTGATAATGGTTAGTTATGATTGAGGAATCAGCTTTGAACTTTTGAAACTTTTTACCTCTAGAACAGACATTTTTTCCATTGGGATAAGAGGTCTGTTTCTCTTGGTATTTTGAGTGATCTTCCTTTAAAACTTGCCATAGAAGAGGACGACAGTAAGTGCTGAATTATGTCAGAGATCCTATAACAATGGCTTTGACATCTTGATTTATACAGGAGTGTCATTACAGTCAATGCTGCTATCTTAAATGAAATAGCAGTGCCCAAGTTACGGAGGCAGTTATTTCATGTACTTTTAAACTACAGTGGAGATTTACTTGTCTTTCAAAGCTGAGTTTATATGTATTTAGTGCTTCTATTTGATACATATTTCACTTAACTGTCTCTGCCAGTGTAAGAACACTTGAAGATCCTAGCCAGTGCTAAGTGGCGAAACACTGGAAGAAGTCCTTACAGAATCATCTTCACTCTCAGTAGCAGATGCAGGATGTTACTGATACAGATCTATTTTTACTTTTATATAACAGCCTCTAGAAAATGAAACAGTATATTTTTCTTGTCTCAGTAAGTTACTACTATTTTCCCTGTATGGTAATATTATCATTATTATATTACCGTCCTTGATTTTAGGAGTTATCAAAGTTTTATTAGTGAATTTTTCTGCTGAAATTTAGCTTCTAAGATTTCCATTTGGCAAATCAACGTTGTCTTTTGCGTGTTAAAACAATCAAACAGAGCAGTCTTCAGTAGCCTGAATTGGCTGAAGGAATTGTTTGTTCATGTAATTAATATTGCCTTAATTTTTAACCTGACCTTTGCAATGTGCAAGGTCTTGCAACAGGGTTTGGAACATCACAGTAATGAGACTTGCATGTGTCACTCAATTAACCATTCATTTAGGAGTGAATTCCTGGGAGATGAAGTTGAAATTCACAGTGCTGTCACAAAGGCAGGGGAGATGAAGTCTGAGGGAGAAGGACTGCAAATATGAAATCTTTGAAGGCATTGTCAAGATTTTAGCTGGCAAACATAGGTGTTGGCCGAATTGTAAAGATTATTAAGCCTCCTGTTTTGTCTCATGCATTGAGATGCCTGGCTATGCAAAAGGTGCCTGGTCCCACTCCTGCTTGTGGATGTAGTGCTCTGGCACTCTAATAAGGCCGTTTCATTTATGTCCTTATCGTATGAGTTCTGTGCCAGGTGGTTGTTATGTGATGCTGAACTGAACTAAACTGAGGGCACGGGAATGAGAACTCATCTATAATGCTCTGTACTTCTGAAGACTTCACGGAATGACTCAGAGGAGATAAGCTACCATATTCTCTGTGGCTAATAAATACTGTGTCAATGTGAACCTTGACTGAAGAGCCATACCTGTGAAAAAAAAAAAAAATTGTTCTATATTTCTAAAGATGAGGTATGGCCATATTTGGATTTTCAGTGATTAATGCAGGACAAGCACTGAGTCCCTGTCTGAACATCTGGGGTGAGTGGTGTGTTGTCTAGACTGCCTCCTTCGCCGGCCCAGCTCTGCTTCAGTTTGCTCAGAGTTTGCCTGCACCATCTGAGGAGAGATGTTGCATGATTCAGACAATGAAAATAGACAGGCATGTGAAGCCAACCAAACCAGAATGTTTTCTGAACCTTGCTGATCTATTTTCACCTGACATCGGCTGTCAGAACCCTACCAACAAATCAATGGGACACCTGGGGGTGTATGGCACTTACCTGATCCTGGCTGTGCTGCAGAGATACCCTTTGGACAGTGCCACATGCTCTGCTCCAGCTGATTTTATCACCTGCTCTTGGCAGGAAGTCTCCTGCCAATGAACTGCTCCTTGGCTTTGGTCCCCAGTTCTGCCATGCACTTCAAACATATTCAGATGTGGGATAGTCTACTGAAACAAGATGAGAATTGTCTGGGGTATCTGTGCCAGCCTGCTGTGTATCAGCATCCCTTGGAGGATGCTGAAAACAGGCTGGCTGTTTATTCATCTTGTATCTCTTGACATTTGAGACATCTCAACACAAACATTACTTAGGAACTGTTTTCTGACTTGAGCATTTGGTTTCAAACATAGTTACCTTTGTTTCACCACATACTATGATTATAATGGTAGTATTTGTGATACCTTTTCTTAAAAACAGAACATCATGGTTAGTTCTGTGTCAATGCTAAAAGACTTACTTCTTTACATGTGGAAAAAATGCCCATATGTATTGTAAATACATCCAGGAATATTTAGTGTCTTTGAACCATACTGCTTTTGCCTATTGCAAACCTAAATCTTTCTAGAAGTCTTTCTGAAAGACATAATTTGAGGCATTTTACTGTTGTGGAAGCACTCACTATTACAACACGTAGTCAAGCAGTGTTAAAAGTGAGGGTAATTTTCCAGAAGGGCTATCACAAAGTGATACTTCTTGAAGCAGATCTGGAAATGTTATGCAAAATAACTAACTGCTTTTCCAAAAGGTAAGTACTATATATTGTTGCATAATGATTCTGTGAGAGCCATGGAGGTTAGACAGGATTGCTGGAGGTTGTCTAACCCAGCCCTAGCTCTGTGATGAGCTAATATTGAATCAGATCATCCAGTCAAGTTTTGAATATCTCCCTGCAAGTAGATACCACAGCCTCTCTGGGCAATCTGTTTCAGTAATTAACCTCTCTCACCATGCAAATATTTTCATTTTATCTCATTAGAATTTCCCTTGATACCACAGGCTCTTGTTCTTTTCCTGTGAATCTGAGTCCAACTCAGTCTCAGCGCAGTTGTAGGCTGCAATTATACTGCTCCTTACCTGTCGCTTTCCTGGGAAAGAGTTCCTTCCGCCCTCACTTGCACTTGCAGTCCTTTGGACTCGCTTGGATATATTGGTGTCTTGTATGGGGAGACCCCAAACAGGACAGGGGACTGCAGCTACGGCCTCGTGAGTCCTGAGAGGGGAACAGTCCCTCCCTGGAGCAGCTGCTGTGCTGCTGCTGCCGCAGCCTCGTTAGGCTGTGCCACCGAAAGGGAGCACTGCTGACTCACGTTCAGCCCATCCCATGGACCCCCGTGCCCTGTAGCACTGCCAGGATAGTTCAGAAATAAGGCATCTAATTGCTAATAAGCACTGAGTGAAGCTGTACTTTGAAATCTCTTTCATTCTTTTGGTGGTGATTTTTTAGGTACTTTACTGGAACACTCGCGAATGTTTGCATTACTTGTCATTTTCACCTCACTATAGATATAGCTGGAATTGCTTTGTTTTAGCTCATTTGAGATGCAAAAAACTGTGCTGCACTTGTGCAAACCAGAGCTCTAAGCAATTGTGATCGGAGCCCACCCAGACTCCTGGCTCTGGAGCATTTATGCTCCCTTATCTGTACGTGACTTTGTTTATGATCTTAAAGTTCCTCCACACATCCTCCAGCTTCTTTGCCAAATGTCTCCATGGCACAGTGGTTCTCTAAAGGACCAAAAAGGTTCAAAAGCCACACTCAGCTTTTGTGCTATGTGTAAGTGTGCTTCAGCTCTTAATGCATTCAGAATTGTTTGATGAATGGCAGGGAGGTGTCGTATTTGTTTTATATTGTAGAATCTTTTCTGGGGGTCATACTAACTGGAATGTGCTCATTAATTCATATGTCTGCCATATGCATATGTAGATTTCTGTCCAGCCTGTTTAGTTGGCTTGTAAACGCCGTTCTGTATTTCATTATAGAAAATTGTAAGTTTAAGATTTTCTATAATAGTAATTTTCCATTCCCGCTCTTACTGATGGCTGATGTTAGTATGTGTATGGCACTGTGTCTGAGCATGATATTCACTTTGGCTTTGTTACTGCAAAAGACTGGAAGATTAAACTGTAGGCTAATAAATACTTTAGTGCAAAAATACCAGTATTCGTATAACTGATGTTTCAGGTCTAGACACAGTAGCTTGCACTACTACATAGTCTGTTGCACATGATATTTCCAGCTTCTGACTCATTTAAAGAAGCAATTGAATTTGATTTTCTTCCCTTCTAGCTGTACAAAGGCCCCTATGGGAAGAATAATCTTCAGATATTCTAATTTTTATTTTGAGCTGCAATAAAAATGTAGCATTGACCTCCTTGCAAATCTATGTTTACTTGTCCATATCCATGAAAGCTAATCTATATGCACTTTTTAAGAAAGTCTTGCACATCCATAAGATTTTTAGAACTAGAATGTAATCTGTGGTAGTACCTTTTACATGCACATGCTGTAATCAGTGGTATTAAATAGTTAAAAATGTGCCTGAGATTTGCCTTACTGAGGTGAATGGAGGGAGTGGATATAATATCCCGTGTTTTTCCTCCTCAGGAGGCAGTGCTGTGCGAGGGTGAGGTGGTTGGGATAGAGCCTGCTGGTTTAGACATTGCTATTCCTGTACTGGCATGGCAGGGAGAAAGAAAAGCTCCAGCAGCTGCTGAGTTTGCTGCTTTCAGCTGCGTCTTGGAACTCAGAGGAGCATTATATTAATGATGAGAGCTTTGCTTTCTTGCTCTCTTTCTCTCACTCTTTTTTCTAAGGGTTTTTCCTAGCTATTTCTGAGGTGGTTAAATTATTCCTCATTCTCTTGTCCACGTAAGTTTATCCCTCTTAATTCAGTGAAGGAAAACATGGATGAATTTCTGGAATATGGCAAGAGTAGACGTGACCTGTCACTCTTATGGAGCTCAAGGGAGGGATATTTAGTTTTCCAAAGTAGAAGGAAGGTAGTTTTCAAAAGATTAGGAATTTCTGTAACTAATGAGCAGGTTGTAGGAAATGGAAGTCTTCTAGATTTTACTTGATTTTTCATGTGGTTTAGGTATGGGTAACTTCTTGTTACTTTAGCTTACTTAAATTTACAGCTGCAGCTGAGCTGAGGGTGCAGGGTTGGTTTCTATACACCACTCTTTTAGGAGAGAGGAGTGTTTGGCTTCACTTCAGTCTTTTGCAGTAAGCTCTATAGTTTCATCTCAAAGGTACTGTTTTCTTTTTCTTCAGACTGTTCTTACAGTTCTTGAAAATAGAAATCCTTGAGTGTCTTTGTTTTGAGCAACAACATCTTAAAACTGCTAGCAAGTCCCTGTTGTAGATCACCCATGCAATCTCTCCAAACTACTGCCTGCCTATGGGTAATTATAACACAGCAGACTCCTGGGCTGTGAAAGTAGGACGCAAGACCTTCAGCATAATTTTCTCCTTGCGTGGAGAAAATGCCACCATTCCTGGTGGCATCTTTGGAATTTGTTTTCCCAAGAACGTTCTCAAATACAAAATTAAAAATTATTCCTTTTAAGCTATAAAATAATTACAGACCATTACGAAATACCTAGGAAGTTTCTGGCAATCAGAATATATCCAGAGAATGTACCTGAAAGTATAAAATTACGCAGTGTACAGAACAGAAGGGCTTTGATATAATGTCAAACACACTTTTTGTTTCATCTATTAATTATTTTTGAGGATGCATAGATTATTTGAATAGACAGTTCATTAGTGTGTTTTGTCACTTATTTGAACTAACAATTTAATTTGAAGAATTTCTTTATAATTTTTTTATGATCTTCCTTGGAAGACTCTGGGATAAATCTGCCTACATGGTGATGGTACAAAGGGCTTTGTATAGATGTACAGAAAAACTTCGCAGCCTGTAGCTTTTATTTTTTATATATCTGTGGTCATCTGGTTTGTGTGTACTCTTTCTCTTCCCCTCTTCCCTCCTCCTTCCTCCCTCTGCCTCCACTCTTCCCTGGAGCTATGAAGTTGTGTGGATTTTACTGAGGGAGCCTAGCCTGGATTGTCTCCACACCATCTGTCACCATATTGTTTGTTTAAATCCTTGAGATATTTTCTTCTGTACTTCACTGACATAAATACATAAAGCTGCAGCAGCATCATTGGCTATTTATATTAGATTTAGACTTAATGTCCTTAGGAGAAAACCCCTGTGCTTGCAATTGAGGTGCATAAGCTGGAGGCACAGTTTGTAAAACTGCACGTGGTTTAATTCTCTGAGTGCAGAGCTCCAGTTCCACAGCGTGTTCACCCCCCAGCCTGGGGCCCTCTGGCTTCTCAAGGGAGTCACCCAGCTGGGGCTCTCATGGCCCTGGAGAGACAGTGCTGCTCATGGGTTATGCTCTGGTCTCCCCACTCTCTCAAGGAAAACGTTTTGTGCTCTTCGGTAAATGTAGGATGTATCTTCCTCTGTCCTGAGACTTGATACTCTGGGTCAGGGAAAAGTTGAAACTCGCAGGCTCTGTGAAACCTGAACTGGAAATAAGATTGGTTAGAAGGGGGAATGTTTTGGAGAGAAATTGAAGTGTGCAGAAGAAATGTAGTATAAAAGCTGAACAACCAACAGGAAAATGAGTTTTGCTGATAAGCAAATGTGATATTCGAGGCTGCAGATGGAGTTGCTTGGTGCCCAGCAGCTGTAAGTTTATGATATGCAGTTAACATTGTCTCCTTTCCCTACAGCAGTTTTCCCTGTACCTTCCATGCACGTGAAGCTTAAGTGATCAAAAAGCCTCAGTGTTTGGAGGAAGGGGAGGTTCTAGGTGTGCGAGTGGGGCTCCTGGGCTGAGGGGTAAACAGGGTTCCCTGATCAACCTTTGTGAATGATTTAAACCTCTTGAAAAAGGAACAGTTTCTAGTCCAAATTTGTGACTGAGATTTTATTTGCATACTGATTCTTTCAGCTTCACTTGTGGATTAAAGAAATCATTCATAAATGTATAGAAGTAGACAGTTTGTATAATCCATTTCTATTCCCCTCCCCTCTTCAACAGCTACAGAGACTGAACTAAAATTAGGAAATCCAGCAACATATCTGAGGTCAAACTGGTCATAAACTTCTAGAGCATGGCAGTAACTCCATTTGATTGTACACTGGTCAATCTTGCTTAGTAAGATTAACATGTATTTGGACTGGGGCAGATTCAAAGCAGATGTACACTTCCTTCTGGCTGTAACACACTGAGAAACACATTAAAGGGCTCTGGATGAGATTTGACTAAAACACTGTAATATTCTGCATACAGCTCCAAAACTATCTCCATTTCTCTTGTATGTCATCTTTTGTTTCGTATTTGGGCGTGATCAGACCTGAGAAATCGAGGTCTGTTTTTTTTCTGGTATATATGCAGGTTCTTCTCCCTGCTTTCTTCTGGATTCCTTGCTGAAGGTGGAAAACGAAGGTTGAGAGAAAAACAGGTGTTAATCTTCATGCTTTTACTATTTTTCAAGTACATTGATTTACCTCTTCCTTGGGATGGAGCCTGCAGGTAGCAGTGCTTTGGTGTGCTGCATTGGCTGACAGTGCAGTTTCCCAGTAGGATCACACACCCATTTTGGAGTGGCTTGGATAAAGTAGATTACTTTTTCAAATCAAGACCATATATCTTTCAACTTAACGTATCCCTTGATTTGGGTTTTGGGTAAGCTCTCTTGGAGAGATGCTTCATTACCAGATGACTCCTCAGTGTTTTGGGCTTCCTGTCTCCATCATAGGTTTGGGAAAGTAATTTCTCTCTAGGCTTTTAATGAAGATGGGCTGAACTGTTTCCTTGTCACAAGTTCCTTGCTGCAGCATGACTGAGAGCACCAGTGCTGGTCCTGCTCCATTGCCCCTGCTCAGTGTTTGTGGCTATTTATAACCTGCCTTTTGTGCATCTTGCAGCAAGATATCTCTATAAACATGTTTCATTCAAAGGATTGCCGGGTGGAAAGCTGCTTATCTTTTCCTTTTTTTCCGTTTCTTGATGGTGGTGGTTTGTTTTTAGTGTCCTAACTTTTGGTTCAAGATTTCTGCAACTTTATTGATAGAAAGTTTTGTCTGTGCTGAGCAGTTTGCCTTTCCACGTGACTAAATTAGCAATAGGACTGCTTTGTTTTCACTGCATTGATTTTGTGTCTAATGGAAACACACTGTGTATGTAGAACCACTGTGAAAGAAGAAAGGGCAGGGATTTTATAGCCACCTTTCAACTCGACAAAATTTGCAACACAATTAGGTATGACAGAAAATAGAATTAAGGTAATCTGTTCTAAGTAACAAGTTGCTTTTAGGAGTTACAGAAACATATAATTACCAGACAAATTGCATGTTATTTTTTGTGTGTGAGGCTAATTAAGAGTTCTGAGTAAATTTTGTTGGCATAGGCATCAGAGCTGTATGAGGTACCTAATTGGGACGAGATAAGGCTTGTGAATTCACCATAAGAAGACAGATGCCAGAATTATGAGAAGTGTCTGTATTCTAGTCAAGTACCATTTAGGATGGTCTGGTTTATTTTCAGCAGTCACATTATTTTTGCAGGAAACAAGCTAACCCTGTCCTTTATTTTGTTTTGATCGGTTTGCCATCCTCTTCTCTCTCCTTTATCTGCGTTTAAGTACTGTTATCTGCAAAAAGGCTGACATTTGCTTTTGTGGAATCTGGGTTCCAGAGAAAGATGTGGATGGCTGAGCTGCTTAGCATGTGAAACTTAAAGCTCTATGCCTTAACTGTGTAACAGCGAACTGGTACAGAAGTTGTAAAAAGAAATATTTGCTTTCTTCACTTGGTCATAAACTGGATTTTCCTTGCCCTGTCCATTGTCTGCCAACCTCCTTCACTCAAGAGCTGTTTCCAAACACCCTTCTCTGATGGAGCCCTCGGCTGCACCCCATCCATTGCTATTCCACTTTATACTTGACTGTTGTGTTAGTTAGGATGACCTTTTTCTTCCCATTTATTGCCTTAATAAAAATTACTGATGGAAATGACCTTTTGTGAAGAAAACAGTATGAGAAAACCAGAATCACTCAAAATTCTGAACAATTTCCATCTCTAACTCTTCAGGGTTCCTGACCATGGGATTTTGGGCAACTCTTCTCAGTCCTAAGTCATTCCTTCTGCATTCATTGACTACTTCACATACTTGTACAGAGAGGTGCTTGCTTTTCCTGGTGCAATGTGAGGAGTCTGGGCTATAGTTAACCATCTGGAAATTGATGTATTGGAGTGTCTACTTGTATCCATTCTAATGCAATTTAAAATTTCTCTACTGCTCTTGTTTTTGTCCTTTAGTATAACCTCTGAGACAGGGTCCGTCTATTATAGGCTTTCCTAAAATAAAATCCTCCCCTTGTTTTGCTGTGCACTTGGCTGGCTACTGATGCTGTTCTGTGTAAGCATTCATTTCTATAAACATAGAAAGATTTTTCAGTAATTCTCTGATTTGTAGTAATATAGGTACTTTTTTTCTGTGCATCTGTGTTCACTCTGTTCAGGTGCTTTGTGGGAGTGCCTACTACCTTGCATTTTTTAGGAACTGGAGTCTCAAAATATATTCATAATTCCTTTTTATAATATAATTCAATTCTGAATTTCACATCTCCCATTAGGGCCTTTAGAATACTTGTGGACAGGACAGACTGACAGGAAAAAATATGAAAGCAGATTTCTTCCCACAGTGTTCTGCAGTCTCCCCTGTATGTGAATGTGTTGTGCTGTTACTTTAAAAATACTGTTCTGATACTCAGGTTCACTGGCACTTAGTACCTAAATTGTTATTATGTGCACTGAACAAAGTTATGTATCCTGAATGACAGAAATCCTGATGCTCTCTAAGTGACTGGTTGTATCATGTGGTTGAAAATGAGCAGTGTCTTCAGAGAACGGGGAAGAGCCAGACAAGGATAGCCTTGGCTCTTTGTGGGGTGAGCTCACTTGTGGAGGGGAAAATACAAGTTACAGGTTCCCCTCCACACTTCGGGTTAGGTAAAGACAAAAAATGATCTTCACAGCCATTTCCAGATATACTTATCCTGTCATTTTTTACCAGTCTTAACAACTGAAAAAGTAATGTCACACCTTTTCTAACCTTTCTCAGGCGTCAGGCTCGCAATCTCTCGCATTCCTGTAGTTCTTTACTATCCATCACTATGTTATAGTATAAGAGTAACTGATATATTTCCAACGATCAGCAAAAAGATGACACTAAATAGATGACTTAGGACAGGTGCAAATAATAAAAGAAAAATCACATTATAATATCTGGAACAGTTGCTCAGTACCTTCTCACTATATACAGATATTTTCAGATTCCCTACTTCTCACAAAAACACATTGAATGATCTCTGAATAAAAATTTATATGAACGTGCAGGAAGTTTATGTGGACTCAGCTGTTACCTGCAGTATGTGTGTCTTTACTGGTTATTGAAAGCCTTACCAATCTTTAGTGTGCTTATTCCTTCTGGTTCCTTCCTGGTATGAGATGACTCCTGGCTTAAGAGAAGCTGGTTTTTGATTTACCTATTTCACAGTATGAGGCAGAGACCTTAAAATAGGGAGAGATTTCAGTCAATAATGAAATGTAACAGTCCACCTCAGCAATCCTTCCTTCCAGTGTAGGTCCTATTGATTTGTTAAGCTGCAGTGGAGTCCTCAGTGGACACTGCCTGAAAGCAGTGGAAAACTTAAGCTAAAATAAGAATGAACTTTGCTTATTTCCCACACTCTACTGCATTTTTTAACTGTATGAAGTAGGTTATAGGCATGCAAAACCTTAGTTTTAAATAAGTTATGCAGAAAAAAGCTCTGTAGGTCAGCAAAAGCATTTCTAAAAGCCGAGGAGCAAACTTCCACTAGGAAAAGATAGCATGCAGGTCATCTACAAGTCCACATGGAAAGCAAAAATTCTGCTTGTGGGATCCTGACTTTGGTGTGATTGGTTTCATTGGGAAGTAAAGGATGAAGAGCAAGTGCAAAGTAAGCAAATGCTTTCAATAATTAGTTCTTTAATGCTTATTTAATTGCTTTTCTTGAAGATTTGAATGCTGCCATGTAAAGAGAAATGAAGGGAGTTTTTCCTTTCTAATGAGGGGCTTAATATGTTCTTTATGTAACAGCCATAAAGATGCAGACATAGTCCGGTAATATCCGAGATGGAAAGGCCAAGCACACAATAGACTTAAAGCATTTTCTGCTTAGAAGAGCAGTCTGTAGTTAAAGGGGTGATTTGGTTTGTTAAGGGCTGCACTTGGGGTGTTCTCTCTCATGGCATTCTGCATTGCTAGTGAAATATCCTGTTGACAAGCTAGTTGGTTTTATTTTGAGTTAAACCTGGTAACTTATTTAAACTACGTTTTGGTAGTTAGATTTGTCTTACTGGGTCATTTAGAGGTTTCATTTGCATATTCCATCCAGTTAAAAATTCTGGTATTAAAACAGCTTTTCTAATTCAGCTCAGATGGTGGAATATTTTCCTTCTCAACAAGCATTCTAGTTTGTATTAAAAAAAAATTCTCCTTCCCTTAGTTTCTTTTAAAATCATTTATGTACAGTAAGCTTGGCTCCCTATTGAGCTGGTTTAATCATTTGTTTTTTCCATCTGCAGAGAGCCAGTTCCCAAAGTAACTTCAAAGAGCCTTGCCTGAGTAAAAGCTTCCAGCTTTGGAGCAACAAAGATAACAGAAATATGCTTATGCAACTGCTTGAAACCTCTGGCTATCTTGACATGGAGAATACAACTGAATATTTGCCTCTATTATTCTGTTACTATAGACCTTAGATATTTGTAACTGAGTGTTTTGCTGCCACTTTGCTTTTGCCTCCTGTGGTGACTGCACAGTGTGATGTGTTACACAAGTGCACAGACGTGGCATTTGTAGGCTCAAGGGGGTCACTGGTCTTCTGGGTCTTGAAGTGATCTCATATGTTACTCCAGCAAGAAAACAACTATAAAATTCAGCCTTGACGTAAATTGTCTACAGACGAGTCTGAAGACTTGCAGCAGCAGATGCAGACTGTTTGTAATATTTTAGATTTGTGCAGGCTTTAATCAAATGATGAAGTGGCTTCAAGTGAAATGGCTCCTGGGAGAGTGGTAACCTCCTGTCTTCATTTTTAAAATTTCCTATGTTGACATGTGTAATCTCTCAGCTTGCTGAAAATAAAATCAATCCTGTGCCCAATACAGGTAGATAGATATGGAATGCATATTTTATATCTAATGGGTATGTCATGTTTTTGAGTGCAGTAACAAGCTTAAAGTAGTTAAAATTGCCAGTGTTTGTGAGAATCTGCTTCATATTAAGGTCAATATAAATAATTGTCTTTATTTCTGTAGTCTTCCTCACTAGTGACTGTACCTTATTCATGACGTTCCAGCCCAGTGGTTGTCGTCATCATTTCAGAGAAAAGCTGATTCTTTTTTTCTTCATTTTTTTTCTTTTTTTTTTTGACAAAACTATATGAAAATCAGTGTGTCTGGGATTTGTCCCAAATTAATTTCCTGTGGAGAGAAGAGTTATGAGTTTGGTCTCAGTACAACGACTCTTCTGGATTATAATATCTGTCAGTGGAAATGCACTACTTTGGTTTTAACTGAAGCTATTTCAGATCTTAATTTTTGGCTTAATCAAATCCTTACCACAAGCAAATCTAATTCTGGCATACTATTTCAATTGCACAGACTTTCATTTCTGACTAAGGATTGGAAGGATTAACCCAAATTTTAGCAGTTCTCTCCATGACTGGGTGGATAGGATTAAAATCTGTGCTGCTCACTGTGGCTGTTTATTCTAGTTTTTGATTAGTTATGTCTGTTGACCAGGATGAGAAATTTTCTGAGGTTAAGACTAAAAGAAATATGCTGAATGCATTGGATTGCACTGTATTTTGATTAAAAATACAGCCCAAATATGCTTTGCCTGTTTACAGGACCACAATTTATAGTTTAGTATATTCTAGATTAATTTTGTAGTTTGAAGCATTAATAAATTTATCATGTTTGAGGCTGTAGAAATACACATTTTTGAAAAAAATAATTGGGTGAGACAGGAATGGCATTAACATGACCCAGTTGTAACATCTTGTTAAGGACTGGCTGAATGCAGCAAAAGTTTTTGGGCCAGAAGCTGGAAGGATGTTCCTGTATTTCGTTTCTATCAGTGCAGCTATTAGAAATAGAGACAATTTCACTGTGCAAGAAATAGAGGAATTTCTGGAATACTGTCTGCAATTAGTCTCCCACCTTCTAAAAAGCCCTGATCCTGTAATGAGCTTAGAAATCAGTTACTTCAGTGACGAGGGAATGAAAGTCTCACCTCCAGGAGATGAGGCGAGTTGGTTTTGTTTTGTTAGTAAAAATGAGCCTTGGAGGAGGATATGGTGGCTGGATGCAGGATGAAGAAAAACTGACTAAACAACATTAAATGAGTCAGAAGACTGAAACTTAGGTTGGAAGTTGAAAGTGGAGAATCATATTTAGATGGGAAATGAAGAAGTTGAGGAATGGCAAGAAGCTGGCTGGTGTTATGATGGAAGCTGGTCAGTGAAGAAGGATGAGCATGTTCTTTCAGCGTGTTCTTTCTAATTCTGCACTCTTTACATTTACAAACAGCTTGAGATTGCGAAAACCATGCAAACAGGCAAATAACATTGCCTCCAAATCTAGTCAGGCTTACATAAATGTTAGATTTGGTAAAGGTGAAGTGGGAGGACTAAGATCCTGATGTACTCCTTATCAGACAGTCAAGGACCGTGCTCATCAGCCTTGGAAAGACAGACTGGCCTTGGGATTCTTGTTGGAATATGGTGAACTATGTTCTAAAAATTTTTAAAGCCTCATCTCCTAGAAAACAACATACTTTTAATTTCTGGGAAAATGTTATTTTTACCTTTTTATTTGAAGCAGGAGATCTTGACTTTTCTTTGGGTATTTCTGCCTTTTGGTAATTTGTTCTTTTGTGCCTCAGGCAAGCAACAGAATTCTCGAGAGGTGTGATGAAGACATACTCTCCACTTGGAAAAACGATGCTGTTTGCTGCTTGTCATCCTGGTCTGTTAGGGAAAAAGAGAACCCGTCACCAGCCCTGGAGCTACATGGTTGGAAGGCTGCAGTATCTGTAACAGAACCCTTGTGCGTTCTGTGGTCTAGTCTCAGCCTAAGCTGCAAGTGATGATGTCTGCACATCAGACATGCTGTGCAGGGGTTTGTGTGACCTAAATTTGTGGGCAGTCTGGGTTGCAGTTGCAGCTGGACACCCAAAACATTACAGGTTTTTAATGTCTGTGCTGGATGTTTGGTGCCATTCCATGGTGGTATTTCCATCTGTAAAAAATCAGGTGTTCTAGACCAACCAACTGTTTTTGACACTGAAAAGTATCTTGGTGAGTATTCCGACTCTCATTTAAAACTTTGTTTCGTGAATGAAAATCTTTTTTTTTTTGGTCTGTCTTTTGCTCTGGAGAAAGGGTTTGTAGTGATTGCCATGACACGCAGGGGAATGTGCCGTGGGCTAATACATATGTAGTGAATGTAACGAGGTGATGATAATGTGATTATTGTAAGGAACCTGGTCAAGGGAGTAGAAATTGCTATATAAGTACAATGATATTTGCTTTTCACTACTGTCCTGAGGAAAGGATGATTTCAGGGGTCTGCTCACAGAGCTTGCAGAGTCTTCAGCTATGAAGGGTTCTTCAGAGACAACACACTTCATCTGCCCTTGTTGAGCAACTGGAAATGAATGTCACTATCGCTGAGAATTTGATTTTATTGCTGAATAGCTCTAAAAAAAGGCTACAGACAGCAATGCTTTTCAGAGTCTATAATTTTTGTGCAGATTCAAGCTGTGGAAGAATGGATTCTCTGTACCTGAGACAAGCTCTCAGGTCAAGATATGCAGCAGAACATTAGGAAAGGAAGACTGTAAAACTTTAGTTATGCTGCATTATTTTCTTGCCATTTTCTGTGGCCGTGTTTAAAGAACTGAAATGATGTCCTTGCAGGAATGGAATATTCTTCCTAAAACTTTAATGAAGTGGGCAAAATCTTTTTTCTGATGATTTGCTGTGGCTGGAGAGGAAGGTTACAATTATGTGTTAATGAATGCTACATATGGTCTACAACACATGGTTAGAACTGTTTGTATTTTTTTCCTCCAAAAAAGGTTGAACAGCAAATTGGATAAAATTCTGTTTCAAAGTGACCAAGCCGGTTTCTTCCCTGAAGCAATTCAGTTTTTCCAGACTTCATTAATATTGGAATTCTAATCTCTTTAGCTCTTACAGCTGTTTCATTTTCAGGGACCTTCAGAGGCCAATTATTTTGTTAAAAAATGCTTATTAACAAAAATATATTACCATGTAGAAAGAAAAGGCCAATGCAGATGGGGAAAAAAAAAAAAAGTGCATCAGAAAGTTGAAGGCCCTCCTAGCTGTGCTTTTGGAAGAGAAGAAGAAAAAAAAATCAGAATAGCATTCTTCATTTTAGTGTTTTGAGTGTTTGTGTGATGACCCTTTATTTTTTTTGCAGTGGGACTGAGGTAAAAAGGATATATCTGTTTCCTTGTACTTACGTCATTAAACAAGGAGGTATGAGGTGCTGGAAAAAGTCAGTGTAGTTTTGTGAGTCCCTTGCCAGACAGCAGTTTCTTGTTGAAGCACATGCCTTAACCTCTGAGTTAGCAAAGGCATTATCACTCAGTATTTCTGTTTTCACTGGTTTACTGACGAGACCACGCGCAGAGTCATGAAACAAAGCTGTGTTGCTAGCACAGCCAAAACTCCTGGAACTGCTTCCATGTCCACCAACAAAGCCATGTTTGGACTTGTTCTCCTCTTGTTTCTTTTATCAAGGGAGGTTTCAGGTTTTGGTTTTGAGAGGACCACCATGTACTTTCAGCTTTATGTTCTTCGAGTCAGTTGTGTCTCAGTTCCCCTGATCCCTCCCCTGTGCTGCCACTGTCTCTCTGTTCTAGACCTACCTTGCTGGGAGAGCTTTGGGAAAGTATTCCGAGTTTAAGTTGTCTTTTCCATTTCTTTGCTCTTTTGCTGTGTCTGATCTGGTCTGACTGGCACACAGAAGCCCTTGGGGCCTCAGCTGAGTTGCCTATGGTTTGCCTCTGCTTTAAAAGTAAGAGTTGGCCTCCTGCCTCAGTTTCATTGGAAATGCCTTGGAATGGCAGCTGTGCTTTGTCTGCTATTGTGGACAGAAAACTTGCAGAATTTGCCCTGTGATTTTCCACAGTGAAGATCAACATGCTGCAAAGAGAGCAAAGCATTAATAAACATCTAGCAAATCAGCAAATGAGCAGTCTGATCTCTTACGTTCAATGGTGCTTCTGAAAAAACCTCCATGCATTCATAATTGCTAATTTTAGTCCAAGTTAAAGATGATCTCAAAATCAGACCCTGATTTTCAAAGTTGGCTATTCTCAGAGTAAGCCTGTAAGTTTGTAGGTAACTGTCTGAATGGATATGCAGGAAAATTTGTAGTCTTTAAAGGACTTAAGTACATCATCAAGGCAGATACAGGTGTGTAAACAGCTCTCGCTCACATACGAACAATTGATACATGAGTTATTTCTTTGGTGTCATCTTCTGTCGAAGTATTTATTTTCTGCTCTTGTCTTTAGGAGGTGATTAATGAGTCTGTTAAGTGATAAATTTACTCAAAGGGTGGTGCTGGTGATATCCAGGCATTTCTGTGACAGGGAGGAATTTGGAAGGTTGCAGGTGTGACTCCTAGAGAAGGGTTATGTGCGGCAGGTTCCTTTGCTCCTCCAGGTACCAGGAGGTCTGAAGTTCAGGCTGGGACTTTGTCCAGGGGATGGTAAATCTGCTTTCCCAAACTTCATCAGTGGTTTGGGAATTATAGCAGCTTTTACTTTATCGTTATTTCAGACATGGATGGTTGAACTGTGCTGCAGTGTTACCTTATTCCATGTTCTCTCTGGTCAGACACAGTTTGTGTATACTGATAATATTTTAGGGTTGAAACAGCAGACATTAGCAGACACCCAGATTTGGAAGAAGAGACTAGCTAAAGAGTTATGACAAAACAGAGCAGAGGATGCTATTACTCACGCTGTCAGAAAAACAGTTTCTGTAAATTATATGATTTTAGTCTTTCAGGGGATGGGGGGAAAAATTAATGACCCAAGATATTCCCACTCTGGCGCTTACTAACTTTTCCCATTTTCTGCTAGTCCAGTGACTAGTCTGTTATTGACTCTACCCTATATACCCCAGGTATATGAAAAGCTGTATTTTCCTCTGGCATTTTGACATGTTCATTAAAATCCCACTGATCTCATTCTCTTTGGGAACTGCTTTGATGAAGTTTGAAGTGATGAACTGTGAACTGTCTTCCACTGCAAAAAGTGTATCAGGTAAATAAGTTGGAAATCTCAAATGAGAACAAATGCCCTAAGAGGATACTGGGCTTGAATATTAATTTTGTTACCAAGTATTCCCAGTAGACTTGTAATCCACTGGCTGTTCAAGTAACCTGATTTTTCAGGTTTGAATCATTAGTATGGCAACAAGTACTTATAAAATAATGTGTGGGTAATGAAATACTCTCCTTCTCTAACTTTGATTGGCCTTCACTGCAGACAATATACCTTTGATTACTGGAAAAGACAGAACAATAAACAAGACTAGTGTTTATTTCTCCTTAGCTTAATTCATCATGCACACACTTTCCTGTGCATTGAGAAGAACCCTAGAAAACTTATTTTCTCTGCAGGGACACACTTTACTAGGGTAGATCAGTTGAGGGGAGGTATATGCTGAAACATATTGAAGTGATACCAGTATGGGTGTAAGCTGTTTAGGAAGTGTTTGCAGACTCCTCTGTGAAAGAGCTTTGGATGTGAGGCTGAATTAATCCACTGCAAGTTAAATTTTAACTATGCATGTCACTCAGTAAAGCAGAAAGTACCTGGAATCTTGAATGATGCTCTTCTTTTTAAAGAATTTATTCCTTTTTATGCTTGTAAGAGTATTTATCTCTGTGCCACTGGCCTATGAAAGACTAGAAATAAATCCCATTTGTGATCTCCAATTACTATCCTTGCATAATACCAGTTTACTGAATTGTTATGGGGAAATTATGGTATCTTGTGTCACACAAAATAAGAATCAGACAATTTTGCATTTTGGTACATAGTCCAACACAGTGCAACAACAATCACATCACTGCATCTCGTTCTGTTCTTTAGTTTGAGAAGGGTGAGCAGAGCACAGGACAACCACTGGGCAAAACCCAGTGTGAGGAAAGATCACTGTGCTTTGAAATCTGAAACAAAGCAAACAGCCTTGAAAGTATGCTTAACAAACTGGAGTTGGCTGATGCAGCAGTGGATGTGTGTGAAATTAAAAAGCAAACAGAGCTGTTTGTGTGCTGGCCATGCCTTTCAACGAGAGAAAATTTATGTTCCATCTGGGAATAATAACAGTGTGTGTCTGTAGAAGAAAGACAAAACTGAGAATTTTTGCTTGTGCCAGAGTGCAAAGTAAGTCCTGCAAGTAGTGTGCTATTGAATGAGTTGGTTTTAGCCCAGAAATATGTAGCTTGTCACTTCTTTCTATTGGATGTATTATATTTTCCCCTTAAACTTGCTATTTGTTATTAATGATAAATAACATTAGTTTACCCTATAACATCAAAGTTAAAATGGCAGCACTGGTGAGACTATGGGAAAATAGTTGGTTATGGGGGAAAAAGTGGATATGGGAGGTATTGTTGTATAGGGGGCAAATGCAGTGACGTTTACCACATACATGCATGAATCTTCTGATTATCACATAAATGGTGTTACAATTGCTAAAAGTGTGTTTTATGTAGTTTATGCTATGAAATCCATTATTTAATGTAGCTGCATGGTGTATGCAAATGCACTACAACATAAGCAGCACTTCTCATTTTAAGGATATTTGCTTCTTGTTGATATTGAAAGGTGAAAACAGACAATGTCTACATAAAAGAACAATCAACAACTACTTGCCAAAGAAGTTTTTAAACAGGTATCTCAACTAATCTCTCCTGTTTGTATGCTTGTGGCAGGAAATTTAGGTCTTTACAAAGGATTGTTCTTGTCTGGAATACCCTTGAAGTGGTAGTTAGAGTTAACTGTCCCTCTCTTGGAATATAGAATAATTTCTTTCTTAAAAGAAAGCAGTGCTTTGTTTAAAGATAACTGATAGCTTGCCTCTTCCAAATTGTGAATAATGTCAGGCTCCTCATCTTGGCATGCACTACTGAGCTATTTTCAGGAAAGAGCAAATAAAAGCTATAATTCCTCCTGGCACATCAGGGGTGTAGTGGAGGTGTCTGGCAGCATTTCAGTAAAACAATTAGGTTTAGTGGAAAGGATTCCCTCTAGGCATGACTGTCAGTCAAAGTATAAATAGAGGGTGAGAACCTACTACCCAGCCTTGGTACCTCCTGGACAGCAAGTTTCAAGCCCTTGCCAGCCAGCACAGGTGATGATATGTAATGCTTGTCCCAAGGTTTTTGGATTTACAGCTTGCACACTGACAGGCAAGGTGCTTGAAAATTAGACGTTACAGCCTCTGAGATGAGGCAGAACTTCAGATATTTCAGTGTTCGCAGTTTGTAGCAGGGTGTGTGGCAAGGGAAGGCAGCTGAGATGTGGCTAAATTTTGGGAAGAATTCTAGAATGGAATTTTTTATTAAAAATAAGTTTTCGAAAGAGATTTGAAACTCCATTTGGCTCTGGTTGCACGGGAGCCCGGTGACATGATGATTCATTTGCTTTGTATAAGTGGAATTGGTAGAAGCACTTGACAATTGTCCCTTGCACCTCCACAGCTCACTGTAGGGAATGTAACCAATGACACAGAAACACGTACTTCCTTGAATAGATGTGACCAGGGACATTACAGCACCTGGCCAGTGGGAGTTTGGTGTCAAAGGTTTCGTAATGAAGTGTTCTTCTGCAAGCAGAGTGAAACTTGCTTTCTCTAACTTTTATTTCTGGCAATTCAAGTTGGTGAGATGTCAAAAGCACTCGTTACAGTGACATTAATGGTGACAGTTCCTTCAGAGTGATTGCCTTCTTTTATCAGAGAACACAGGCAGGGCTGGTCTACATGGAGCTTGCCTTGAGGGCACAAGCTTCTGCTTTATACTGCGGATGGGTATCTGGAACTTTCATTGCTTGATTTTTTAAAATATGTAACAAAAAAAGGTGAGGATTATTATATTCTTAATTGAACTTGTAAACCATAATATGGGAGTCCATCCTTCTCTTATTTTGTATGTGGGAGCTGGCTTTTTAGATAGGGTGTACAGAATAGGGCATGAAAATGTTGGATTATTATTTTCCTCTTTCTGTGTTATAGTGACTTTCCTTAAAATTCTTCTGCATTTCTTGTTGCAACATTAGAAATGTTTTCATTTTCCCTGCAAAATGGAGAGCCTCAGGGCTCTGTACTGCACCAGATTCCTCTGCCAAGGCACATCAAAGTGGGGAAAATTCCAATATTATTTCCTCATGGTTAGAGTCCACCTTCCTCTCGGACTCGAGTGCTAAGTTTTGCTGTCGGTTCAGGTAGTGCCCTACCTTCCAGTTACACCATAAGGCTGCATTTGAAGAGGTAATTTGGGCAAGGGGTCTCCTCCAATTGACTCCCAGCATTGCTTTACCCTCCTCCTCTCTCTTCCCAGGAGCCCCAGTGACAGCTCTCACTGGCGGAGATCTCCTGCAGCAACATCTCCAAAATTCAAGCTGATCTTCGTGACTATGTAAATAATTGGTTAAAGCTGCAAGGTCCCAAATCCAGAATAGAACATGCTGTTTCATTCCAGGCAGTTACCCATGGATTGTAGAATATTTAGCTGATGGCTTGAAGACAGATTTTGTAAAAAAGCTCCTGCATCCTTTAGCTCTCAGCTGGAGATTACTGGGCGAGATTGCTTTAAGCGTGTTGTATTCAAGCGTTTTACATAACAGGGAGTAAAGAGAAGGCACGCAAGCATCAGGAAAGTAAAACTTTTGGTTGTAGCTTCTCCTGGTTCCTATTTTGTAAGAATTTCAAGTTTTCTTTTTTTATTTCATGAACCCATGTTGGAGCAATTTATCTGTGGTGTATGAGACAGTTTCTCTGGGCTGTTTGTTTTTTTGTGTGTGTTAAGATATGTAAGCGAATCTTCCTTTTTCCACATGCAGCTACCCTGAAGATTAGCCAGACTTAGTGAGACTGTTCAGTGGCAGGTGTAGGGTTTAATTTTTAATGTGAATTAAGAACTTAGGTAAAAATAGTTTTAGTTTTTCTTTCCACTAGTCCACACTATAAATTTTCCTAGCTGTGTTGTGTGCTATCCAGCCCACTTTCTCCACTATTATCTGTTTCCAAATTTGTTTAAATGCTGGTATAAAGCAAACAGGTTATGTGCAGTCAAGGCTGGTTTTTATGAAATATGTGAGTTCTTTTTCAGACGTTCAAGGTTTTTGACAGTGTATCAAGATGTACTAATGTTTGCCTTCAAGTGGAGAGAGTGGATTTCTGCAGAAAAAAAGCTCATGCTTTATTTCAGACAAAGTACTTTTGATTTAAAAAGCATGTTTCTTTTGTCATGTTTAACATACATCCTCTATACTTAAAAAAGTGAAATTGAGGGTGTGGAAGAAGAACATTAGGAATAACTAAACATTATGGATCAATTTTAGATTTATTTTAAAAGTGGGGTTTTAAAATTGAAAATGGATGTTACTTTACACTTCATGTCATAACATAATGCCTTACCTCACGTAAACTATTTTTTTGTATGAATAAATCCCATTTATTTGATGTTTTTAATAACTTTGGTTTTCTTTATGCCATAATTAATGTTCATGCATAACTGCACCCACTGAAGAGATAACAAGTGAAACTGGAGGCTACAGTAGTCATTTGGGAGATGACTTCAGCTGTGGGATAAACATAATAGTTGAGTATATTTGCTAGAATGATCCGTAGTGGTTGAAAGTTACAATTTAGAAATGAGACCTGCACTTCCTAATGATCCCTCTGAGATGAGAAATTTTGATTATCTGATCTTCTGAATATTCAGGAAGATGTGTAATCTCATTTTATGTCTGCTTGAAGTATTTAAGGATGACTGTTGGTGGGTGTGATGCTAACCATAAAACTTCGTACAAAAATTGAAATTTGGGACTTGGCTTCAATGTTTTGCAGAAGATGAATATTTTGTGCAAAAGAGTTCTGTTCACAAGGGGGTGTTTTGCATCCTTTTCTGTGCTGAAGGTGAACAAATAGAATCCCCTGGTTTGTTACACTGAGGACCCAATTTAGAGCTAATTCTTCTGCAGACTGCTCGAGGTGTGTGAACGTGTCAGAGGAGTGCTATGCCTGTGGCTCCTGCTTCTAAAGATGATGACTTAGCAGCCATCATTTTTCTCTTGTAGCATCATTTGCTGCCTGTGTGAGGCTTCCAGCTGCAGTCTTCAGGGACTGTCAGAACTGCTTGTCTCATGGAAAAACTAAAGTACTCTCCAGCAGGAACCTCTGAATCAGTCTGTCTCTATGAAGCTGTTCATGCTGCAGCTGTAGCTGCTCTGGACGCTTCAGAGCCATGGGATGTTGGTTCTGTGCAGTTGATCCAGTATGTGGGTCTCATCCATGAGCTTAAACAAGACCAGAATGAAAGTCTCCAGGTGTGGGAGGTACTGGTACTGGGCACAGGCAGTAGCTTTTGCTGTTGAGTGACTGGTTCCACCAGAACTGGAGAGTCCCAGCGGTAGCAACCCTGGTGTGTGCGTTGGGGCAGGAACTCAGGCTCTGTCTCGGTGCAGTTCCAAGGGAAACGCTTGTTGATCTGTTTATACCAACTCTTGAGTGTCTCCTTGTTTCTAAAACTGTGTGATTCATAACTTCATCAGATCCATACTCCCAGGAATTCTCTTGTGTGGGAGTGTGCAGAATAACCTTGGGAGGAATTGCAAAGGTTTTTCATTTTGGTCTGTTTAGAGGAATGCAGTAAGAGAAAAAGGACTTGTAATTGTGAGGACAGTTATGACCACTGGTGTTCTTCACAGTTTAGCACCAGTGAAGTGCATCTCTTATATAGGGCAAGCTATGAGTTGTGAAATGACAATGCAGCTCTGGTTGTTCTAGGTCAGCATTGATGTGCATTGGATTTCAGGATCTATGAATGTCAGTCTGCCACATCATTTATATTTGGGTTTATTTTTAGTTTTTCTAGTTGAGTAAACTTAGTTTGTGGAGGTGCTATAGACTTCAAATGCCCAGGAGACAGAATTTCAGCAGTTGCAATCTTGTGCCTCACTAAAGAAGAAAATCTTCCTTGGCAGAGTGTCGTGACTGTATCAAATGCTTCTGCTCAGAGTTTGTTGCTGATGAATGTTCTTTTGTCCTAAGATCACGAATGCTGTTCCTGCAGAATATTAGAACTTGCCACTTGGTGCAGGCTACACATGGACATCCCACTGACAGAGTTAGAGTAAGTTTGTTCCTGAATGATGCCTGAGTGCAGGGATTTTGTTCAGAAGGGGTTAGCTCACTGAGTAGGCATCCTTAAATGCTCAGTTACTGGGATGCTTGCCAGATGAGTTCATGGATCTAAACAAAAAAAAAACAAACCCAAAAGGTCAAATGTGCCCATCTCAGTGTAAATCACAAGTACCATGACTCCAAGCTGGATTTCCTATCCATAATTCTACCAAACCTGGGGCATACCTGGTTCTCCAGTATTATATCCATACTGCACGTGCCTGGTTACACAATCCCTTCTTAAAAACTTCCTGGCACCCTTGCAGGGGGCATGACGTTTTACTTCGTGAAGGTGGGAGGCAAGACAACTCGAAGAGCTGTGGGGGTTTTGGATTGGGTTTATTCTGCAAGCTGCTTTGGTGTGTGTGACAGCCTGCCTGGGGTCAGCCCTGCTGCCTCAGTTCTCCTCTGCTGAGGTAGAAGCCAGCTCAGGGAATGCACCGTGTGAGCTGCAGTGAACCTGCCTGGACATCGGAACTGGGAGAGGGAGGAGAAAGCCCCACTGCAAAGTTTTTGGGAAGGTTTCAGGAGACTGGGCAATGAAGAAATGGAGGAAGCGTTTGCTGGTGGTTGGGACAGAGACTGTTTTGGGGTGGGGTAGAGACCAGAGATGAGTAGTGTTGCTGTCTATGACAGGATTGTTGTCTGAGGCAGGTCACATAGTGGAGTTATGTGTACATATATGATGAAGGGAATGAGATGAGGAAGGAGAAGAGGGATGAAATTGTTTGACTTTTTAAAAAAATAATTCCTGGACTTCTGAGCAAATGCTTTTCTTCAGTCAGATCCATTGCAGTTCATGCCTAGAGCAGTTTTTTTTTTCCCCAGCTCATCTGTAGTTCTTCTCCTCAGTGCACCTTTTCCCGTGAGAGGAGGGAGAGCAGCTTGCTGCAGCGGGAGGAGAGCATCTGTGAATAACTTCTAGTCATGTTCCATTCTGAAAAGTCAATACAGCTGGGAGATTTCAATCTGAGGCAGTATGCTTGTTTTCATCTACAGCTCACATGAAACCTAAAATTTATGTGCATATTTCTCACAGAAGCACCCATCTGTTACCTTGGAGCATGTTTTCATATGTATAAATAAGCTTAATTTGCAGTTGAGAGAACATAAAAAATTACCTATAGGCTCTGTAGGTATCTCAGGAGTTGCCTTCTGCACTAGTGTGAAATGAAGACTGTCCAAGAGTTATTATTAATGATACAGTAACTCTTGTGATGAAGGATCGACTTAGGTTGAGATTTTGTTTTACACTTTAAATTAAGAAAGGTATTTTTAAGAACATCTTAGTAACTCTTGCTTTTGCTGAGAATTTGGAACTAGTGCAAACTTATCTTCCTTGTCTAGGACCCTAGTTCTTAAACTTTCTACCCCACAAATACATATTCCATTACTATAATTGTGCTTTTCATGTGTAATTTACATTGCAGGTGAAGAGAGTCCATAGCTTTAAAGGACTGACTATGCAGTTTCTCATGAGATCTTCAAGTTTTACAGACTCCAAACCAGTATCACATGTCATGCAGGAGAAATCACCTCCCTTCAGTTATCCTTCTCTCACAAAGCTTTCCTGCAGTTTCCCAAAAGACTCTCACAGTGTTCCTATGTTAAATATCAGAGACTTTTGACCAGTAGCCAGAGGCCCGTAATATTAAACTGGAGGGCAGGAAAGTGAATTGGGAACTAATTCTATTTGTGTTTCCGAAATGGGCATCAGCTCCAGGCTGGGGGCAGAGATGGGTGGACTTGTACAACACTCGTAGTGCTAGTTGGCTTTGTATAATCCTCTTGACTAGGCAGTTGGAGCCTTCCTGGAGAGAAAGTCTTGAGTGGTAGACTGCAAGCCTTGTCTAGGATCAAGTAGGAACTGAAACCTGGTAGGACAGAGAAAGCATGTCTAATTCTGGGAATTCCACCTGAGCTGAAGAAACAGCAAGAGAAAGGGAACACTTAGAGGAAGGTTATTGATTGAAACCTATCACTGCAGGGTTTTGCAGTAATAGTCCTCAAAGCCTCCTCTGTTCCAGTTGCATGGCTGAAAAACATCTCGCCTATAAAAAAAATCCCTGTTTTTCTCTGTTATTTAGCAACAGCAGGTAGTATTTTCTCAAGTGATGCCCCAGTAAAGAAGAGACCCTGCTTTGCTCAGTGCTCCGACTGGGGCTGTGCTTGGCAAGCCTGTAACTGTATCAGCTTTACTCGGCAGCATCCCAAATGTTGCTCTGCCAACACCTGCACCTGTCTGAAGTAGAAACTAGTTCATTTTGCAAACTTACTGGGATTGAGAAATAGTGGCCCATTTTGCATGAGAGAGCAAGTAATGAATGTTAATGTACAGTGAATTTGTCAAAAAGCATTAATAGGGAAAGTGTGTGTGTTGGGAAGCAATTAAACCTGAGCTGATGGAGGATGCTCACTGTACTGTGAGATTACCTGCCAAATATGCTTAGACAAACAAAATGTGCATTGTAAGTAACATTTCTTGTCTTAGCTGTAACCTGAAGTGATATTTTAAAGAGGTATTTATTGATAGAACTCATGAATTTGTGCAAGTTATTCCTGAGTGGGCTTTGCAAGCTTTAAGAACTAATAGAGGAGCAGCACAAACCAGGTTGAAAAGGTCTTTTTCCAATATATCACTGAAGTTGTGGGGTCCTGTTATATAATGAGTGATCTAGATTAAAGTTGCTGACATTCAAATAAAGGCACTCAGTGAGAAAATCCCAGCAGTTCTCTCACTGGTTCTTCTCACACTTCTAGAATGTATTTTACACTTTCTTGAACAGATGAGACTGAGCTCTCTCAGAATGCTTTCTTTACTCTATAAAAAGTGTGAAGCAGCCTTCTGTAGAGAAATAGGCTAGAGTCACTAGAGGTTTTTTGACACATTCTCAGTCTTCTCAATTTTCGTGACTCTACAAGAATGCCTGAGGCCTATTTTCATAAATACAAGCTATTCATTGTAATTTTAATTTAAGTAATGGTTGCTCATAGGTGAAATAAACAAGCAACTTTATAAATATATCAGTTTTAGTTAAACATCCATCAAAATTGCCACCTGCTCCGGTCTAGTTTCTCATTGTAGGTAGGAAAAAAGCTCTGAAGCCTTGAGGTTGCTACAATAGGTATGGAACCCAGGGTGATTCTGATGATTTGTTCCTTAAACTCTTTGTAGGATTCTGCAGTATCAACTGGATATTAGATGATGGCAAAACGGTCAGGGATGAAAAGCTCTAACCATTATCTCAAGAAACATTTAAAACTGATTTTAATTCCATACTTTTGAGGACAACTATCTGGATAGGAAATAGCTGAAGATATGTCACATATAATTTTTTATTGAGTTAGTTGAGAAACTTTTTTTTCCTCTCAACTTATGTGCAAAAATAGACAGGAAAGTAAGCCAAGTAATTTTTATCTGAATCCAAATTCCTTATGTTTGAGTTTTCAGTGCAAAATTCCAGCATGATCCTTTGAAGAGAGTGTTGGGCTACTGTACTTGTGCAATGACTGAGGAAAAAAGAATTGCTGACAAAGAAAGACTCACATCTTTATAGCAAAGGAGCTTATGAAAGTCTATGTTGGAAATTAGTTTAGATCTTGCCTGTAAATAGAAACTGTATTTTTCAAATGAAATTTTGTTTGTTTCTGCCCTTTGCTCTCTACTTTTGAATAAGACATGAGTCAAGCATTAATCCACTTCTGCTTCCAAGTTACGAAGATAAAAGAATGAGGGGATAATTTGAGTGATCCAAGAAAAATGATTTATCTTCCTATTAGATCTGCTGCTAAAGGTAGTTTATTGTATTAGGTCACTTCAGCTGGTGCACATAAAGTTCTAATTCCTATCTATAAACCTCACCAGTGATGCTTAACTGCGTCCACAGAACATGGCCTAATCAGCTCAGTAAATACTGCAGCCAGTCTGAAATTTGCTGGAGCCTATGTGTTTAGATATAAATACATTTGGGAATGTGGTAAGTCTCACTTGTCCAGCGTTATTCTCAGGAACCTGGCTGTATCCAGAGAAACAGAATTTCCCAGTGTTTTGATCTTGGTAATACCAGCCATTTTCCTGATAAATCCTGTATGAAGAAAGGATCTTTTCATGCTTCTTGGAAGTCTTTCTTTTCCTTCTGTCTTGCCATGCATGCTTATAATCTCTTCCAGTCTTTGTCCCCTAGGCTGGCTTCATACTTGCCGATTCACATATCTGCACTATGAAGGAAAGACATCTTCAAATCAAGTAAGCTTCAGTACTATGAATTTACGGTCTAACTAATATTTACAGTTCCTTTAGTTATTTTTCTTGTGCTTAAAGTAAGAATTCATGTTCCCTGAACAGATATTGAAGAGCAGGAGGCACTTCAGTGGACCTAAGTCAGACTTGGTGCAGTGTCCATGTAGGAAACGTAACCACTTAAACTAAATGTTGAAAATGGTGATGTCAATATCTTTCTTTTCTGAGCCATTTCATTAGATAATGTACGTATCATTTCTACTTTGTATTGTGGGTTTAACTTTTAATTCTGTAACTGTGTTTAAATGCAAACCATTTCTTTTCAAATTTGAGTCCTTAAATGATGTTTTTCCAATTCAAATATCATGGTAAAATATATTCCCCCAGAGGCTTGGTACAGTGTGAAAATGTGCGAATAATGGATACATGTGCAGTGTACATCTTCCTACCAGATGGTACTGCTCAAATTTATAGTGTGTTGCATAATTGCTTTAGGAGAGGCTGAATGAATTTGCTTAATTTTAAAATTTCTTTTGTAAATGTTGAAGGATTTTTCCTGCAATGTGTGATGCTAGTTCATCTCCAGTTTTGCCACAACACTGATCTAGAGCACAGACACCTGAGTTAAAAGAAGATACAACATCCTATCTGTTACCAGTTGGAAGGCAAACAGTTTTTGATTTTTAAAGAACAAGTTTAGCTATTGATTCTGGCATATCACAAAAAAAGCCTTTTTGCCTTTGGATCTATAATTCACGTGAGTCAATGCATTGGTACTAGGAATGATTTTGGTTGATTATTATAAGAAAGCTTGGAAAACTTCTTTTCCTTGCTGCTTCCCTCAGATTTCTGTTAGGACGTTAATTGAGTGTCCAAGCTGTGGCCTTGCACAACAGTAGTTGTCAGAGTACAGCATTTAGCTACTTGTAGTGTGTAAATTTCCTAGTGAGTCAGAAATTACTGTGGAAGCTGAGTGATGTTAGTGTTGGCTCAGGATGCGATCTTAATGAAACATACACTCCTTCAAATGTGCTTAACAAATTTAGAAAAATTCTTATGTTTCTTAACATTGTGTTAAATGCAAAGAAAACCAATAAAGCTGTCTGAGAGAAAATGCTTTCAAAAGTGTGCTGGATGAGTCACTTTGTACAAGCAGATGTCTTCACTGCTTAAAATGAAGACCACTTGTAAAACACAAACTTAGAAATGAATTACCAGGCTTCTGCCATTCTTGACCTTGGACAGAATTCTGTAGATGACTAACAATCTATTTGCAAATATAATCTGTTCATGATTTCAGCTTACGGGCAGTTTACGTTGGAGGAAGAAGGAAGCAAACCTGAAACATGTATGGTAAAATCAAAAAGTTTGTTTTGATTTTCTGTGAAGCTCTATCTGCTGTTTTCTAGTAGAGTAGAATGGAATAAGATCTTATTTTATCGCTTGTTTCTGCCCAGCTTTCAATTCACTTTTGGTTTTGATAAGAACACTTGGATCCCTGTAAGTCTATGGGATCTGATGGGATTCACCCAAGAGTACTCAAGGAGCTGGCTGAGACCTCAATGGTTTTTGAGAGGTCTCAGGAATCTGGAGAGGTACCAGTTTACTAGAAGCTGCCTAATGTCCAAATTTTCAAAAAGAGCAAGAGAGATGGTCCTGGCTACAGGCCTGATGATCTCACTTCGATGCCTGGTAAAATTACAGAGATGATCATTCTGGGAGTTACTGAAAAACATCTGAAAGACAGTGCAGTCATTTGTCACAGTGAGCACGGGTTCATGAGGGGGAAGTCCTGCCCGACAAATTTCATTTCCTTTTCTAACAAGGTAACTCATCTAGTTGATCAAGGGAAGCCAGTTGATGTAATCTTTCTGGGTTTCGGTAAAGATTTCGATACTGTCTTTCACAGGATCCTTCTGGACAAGATGTCCAGCCCACAGCTGGATAAACACATCATGTGATGGGTGAGCAGCTGGCTCATGGGTTGGGCAAAGGGTTACAGTGAATGGGGTCACATCAGGCTGGTGACCTGTCACTAGTGGGGTTCCACAGGGCTCCATCCTTGGCCCTGTGCTCTTCAGTGTCCTCATACGTGACTTGGATGGCATACTAAGTTTGCCAGTGATACTGTATTGGGAAGAGTCAATGATTCCCTTGAAGCAGAGGGGCCTTGCAGAGAGATCCTGACAAACCAGAGGGCTAGGCAATCGGCCGCTGCGTGAAGTTTAACAAAGACAAGTGCTGGATTCTGCTCCTGGAACAAGGCAACCCTGGATCTATGTACAGACTGAATATGAGTCAGGAGTGGCTGATATCCAGGGGGGCTCTTGGAGTGCATCGGGCCCAGCATCGCCAGCCGGGCAAGGCAGGGGGTTGTCCCACCCTACTCTGCACTGGGGTGGCCTCACCTTGAATGTTGTGTGGTGTTTGCCTTGAATGTTTGCGGTGCCACGTATCAGAAGGATCTGAAACTATTAGAGAACATCCAAAGGAGAGTCATGAAGCTGCTGAAGGGTCCGGAGGGGAAGCCGCAGGAGGATCAGCTGAGGTCACTTGGGTTGTTCAGCCTGGAGAAGAGGAGACTGAGGGGAGACACCATTGTGGTCTTCAACATCCTCATGAGGGGAACAGGAGGGGCAGGCACTGGTCTCTGCCCTCTGTGGCCAGTGACAGGACTTAATGAAATGGCTCCAGCTGTGTCAGGGGAGGTTTAGGTCAGATATTTGGAAAAGGTTCTTCCCCCAGAGGATGGTTGGGCACTGAACAGGCTCCCCAGGGAAGTGGTCACAGCACCAAGGCTGCCAGAGCTCAGGAAGTGTTTGGACAACGCTCTGAGGGTGTGACTTCTCGGGGCTGTCCTGTGCAAGGTCAAGAGTTGGCCTGGATGATCCTTGTGTGTCTCTTCTAACAGCATATTTTCTGATTCTATTATAAGAACCTTCCCAGGCATAATGAAATAGTGTCTTTAGTTGAAAGCTCTCTGCCTTTTATTTATTTTGGGTTATTGTGCAAAATTTTTAAATTTTCAGCCTTGTGTTTAATATGTCTTCCTCTCATTGAATTTGTAATTCATTTTTGTTTTGCTTTTCCATAAATTCTAATATCACTGCCACCACTTGTCTGAAACTGAGTAAGAACCGAGATGATCTATTTAAAATGCAAATAGAAAACTCTAATATTTGGCTATTAAATGATGCCCATCTGGTTTGAAATCTTAAGTATAAGAGCCCAGCATAGTGCTAGACTAGCTGTCCTGTAATGTTGCTTGCTAACAAATGTTCAGAGAAGCTGACAGCATCTTTGTAGTTTTTCTCTTCAGATGAGAAAGAAATGTTTTGGTTGGTTTGGAAAACCTTTGCAGTGTGGCCGTACACTCATGGTCAGTATAACCTTGTTTCCAAGCAGGCTGTGACTTACAGTGAAAGAACCTCTTTGCAAAGTTAGCTCTTTACATTTTAACCTTAATACTTATCACCAAATTTTCTTCCCTGTGCAAAAACTCCACTCGACTTCCATCTCAAGAACTGCATAACAAAATTCCTCTCATAAACAGTGCAAATGTTTCAATAAATACTGCTTGGTGCACACAATATTTCTTTGAAAAGGATGATATGTGATACGCTCTTTATTTTCATGGTTAGAACCCTTTCACTGTTTTTGAACCTATTCAGGGCTATCTCCTACAGACTGTGACTCTGTAGACAGCACTCCTAAATTCAGACAGCCCTTATACTGTGGTAATGCTCCACTTTCATCCTCTTCACACAGCAGAGAGGAGTGTCTCTGTCAGCCTTCGCTTTGCGAGGCTAAACCAGACAGTGGGATGGGTTCTTGGTGTGCCCTGTTGTTCCTGTAACCTTTCTCTATACTTGTACAGTTGCAAGTATCTTTCCTGAGTGTGGGTGACAAGAATTGTACAAACCAGTGTTTCAGCTGTGTGTTCTCTGGTGCTTTGTCCACCAGTGCTGACATTTCTGCAGCTGAGCCGCAGATACGACCGATCCATCCTGGGATGAACGTCTCACATCACATCGTGATCAGTGATTTAATTAAATTCATGGCAGGTTATACATCTTGGGAGTGAAATAGCACACTAGTTCAGTGATATGTGAGATATTGTAATATTGTTGACCTTGTCTACCGATGCACAATATTTATTTCTGCAATAAATGTTTACCAAGACCAGCTTTTACACCACTTAAAAAGCATGATTTTTCAAGGTTAGATAGTGTTGAATCTACATTTATCCTCTGAATTCAACATATGACACAGGAAAATGCTGATTGTAAGAGGCTGTGGATTCTTTTATATGCTGAGAGCAAAGTGGGTGCCTGGTTCTGCTTCAGATTGCCTCCCTTTTTCTCTGTGTTTACCATGTTGTTCAGATTCTTAATTTGATAAACCCAACAAAACAGCTTTCAATGCATTTTAAGTGGTATCCAGAAGACTCAATAAAGGAAGCCTTACGTTGAGACAGCCTGTTTACCCCAATTAAAATACTGTAAATTCATGGTGCCTTCATGGTTCTAGCTGAACAGCTAGAATAAGGTGACGGTTTAAAAGCACTAAATGTAAACCATTCAGTTTCATTTAGAACAATTAAAGTTTATCTATTTCTTGTTATTACTTCTGAGAAGTTTCTGGGACATACTCTTTTCCATAAGGTCTGTGGGTTTGTGCAGGGGGGAGTTGTCAGGGCTATAAAATAAGCAGGATTGTGTCTGTCCTCCCTTTTCTAGATGATGAGATGTAAGTTCACATTATTTAAAACAAGCTAGTTAAGATGTAGCATAAACAGGTGACTGCTTCGTTCATCAGAGAAACAACAAACTATTTTTAAAGCCATTCAAAACACCTTTAAACTTCATAAGTTTTAATTCATTAAATGGGAATCATGGTGACCTCTTTGGTTCTAAAATGTTGACACAAAAATACTACGGAAAGGGGCAAAATATGAATTACATTAAAAGCACAGTGGTGACAGCAGCCACCACCTTGCTGCAACTAATTTTATGGATTTTTGGTATAATCATTTCTTTTGTAATGTTCCCTAGAGAAACCTCTAGAACTGTGTAGAGGTTGCAAGAAAGAAATAATAAAAAAATTATATAGCTGCTTTAATAAACTAGTGTTTACATTCTGGTCCAGACAAGATCTGTCAAATTAAATGCTCATTAACACCAAATTAACCCTTATTTTAAGCAGTATCTCTTCTGGCCAAACTCTGTCATTGGTGGCCAGAATGCTACTAATGACTGTATACTGAGAATCTACTGAGGACTATCTTAAACAGTTCTACATGTGCCAAGACCAGCTTTCCATGATCTTCCTGGCGCTCTGATAAGTGCATAATAATTGAAATGATACCTGTCATTCAATTTGTCTGTATTTTGGTAATTGCACAGCTTGCTGAACTTTGTTCTGAATCTGTAATTAGCTACTTCTAGCAGAAAAATGAGTTACTATTCTAGTCTACCCAAGACTCATAATTGACTAAATTTGGATCTTCCAGGAGTCAGTATGTCTGTCTGTATTTTAGCCTCATTTATAACTTCATGGAAGACTGATCTTTGCTTTGTACTTCATGGCCCATTGTGCTCCATAAGGTTAAATGTAGCCTACTCTGTATAACTGTTTTATAGATCTAAAGTAATGTATTTGTTTTACTACTGGTTAACTTATAAGAGTTTCAGACATGCTTGCTCTTGCACTCCCAGCGTGTGGGTTTCAGACTAAAAGGTTCGTACTTAATTATATGGACTTCAATAAATCTAGCAGTCAAACCATGCAAAGTAGAATTGATGTGTTGGCAATGTAGCCAGACTGTCTAGAATTCAAAGTGATTTAGGGAGAAAAGCAGGACCTTGGATGGGGGAAGGCTGTGCCATAACTTCTAAGCTTTCAGATGCAAGACTTATGAATTCATTTTTTTTGCCTTTTCAGTAGGGGGATAAAAGAATAATTTTGTTAGTAGAGTAAGAGGCAGTGGGTTTAGAGAAAATATTTTACATCTGCACAAGAAAAGCAGGTTACATGCATTAGTTCTAGTAGTAACAGTACTATGCTGGATTTATATATGGCCCTAGATATTTGCCATAATTTGTGCCTGAATTTCCTATCTGTAAAACAAATACTGAGGAGGATAACTCTTTTAATGAATTTTCTTTTGTGGCAGTGTATGGTACTGTTAATTTTGTCTTCTCTCCTCAAGATTTTACATAGTGGAGTGTTTTTGTATGTAACAGAACCTTCACTGAGTTTTATCCTTTGGAACATAACAAAGTTTCCTTGTCACTTGGTACAGAAATACTGTAGTCCAATCTAGGAGCAATAAAAACTGAAGTCACAAGGAAAATCATGTCCTAAGAATGTGACAGTTGCCTTGAGAAATAATTTACCAATGTAGTGAAGTTGTGCACTGTTTTGATGAGCTTTGTTCACAAGTCAAGGGATGTCTTGAAGCAGTAGAAAGAGGGCTTGGCACCATTTGTCCTTTCTTCCAGACAGTCCTGGTGACAATATAGGTTACATCTGCTTGTCTGGACATGTGATGCTGACTAGTGGTGACTTTTTGAAGTCTGGCATATGCGTCAAAGCGAAGTGATGAAGTGCTGAACAAGGCCAAACCATTTAAGGACTTTGGTGCAACCTGGAACAAGGCCTGGACTATTTTGGTTCTTGGCCTGTGAGAGATCTGCTGTGCAGGTCTGCACCTCAATCAGCATTACCAAAGTGTGAGAGAGAGCCAAGAATAAACGAGTGAGAAATCGGTCTCTTTCCAAGGCTATGGGCAAAGCTACTTTGGTGGAGAAGCAGCCGGGACAGCTGTGGTGGAAGGGGCAGTGTGGGGTGGGAGTACAAGTCCTGCTGGGCACAGCAAGGGCAGGCAGGTGCTTTGAGGAGCTGCTCCCCTCCCACTGCTCAGGCTGAACGCCCTGTCTGCGGCTCTGGAATGGTTCCTGAAAGCTCGGCATGCTGCAGTCTCTGGCCCTTGCTGAACCTCCTTGGAGGGAAACAGGGATGAAGGCAGAATGAAATGTTACTGGAGAGGGTGTTCTGTGTAAAAATCTGTATATGTATATACACATCTGTGGAAAAAAAAAAAGCATGACTTTGATATGACATCAACAAATGCAAGTATTATGTATTTGGAACTTCCCACTATGAGTCTGCCAGATTTAAAGGAGGAATATCTAAGCCAACCTGAAGCAGAAAAATCAAGAGCAGTGAGTTTCCAGCTCAGTGGAGCATATTTCACCTCCTCCCCAAGGGGAAATGTAGAACATTTCCTTATAATTCAGGTGTGTAAATGAGAAGCACTCCGGGTGCATTATATCAGTCTTTTCTCGTGGCTGCAGCTTACTTACGGAATCATTTTTTCAGCAGTGGTATTTAATCTGTGGTCACCCTTCTTATAAAAATAATTTAGTAGTTCTGATTAATTTGCATCTGATTTAGATGTTAAATAAGAAATTCAGGTTATAGCATGGTCATTTACATAGTTTCATATATTATAGCAGTGTGACCATCAGCGTAGAAAATACATTTTTGAAAAATATTATACTATGAGTGTACTATCTCGTCAGATTTCTGCAGTGTTCACTTAAATTAATGAAGATGCCTAATTTATTAGATAACAAAATATTGTTGATGCTTACATTTCTAAAGACTCCTGTAAGGTACATAAAAAGTGAGTTTTGATCCAAGCTGAAATGACAGCACTGTCCTACCCTTTTATTCATTAGGTACTTTGAGGAAATAGCCTTTGACACATACATCTCAGAACAAATGTGCTTTACCCTATTATTGACAGACTAACAGCCCTGTATAAATCAGTGTTTCGTGCAGTTCAGCTCAGCCTAATTTGCTCTAATAATAAGGTGCCCATGGGCTGAGGTTGCTGGGCAGGGGACTGATTCCTTGTTCTGGGCTCCTAATATGGCTTTCATCAGTTGCAGTTTCATTATTTCGATACTGTTGCACCATTAACCGGGGAACATTCATGGAGATGCACATGGGTTTTGGAAGAATTTCTTGGCTCAGTGAAACAAAACCTCAGAATGTGTTGGAAGGAACCCCTGGAGGTCATCTGGCCTAAACCCCGGCCTCAGGCTGGGTCACCTGGACCAGGCTGCCCAGGGCTGTGTCCAAACAGCTTCTGAGCATCCCCAAGGATGGAGACTCCACAGCCTCCCCGGGTGACCTGTGCCAGTGCTCGTCACCCTCACAGTGAAGAAGTGTTCCCTGCTGTTCAGAGGGAGCTTCCCGTGTTTCAGTTTGTGCCCCTCTCTTCTGATCCTGTCACTGGGCACCACTGAAAGGAGCCTGGCTCCATCTTTGCATCCTCCCTTCAGGAACAGCAAACAGTGACGAACAGTAAGGAATGAAAGTGGAAGGACAGAGGAAGCTGTCATACCACTTGCAGCTAATTCAGAACTAGTGTGGGAAAGTGTTCAGCATTTCAGGTGAAAAAACACTGCCTGCCTTGAGGTCTTTACTGGGATTTGTCTTTGTAGTTGGTGCAGATGGCAACACCTTCCTTAGATTTTAACATAAGAGCTGAGTGTATTTCTGTCTTTTTGCTAGTCTGTTTATATTGAGATTATGATATGGGAATGATCAAGTGTTACAGTTGTCGTGATTTTCTTGTCTGAGCATTTTCAAGGATGATGGGCTTTCAATGAGAGACAGCACAACAAAATGAGGATTGAAATATCGTGAGTGCAGCAAATCTGCATAAAAGAAAAATCATGCAACTGCCTGGAATGAGGTATTTGCATTCACTTCCTACTCTTGCCTGAAAAAACTTTTCTCCCTTTGCCTTTAAAACAGAAGTTTTCTTTGAAAATGGTTTTATATAAACCAGGATTGCAAATACAGTGGACTGCAGGTGACTTTGAGCAAGATTTTTGAGTCGTAGGGACATTTCCTTATTTATGTATTTAATTTTGAAGGTTTTTTAATACACTTTTTCCTCTTGAATTTTGAAGAACCTTAAACTGTCTGTAAAACGTTCCTTAAATTCAGTGTGCAAGACAAAGTTAAATGTGACTTTTGTACAGTGCTATAAACTGGAATGTATTTGCATATCTTGTGCCAAAAAGTGCAGAATTGAAGTACCACAGAAGAAGAATTAATATTTTAAATATTTAGACTCTAGAACATGGAATTAAAAAGGCAGGAAAAAAAAGTGCAAGACCATCCCCTAAATCTGGTATTTTACTAATCACTTAATCTAAGTATATTTTTAAATGGTAATCTTACAAGTACTAGAAAAGTTTTGGATGAAGATGATACAATCTCTGAGGGGAAGAAAACCCCCAGCAAACCAACAGCTTTTTACAAGTAGCTTGGATCTTCAAATTCCACTCAGGTCAGCTTACTATGCCAGTAGGATCTGCAGGATATGCCAAGTAAAGAGTCTGCATATATGTGAGCATTTGTTAACAGAAGCAGTAAAGAAAACTCTGCTTCCTTTGTTTTACTCCATGAAACCCCTTTCTAGCATGGCACAAAAATGCTCCAATTTAGCTTCCGAACTTCCTTCCTTTCCCTCTCTCCTCATGTGCAAGCTGATGTGGAAATTTCCTACGCTTTAAAAACCCGTGGGCTCTGGATATACCTAACATAATTTTAATAATTTGGAAGGTGTGAAGAGGTGAATGTATAAATAATCACAACCCCAAGCAGAACTCTTAATTTTTTGAAACAAGGGCAGAGCATAAGAGGAACTCAGCAACTGAAGTGTGTTAGTGTACTTAATTACTGAAGCACAAAGAAAATCCAGTAATCTACTAGAATCTAATTCAGTGTTGTAAAGTTTTATTAGCTGCTAGTTTGAATATGATTGCAGTGAAATTAATAGTGGAAGATTTATATTATCATCTTTTCACTGTTTAATATAGAAATGCTTTTTTGTCTTCTCATTGCTGAGTATACTGCTTGAAATCATTTTTCTCTGAGTAGCCAGGATTGTTTTTTCTTGACAGAAGATTGTATTTTGCAGCTCTGATAATGATCAGAAAGCACTCAGAGAAGCTCCATTTGGTTCTGCAGTGTAGAACATGAAACACACTGAGATACAAAAAGCAGCTAATCAAATTTTAGTTCCCCATTGGCCTTTTTATGAACTACAGAAGTATAAATGTGCTTCTTCAATATATTCATAATAATTTAATTTCTTTAGCCATTTAAGTAATTTTCTGTTCTTTAAGTGTCCTTTTTTGTCTGACACTTCTACCGGTGTTTTGAAATGGCAGACAGTCTTATAGGTGAAATCTTAGCGGTGCCTCACAGAGATCATCTTGATTCGTGCCAAGTCTATAAAAGTGGCACAAAATGATAATGGCTTTCTCCTACCTTTGGTACATTCTTTTATAGCTGCTTGAAAAACAGAAAGCTGCTTAAGTAAGAACTTTTCTCTGACCGTCATTAATATTCAGATAATTCATTATTTTATGCTTTCAGTGATAGTTTTCTGATGGGCCACTGTTTAAATGGTTTGCACTTACTTACTTTGACAATCCTGTTGCCCATTGAATTGCTCCAAGTTCTATGTTTTAATCTCACTGCTGGATTGCCCTGGAGCTTGGGATGATACTGTTGACTTTGGATCTAATGTTAAACAGTTACTAAAATAGTGCACTTTTCAAAAAGCCAGAGTTTTAATCTTTACATAGTGTTGAGAAAGCAAGAGTTTCATTGCACAGCTGTTGGCATGATAATCAGTATGAACACTGGAGCCTAGACCTCAAACAAAAGGCACATCTGTTCTCTCTGTGGAACTTTTAAGCATATCTCATGGACCATTCAGTAGACTTATCTCTGTCTTGTTGGCCAAAAACTATAATGAAGTCTGTGAAAATGTTTTAGTGGCATAAATCTGAACAACTCTCGAATTGCACAAGGCCACCTTCTAGCCCACAAGCTATGTTGAAGCTTTTGTGACTGGGAATGCATCAAAAGGTCTTTGGTCAGAGATTAAGGTTTAAAAAAAGCTCCATTCTTAAAAATTCACTTAGAGTCCTTAAGACAGGTAAGCAAATGATGAGACACCTGACTAAACTCAGTATAAAAATATTCCTTTTTTGTTAAGGCTAGTGTAAAGAGCTTGTCAGGGCACTGAAAAAAAATACGTGAATGCACATTTTGGATGTAGCGTAGGATTTGCTTTTGTCACGGGCTGCAGAAATACTGGCTGATACAAATCCACAGCTGACAGAAGTCAGATCTCTGGATGGTCTTCCAGGATATTGAAGAATATCCAAACATGAGAACATCCAAGAATATTCCAAACATGAAAACTTAATAATCAGCTGTCAAAAACCCTCTCAGTTGTAGTAGCTCAAAAAGTTTGCAATTAATTTTAGAGAATTTATATAAGTCCGTTTCTTGGTGCTGGTATTCCCGATTCTGCAATGTTCTCATTTAACTTTACAAGTTTGCAACCTGCCAAGGATTAATCTCTGTGCACCAAAGGTAGCAACATCTGCCAGTATTTATATCAAGAATTGGGGGAAAATTCCAAGTGTAGAGATGTAATAGTTTTTGTTACAGAAAGGACAGCCATCACCCATACCCAAGCACATACACTGGTGCACATGCAGCCAGTTGTGCAGAAGTGAGACTCCATTTGTGAAGATGCCGTTTTCAAAGCACTTAACAATGCAATTTTGCTTAATCTTTAAGCCTTCTCTTGGAATTAAAACATTTAACCTCTAAAGCTGCTTTCGTGCGGAGGAATCTCAGAGATTTGCCTAATTGTTTACAAACATTAGTCATTACGTTTATCTTTAAAGACAAGTAAAAGGACAGGAATTATTTTCTTCTGATAACTTCTTACTTTTTCAAAACTTTCTCTGAGAGCTTTGATCTTACCGAAGAGAGCTCTGGTGGGAAGTATTTTCCTCTTCCAGATGTATCCATTGATACTTATGTTTTTAAGTGTTATCCTTCTTACGGTACCGGGGCAAGCCGTTCCAATTTACGTGTCAAAGGAATACAACAAATGCTGTGTGCCTAAAACACCTGCCACAGGTTGAAGCATTCTGGGTGCACCTCGTGAGAGGCTGAATCGTACTGGTTCAGGAATTCATTGATACAATTTTTGTATTTTAAAGCTGAAGAGTAGGGACAGACATATCTCATGTTATTCTGAACCTGTTTCCTGCCTGGGCAGTAGAGGTGGGTGGTTAAGCCTCATCCCCAGTTCTAACTTGTGGCGCTCTGCCACTGTGTTAATACTCAGTGCACGCTCTCAGTGATGAAATATGAAAACATTTTAATGGCACTTAGGAACAGGACATAGCAATAAAATTTGCTTTCTGCTGTGCTATCTTACTTCTGTCTCCTGAGCAGCATATGCCAGTGCTTTGCTTGTTTGCTTCATCACTGCCTGTGTGTCGGGCAGACAGGTTGTCACAGGTAATTCTGCAGATGGTTTTCTTAGCTTTGATCCAATTTGTCTAATTTGTAGGTTCCTTGTGACTTCCTGCTTCTCCCTGAACTGTGAGACATGGCAATATTGGAGCCACATGAAAACACTGCACAGCTTATTTTCAACTAAATTACCCCGAGCATGTAATTATAGCAATTAGTAAAGCTCCCTCTGTCTTTCAGCATTCTCCAGAAAACACCCTTCTCATGCAAGTTAAGTAAAATGCCGTAGGTCAGTAGCTACACAGACAAGTCATACCAGGATAGGGTTTACTGCCTGTAATAAAATGATATATCAGCTTGGCAAAAGGTGTGTAATAATATTGTTGTTTGGAATTTGGAACTGGAAAAACAAGAACTCTTTCTTTTACAGTTTTTGTAGTTACCTTTTTGCAGTGCCCTCCTCCATTTCAGTATGGGGGGAGATCATAAACACCGTTGGAGAACATTTGGGATGTTACAGAAAATCTATAATAATAATGTATAACTTACTTCAAAGGGATTTAAAGCAGAGTTTAGTACTGCAGGAGGTTTCTTGCAAACTCTTGGCTTGCCTTGTGTGTCTTTGCATGAGATGATAGGGAGTGGGCAATTTTCTTCAGCAGGATATTTATATAGATGCGAGCTCTTGCGGCACGTACGCTCGTATATATTAGTTTCTACTTTTTATAGACCGGCGATCTGAAATAGAAGTGACTGGCAAACAGAAATGTCTTGAGGCACTTGAGCATCTTAACAGAATACAAACTGGTCCATAATATGTATTTACCTAGCTAACCAACAAACCTTTTTCACGAGTCCTCTCTGAGGCTTAAGTGGAATTGTTAATGATTCACACTGGTTTTCTCTCTCCAGATTTTATTTATCGTATGATCTTTGTTTATAAGTTTTCTCGAGACGATCACTGCGCAGCACAGTTCTTTGAGTATATCCAGTATGTCAAGAAGTGTTTATGTAATCTGCCAAGCAGTGTGTCATCCTATGCACCTGGCCTGGTGCTTTTTACAAATCTCACCTTTTGAACTCAAGCTTGTAATAGAAATGTGCTGGTCTCTGGAGGTGCAGAGGTTCACTTCCCTCGGTGGTAGCAGAGGGATGGTCATTGTCGTGCACTTGCCACCTGAAATATGGTGTGGAATGTGAGCATGTGGTTTTTCTGCAGGGGGTTCTTCGTGTAGTTTAAAGACCCAGAACAGGCTATCAAGCAGAAAATAGAAGCAGCTACCCAGGTTAAAAACAAAAAATAGTTTGTTTAGCAGGTAGAAAAAAAAGCTTGCCATGCTTTGTCTATGCAAAAAAACAATTGTATGCAAGGAATTTACTAAATCAAAGTTTGTAGTTTGCAGAATAGTGCAGTTAAGATTCTGTGAACGTAGAACAAGCTTTTCTGCAGCACTGCACTTGCTCCATATTTGCTCCTATTCCAAAGTGCAGCCCTGAACCTGGGTTTTTTAGTTAAGAGTTTTCTTGTGAGCTTGATTACCAGTCCTCTGAGTGTCTTGTGTACCCATGAATGCTGTTTTTATTCCTTATATCCTTTGCATGATTTGATGTACATGGAATCTTTATCTGTCCTATAGTCCAGGATGGGATGGTGCATGCAGAAGCCTGACAGGTAAGGGATAAATTAATGCTAATGATTGAATTTATAATGTAGTTTGGAAACATTCTTCTTCAGTTTCTTTTTGACAAATGAACCTATTTCTACAACTTTATTCATCTCCTTCTCTTTGCCCTTGCTTCATGGTTTGCTGTGGTTTCTGTTTTCTCCAAAGAGAAACAAGTCACATATTTTAACAATTTTCTCCTGACCTTTCCAGCTCAGCTCCTGAGCAACTCTGTGTTTTGATGTGTTTATTCAACCACATCTCTAAACAGCCTTATGACTTAGAAAAAACATATTATCTGATTACATCTATGAGCCATAAGCGATTGATAATACTTACTTGGGTGCATAACTGGCCAAAATATTTTATAAGCATCCCTTATCTCTTGTGCTAAGCTTCACTACAACAGGATAGAATCTAAATGTTGTAAATAAGTCATTAAAGCAATGAAATTCCTTACATTTATAAAACAGATAACTCAGTTTGCATCTGTCTTTTGCAGCAAAGCTTGTCTTGCTGAACTGGTTGCATCACATATACAAGCCACACAGGGTTTCCTTGCCACAAAAAGTATGAACATCTTTCCAAACCATCTTTTTCTCCTTTAACATTGGTCTCTCAGGTAGCTGCCCCCCGTGCTGCAGGTGAGGCCTCTCCTGTGCTGAAGGCAGTGGCAGAATTGCCTCTTTTCCAGGCTCCTTGTCCTGTGTTTGAGCCCAGGGTGTGCTTTGCCCTCCTGGCTGCCAGGGCACGCTGCTGGCTCGGGTGGAATCTGCTGCCGACCAACACCCCCAGACCCCCTTTTCCGGGAGCTTTCAGTTGTCTGCGTTCTGTGAAACCACGTGGTGAATGTCTGGCTGATCTGCTAAGAGCTCTCTCCTCCTCTGCCCAGGCTTGGCCACTCACCCTGGCCGTCAGTGGCAGCTTTGTTCGCCTGTGGATCGTTCCTTGACCTTGGATGAGAATTGTGCCTGTGCTGTCACCATGAATAGTTGTGAGGGGGTGCACACAACCTTTTCATCAGCGAACTTGACCACAGGCAGATGCTTCTTCAGTGTAAACCTTAGTGACCTCAGCAGGTCTCTGTCGTTTTGAATTCTGTTCACAGTGGTTGTTTTGGTCTGTTTTAAGGTCCTCTGTACCAAAATAATAGTAGGATCAAACTATTCAGCAGCTGCAGTGTGCTTGTCTTATCCAGATAGATGAAAAATGCACAGAGAGCTGTGCTCAGTGTGCAGAATCTACTAGAAGTAATTATCAAGGGATTCTTGGTCCAGAGCCACCATAATTATTATTTTACTTCTTACTATCAGGAGTTAAGCTGTGTGTATTGTGCTGAGCAGATGGAATTTTTTGTTTTTTAAAAAAGGAGCTTAATAACAACAGGAGTTAGTTTTTAATGTCACCACCTACTGTGCCAAGTCCCCTGGCTTTGTTACATGCATATCAGCCATTGAAAAAAAATTTTTTTAAAAATAGAGTTATCCCAGGGCCAGTTGTAGTCTGGTCAGAATCTGTCTGTGGCAAAATACAACTGAAATATTTGATTCAATAAAGAATTCTTTAAATAGCTGGTCACTTCTATTGTTGCTGTCCTCTCAGAAAGAGTTTCTGTTCTGAAATGTGGGTTTCCGTGTAGGGCTGCAGCAAAGTTTTTCTGTTCAAAATAATGATATGACAAACCACTAGTGGAATGATGCTGTTGGGTTTTTAAATGCAAATTTGCTGGTGTGATCTCTGCTAGAAGATCAAAACTAATTATGCTGTGTTTGATAAGCTGCAAATGTACTGAACAGTCATAACTGTATGTTTTCTTACTTCAAAAAAAAAAGGTTGCTATTATAAATATAATTGACTGTGTTTTGAGACTCCAGATCTCTAAGATGAAGTCTTCAGGATAACATCAAGGTTTTGCTCAATATTGTCACCTGACAGAGATGAGAGAGACCTTTCTATTGACGTATCAGTTTGTGTGTGTAGGGCAAAATGAAGGGGATGAGATGAAGGAAGTCAGGGAGGGAAGAGGGCAAAGTGTTCATGGACTCCAAACCCAGAGCTCTGCTGGCTGGGGTTTCCTTCCTGTGTGGACATGAGGAAGCTGTTCAGCCGCAGTGTATCACCACAGGGGCAGGGTCCAGCTTTTTCCCAGCTTCTGCAGCAGCTCACAGCTTTCTGCATCTGGTTTTCAGTAATAATTTTGAGCCAAGAAGACTGAAAGGATTCTGAAGGAGGTCTGCTTCATTTCGTGTCCACTTCTCACAGATCAGTTTGGTGGGTCGTGAACTTCCGTGCATCTTTGAGCCAGGTCCAGCTGGTCCAGGAGAACTGCTGCTATCAGGGAACACTCTTCTGTTGACTTTAAAAATGGCTTATAAAACTGCAGATACTGGACAGATTTATGGATTATTAGCTTGCAATTGGAAAGATAAATCGGATGTAAAACAAAAGTACTATTGCCAAAAATCAAAATACATAGTAATAATTAATGTAGCAGAACAGTAGTATTAAAGTACTAATAAGAATTTATAGAGCTGCTCCCCAAAAATCCACTTCACTCTGGTAAAACAAACTTGTAAATTAGGAACGGAAATGACTTAGTGATTAAACATTTAGTATTAGAAAAAGTCCTGCTTTTTCTTTAAAAAATATCCACAATTAGGCCTACTGTTCATAGGGTTTTCAGTGTCTTTTTTTAATACATAAATCTTGCTGGAAGTGGAGCCTCTGGGATGTTTGTCCAGGCCACCTGGAAATCCTTGGTATATCCACTGAATTGTGCAGATGACCTGTTCCTATACACTAAAATAATCATGTTCTGATGTGTTAGATTTCCTGTCCAGGTGGGTAACCTGTATAACACATGTACAAGTTTGTCTGGGAAATTCTGGAATATCAAATGCTCTCCCCATTGAAAAGCTACTGTAGAAGGTCAGTGGGTATTGTCTGTTTGCTGGACTGGGAGATCACAGTGTCTCATTTCAAAGCTTGTTCTTCTGCCTGTTCATAGTTAATTCTCATGTTGTCTGAAATACATTAAAGATCTGTTCAAACAACAGCACAGATAAAAATGCAGAAGAATGATTATAGAAACTACATCTGCTACACAAATGTATGGTGTGTAAACGTTACGTAAAGAAAGATATTATATCTTTTATTTTCAAGGAGTTCATACAACGGTGAAATCTTGAAAGTTTCTTAAAAGTCAACACTAAAAGTGAGGTGATTTTTTATTCAGTAAGCCATTGTTGGGAAGAATACCCATAGCTATAAATTATATAGCAGTTCTAGTAACCTTGAAAGTTGTGTGTAATGTTTTTATGTTTTGTTTGTGGGGTTTTTTTTTGTTTTGTTTTTTTTTTGAGGGGGAGGCTTTTCTTTCTCCTTATGACAGAAAGATAGAGAACATGGCTATCTCAGAAAAAAAGAAATGATTAGACAAGCATGATTGGAGATGAGGGAACGCCCAAGGGACAACTTCACAAGCCTTTGCTCAGTCAGCCGTGCCATGAAGTGCAACCTCGTGGAAGTAAAGACACCCGAGAGGCACAGGCAAGGCGTGGCCCAAAGTCTCTAAGTCTTCTGTAGGTGCAGCTTCATGCTAAAATACTTAAAAATTACTCTAGATGCAAACTGTGATTTGTTGCTGAACTTGCCAAAGCACATATATTCTTCTTGAAATCAAATGCGTTTTTATTACAGCACAAAGATGCAAGTATATACAATTAAGATCATTGAGTTTCATTGCCCTGGCGAATGAAAGTAGGGAAGGACTGGTCACTAGTCTGAGCTTGTGAGCTCTAACACCTTACAGGGATCACTTTATAAGGTAAAAAATTAAACAGCTGCTTACGGAAGATGTCCCGTTGGATTTGATATTTCCTTTATTTCTTGAAATTAATTCTAACTAACATATGAGGAGTTGCAGACTAGATCAAGTAATCATTTTTTTGTTAGTGTATCACATAAACCCCCTCAAACTATTTTCTCATTAGAAAACCTATTTATACTGCATCTATTTAAATAAAAGGCATTGATATCATCTACTAGGAAAATGATTTGTTGAAACTTGGCTGGATTCTAGCAAGAGTATTTTTATATTCTTTGGAGAAGTGGGCAATGTGAATGTGACTTGGAGGGGTGGTGGTTCAGTGAGTGCTGGTGGGATCAGTGTGAGGCAAGTGTTTGATAGATCTCGGGGATGCAAAGGCTGTTTGCTCGCTGTGCTTTCTGTGTGGGCAGTGATCCTACAGCGAGTCCCTGCTTGTGTGCCAGTGTTGTGGGACCTTGGGGGAGCTTGCAAAAGAGTGGGAAGGATTTGGCCTTACTGAAGTGGTGGGCAGTGATCCTGCAGTCTGGAGCAGAACCGAGATACATCCAGCTCCAAGGAGAAGCTTCAGCGAGTATCAGCAGTGAAAGCCCATCTTCATGCAGCGATGTTGCTGCAGATAGTTGGTTATGGCTGAGCAATTATAGGAGTTCTACACTGGATGTCACACTGAATCCAGCAGTCAGCCTCAAATGTCAGTGAGCAGCCATCTTCCCACTAAAACTGGCTCGGCGTTACCCAGGGAGCTCCAGAGGCTGCTGTGCACCTGGCATCCGACGCGTGCCGAGGGAGCGGAGCGCCTCGTGATGCCGGATGCTCACCTCATTGTGCACTGGTGCATTTGCCATTTCTGTGCAGACTTTATCTCTGCAGGCAGATGGTAGTTCAGCAATGTCAGAGAATCCATTCATTAATTGGTGCTGATACTTAGTCTCCTGAAAAAATGAGCATTTGAATTTATTTTCAAAAAGCATTAGATGCAGGTTTTCGCTACCTGCTTGAGATGTCGTGGGCTATTTGGTGTTACTTGTAGTCCATTTGGGTTTGGGATTTTGGAAAGGTTTAATAATTTTGATTGCATTTTGTAATGTCTTCTGTTCCTGTATCCTGCATTGACTGGTGCACCCAAAAATTAATTGGAAATACAACTAATGCTTGGGAGGTGGATCAGAAGTAGCATTCAGTCAGACATAGATATCCATAACTGTTTGGTGGTTTTGCTCCAGACTTCCAGCAAAAAGATCTGCTTTTGCAGTTTCCTTGACAATTATAGTCTGATATACAGATGGAGCAAAATGATTTCACTTTGTGTCGTAATGCTGTTGGTAACTATTTAAATTCCTGTGCTCTAAGCCTTTTAAAGGTTAAGAAAGATTGCACATGTACTTGCGTGGAGGAGCCAGTGTTTGCTCCGAGGGATGAACTGCCAAAGGGCATCCTTTGCTGTAAAATTCAACAAATGGGTATAAGAATGGCTGGCTCACTCTTACAGTGGTTTGTATAGTTAGAGCTATCATTTTGTTGTTCCGTTGTAGTTGGAGAAGATAAGAAAAGGGAAATGTTGCTTCTCATTGAGCTGATTACATAAAATAGTTCCCCAATGGCTTTCATTAGACATTCTCATTTTTAACATTTGTGCAGGGAAGCAAGTAAGTAAAAACACAAGGAAAAGTTGAGTGAAGGCCAACAACAAAGGTGGGGTCAATTTTTACTGAGAGATTTCCTCTAGCAGTATCTGTTGTATGTGTAATGCTTGGTTAAAGATTTAGCAGCCATACCTTTTTCAAACACCTGCCCCTTTGATCCATGTCATGTCTGTATGTCTGTTGAAAAGTTTTGGCAGCTTTTTTCAGCTTACATAATTTTTTAGACAGGTACTTGCTGTCTACAAGAACTTGCTGGTGAAAACCTTCTAATTAAAGTGTATCCTCTGTGCTGGTAATTTCAGAGCTGGCCTAGCCAATTCTGCTTTCAACAGATTTTGTATTTTCAGGCTCAAGATAGGCTGCCTAAATCTTTGGCTTGCAGATAACTGTCGTCTTAAAAATAAAACTAAGTATTTGAAATTCATAGGAAGCTAGAATAGAAACAGCTTCTCCCCAAACCATGATTTGTACAAAACTTCATAGATAAAATTAAAGCAAATGCCTGTTTGCTCGTTTGAGCTTGCTGACATGTTTCCCACATGGTGCCTGGTGCGTGCTCAAGGGAGAACATTTTCTGTGCTCCGCTGTGGCTTGTGCCCTCACATCCTTCCATCTCATGGTACAGCAGGAATGCAGGGGCATGGGCTAGAAATGGAGATTGAAAGGGACTTTATCTTGTATTTCTTCCTTCATGTTTTCTGTAAAAAAATGGGCAAATGGTTAAAATCTGTTCAGTATCTGTTCAGTGTTGTGGTAGAGATACACCCCTGTATGCCAACTGGATTGATGTTTATTTACCTGCACCATGCTCTGCAGAAGCACCTTTCACACAGGCCTGGGTATGTATGCAGCCAAATGGTAGAAAAATTCACTGATAGACATTGTAAGTTTTCTTTTTGCTAGAAACAGTGGGCACATATCAATGTCCAGTGGCTCAGCGTGTGTGACAGCAGCATTGTATTTTGATGTGTGAGAGTACCTCAGGACCCTGACCTACGCCAAGGTCTCATTGCTGTACAAAAGTGACTGGAATATTGCTGCCCAGTGGCTGAAATTTGTGAATTACTGAGCATGAGCTTTGAAACTATATAGCTGTTAATGTCACTCTTTTTGTTGTCAGGGTCTACTTTTGAATGTCGTTTTCTGGAATTGCTGGCCACTGAGAGGGCAAGTGTGTGCCTGTAAAGCCACTGCCTGCCTGCTGGGTTCACTTGTATTGTGCATTGTAGGTGCTCTGCCAGCATTTCCATGAGCTCTTTTAGCTTCTGAGGTACGTGTGCTCCCTGCAGCGCCCTGCTGACTTCCCTCTTGGAATGGATTGATGTGGAAAATCAGGGGCATTGCTGTGTAGGCACTTAAACCTATAGGTATGTTTGCAAGTGATGCTCACTATTAGCTGTCAGCTCATTGTCTGCTTAAGATGCCAGTCAGCAGGGGAATGTGAACTTGCTGCTTTAAAAAATTCAGTATGGGTGAGGAGTGGGCGTGGTGCCCAGAACTCAGATGAAATTTTTAGCCGGTCCTGCATGATCTCATGACCAAGCATCATGATCACCATGTTACATCTTGAATACGGGAGTCCCTCATGGTGGCAGTGCAGAGGTGGTTGTTCTGGGAAGGTCTGTGAGCAGGATGAAGAACTGGAAAAGGCAGGGCCTTTTCCTGGAGGGATCCCCTGGGCAGGTGTAGCTGTTAGTGGAGAGGACAGAGCCACGAGTGCTGCTAGGGGTGCAGGAGCTGTGGAAACAGCTCTGGCAGCACCAGGCTCGTGTGGCTGTGCTCTCCCAGCATTATTCAAAAATGTTTTATTGCAAAGCCTTCATTTTCTTTCCTGGTTCGCAACCTGCTCTGGCAATGTGCACAGCTTGAATAGCCAAATACACATTATCAGGAATTTCAGACAGAAGAAAATGAGCCCTTTCTGCATTCAGTTACCGTTCCTGTAACGGACTGGCAAGGTGTTGGAGCAGGGCCAGCTCTCTGTGCCAGAACAAACAGCATTTCTGGGGCTGTGGAGCTACCCTGGCACTGTGTATTTAGTTAAGGGTTTAGCAGTGGAAATGCATGAACAATTAAGACTTCATTTCCTAAATGGAGTGCATTTTGTAATTACAGAAGAGAACACACCAGTTGGGATTTAGTGTATTTGGGGCTGAAACATGGTCTTACACTGTGAAACCTGCTGTTTACAGTAGAGCTGACTGAAGACAAGACAAAGCAAAGTTTTCCCCATAATTGTACTTTCAAGAGTGAGATTTATCTATATCAAAGGAAGTTGCCTGATTTTGTAGCAAATGTAATTCAAAACATGCTTTCAAATTATATAGGTTATTGCCTCTGTTGTAGAGCAAGACAAAATGTTGCTGTCGAGATAATTTTATCTACTTTCATTTGCATTTATATATTATTTTTTGTCATATTCTTCACTTAAGTTTTTCTATGTAGAGATTTCCTTATACCTTCTAAAGCTGATAATTATGACATCAAGCAGTTATAGTGGTAGATGCAATACAAAATGTTTTATTTTAAGATGGAATGTATTTATCACAATGAATTATTTATGGTAATCATATCTTTATTTACTTTTGTGCAGAAACAAAAGAAAGGTGAAAATAATTCTGAATACACTGAAGACTTTTTTAGTTTTATTTCAGCTGTTTATGTGCAAGTCTTTTACTGTTCTTTCTTGATTTTTATATTCCTTGTAAAGTGCCCAAGGGAATGGTGCATTACTACTGCAGGTGACATTAGCCACAGCAGTGTGAGCAGATGTGCCTGTCTCTGAAATTGTTTGGAAATCATTGTTATCCCCTGGCTATTCCCCCACCCCCTCCCACAGACTACAACTCTGTTAGGAACTGAGGTGGAATATGTTGGGTTTCCAAGCAGTTTATTACGCAAAATCTCAAAGTCTTCATCTCACAGAAAGTGCAAGTCCTTTAGCTCGGGAGCAGTGCTCTGTAGATGGCAGCATTGATAGGCCTGACTTCCCTCTGCTCTCCAGTGAAGAGCAAAGACTGGCTAACTGCAGGCGTGTTCTTTGCTGCCACACGCAAATATAGAAGTAGCTCTTGGTATTTTACTTACATAATAAATTGAGGTTGCTTTACAGTTCAGTAACTTAGGGCTCAGTTCCAGGATATATGAGTGCACATAGATGTTTTTTGATAATTTACACTTTCCCTTTTAGTGGGACACATTTTTTTTTCAACCTGTGCTTGTAAAGTTTTATTTGTGAGACTGGAAGCAGGTATTAACTAGATCAGTTATCAGTTCTCTTATTTGGTCAGATATATAATACTTTGTGGCTTAAATTCCTTAAGCTTAATTTAAGCCACATTCCCTAAATGCTCTAGATACTACATGAACACAAGCATCACTATTGCTCTGTGTCCTGCTGAATTCCTTTATACGTGGTGTCTTCTGGCATTCACACATCCTACTTTTTTGGTAAGCAACAGTGGAACTCATTCTGAAAGCCTGGACCTTCAAGATGCTGTTCCTCTGCCTTGATTAGGGTATTTTTTCTTGCTAGAGAGCAAATAAGCTTTATTAGGAAAAGAGAATTCTTACTTAGTAATGTAGAATATTAACTCAGAAGCCTCAGATGATGCACTTTGAAGCTATCGGTCCTTGCAGTAATTTTAGTTCTCTCACTCCTTGTTTGTCTGCCCTGAACCTTGGCTTCTATCTGTGCTGGTCCCTCATGAAGCAGCCACAGGACTTTGTTATGAGCATTAGTAAAGTCAGGTTTAAAAGGAACTTATAGCTTAAAATATGTTGACTGATTAGATAGATATTTACTTAAGAGGTCCATGACACTGTAAATTGCATGACACTGTGAGAAGTCTTCTTTGTATAAGTCTTCCTAACCTTTTCATTCCTCTTGAAATCCATGCTCAGGACTCTGCTTGGCTGTAATGTCAGTGGGGCATCCAGCGTTTAGTGGAGGCAGTGATGAAAAGCTTCACTGCAGACTGAAGTCAGTCCATTTTCCTGTCCTCTGTAAGAAACATTTACATTCTTGCGTGGTGTCATCTGTTCCTGTCCATAGGGTAGGGAATCATGGTTTGATGTTTTTGAGTCACCTGAGCACTGCTATTTTCTTAGTATTATTTCTAAACTTAGTGGAGTCATCAAAAACTATAGCTGCTTCTGTTCTTTTGGATGCTTATAACTTCAAAAAGTTGCACCCTTAGGTGTGTGTTGGAAAAAATACAAATGATGAAAAGATGAAGCTAATTTTTTTTTTCTAGTTTCAAGCTTCCAATTTTGCATCTGCTTCTAGTCACACAATTCTGTTTTCAAGGGAGACTCTTAATTATTGTGCACTGGCAGTTATACTTGCTCTGAAGTACCAGAGTGAGAATGCTAATGAAATAACACTTAATGGAGTTGGAGGTAGGAAAGTGCTCAGAGTTTTATGATTAAAAAAATTGTCACTCGGCTGTGTGTGCATTTGTAATTAGTTAGATTGTTTTCCTCAGTCATTTCTTATATTTGGTGCATGAATTAAGACGTGTAGGTCCTGATACCTGGAATTGTGGACAGTATGCAAATCCTAAACCGTAGCTGGAAGTTAATTACTGTCAGTTCTCAGGGTCTGCAGTCTGGGCTTTGGGTCAGTTTGAACATGACTGCATTTTGCTGCATACATTGTTTTTACCCCCTGGAAAACAAAGATACTTCTGACCTTGCAGGGTACTGAGAATTAATTTGTGTGTATCAGTAAATTGCTTTGAAACTCTAGACAGAAGAGTCAAGAGATTGTCAGAAAATTGAGAAGTATTAATTGTCATTGCTATATAAGCTTTAATTCTTTAATCACTGATGAATATGCTTAGAGCATGTGACTCCCTGAGAATGAAGTAAAAATGTTCTTGGCTTGCTAGGATGTTAACATGCTGAGCAGTCTGCTTATAACTCATTTACAAGTAAGACAGCCTAGATATTTGCTTCAATTAAGCATAAACTTGTTTTGATGGCTTTTCAATCAATGAGACAAAATAAAGATATGAAAAAAATCAATAGAATAGGAGCTGCTATGCCCCAGCACCACAGAATGGACTGAGCAGCGGTGATGTACAGATTAAAAATGAAAAGCCTCTTCAGATATGTAGAAATCACTACTACAAAAGGTGTTAATGAACTTGTATTAAATAATAAAACAGGACTTAGGGTTCATCTTAGTACTGCTTTGATGCCTACATGGGCTTTCTGACAGTAATTTTGAGGAAAAATTTAACTTAGAGTGACTTCTTTTTTTTTTTTTTTGGCAAATTAGATTTAACATGATTTGGTAAGTCGTAATATCTTCCAGTTCAGAGCAGATATTGGATGGATACTTCATTTGCTGTTCCATTTCTATCAACTGCAATGAAGTCATATTATAGACTCTGCTTAGTTTCTGCTGTTAGTTTCTGCATTATGCAAACTACTAAAAAGCTGTATGAATTAGGGAAGAACCTTTTATGCACAGTTGAAGTGACATAAATGCACAATCTAAAAATAAATGAACTTCAGTTGCCTATTGTCATGTTAGCTTTTAATTTTTACATGCTAAAGTCTGAAATGTTTTATTAATTGTAATAGGCCCTGTGTTTTTGCTGGCCTGTGGTGTTCATTTTAGTTTGCATAAGCCTTCCTGACTTGGAGAGCAAAGGTCTGTTTAGGTGATTCCGTATATGCTGATGCAGAAATTCAGTCTTCTGGCCTTTTCCTCTAACGTTCCATTTTAGTTCAAGTAAATTTTGGAACATAGGCTGGGATCTGGATTTGTCAGCTTAAAAGTGAAGTAGCATCACTTACTCTGCATCCTGGTATACGGACCAGGTACAGAGAGACATTCACAGGCCAGATTTTCTCATCCAACTTTGTGTATTCTCCTGAAGTCTGACCTGCAAGGCCCTTTTCTAAAACTTCTGAGATAGCAGTACCTCTGGGACCATTGTTTTGCACCTTGGGTCTCCTTGCTCAGCCCAAGGGATGAGGCGCTTGGAAGCACATTGAGATCTTCAAAATTTTCCAGTGGAAAGTTCTGGTTTAATTGGTCATCAATAAAAATTTTTTATGTTTTGTCCGATGAGCTTGTGATTGCCTTCTTCTAAGACAGTTTTTATAGAGTGGCTGAAGTATTTTAAGTAAGGTTATAGGCCCTCTTAAAACAAGTGTTGCTCCTTGTACATACCTTGCACGGTTTTAAGGCAAAAGAAGAACCTGCTAATATTAGCACAGCTAATTACTTTAATCAATTAGCATGGGATTTCCTAAAATAGCAAATTACATGAGCGTGATTAGTAGTACTTTCTTTAGGCACTGACAGCTTTCTGCCATTGTTTCCTCGGTGCTGGATCAGTGTTTTGCATAAAAATGAAGAGCTTTTCACTGTGGCGATGCTTGTGCTCTGTGGTGTGGGGAAGGTGCAGAGGCGGTGAATCACCTGTGTTCCATGGGGCAGCCCGGCTTTCACAGTGCCACAGTTTGTCTCTCCTGAGATGCACTTGCATTGTCTCTTTTTTTCTATTTCCTTTCCAATCCTTCTACTCTGACCACGTTTTACATCAAGCTTGTTACTTTAGATATTTTGCCGTCCCAGTGTTTCAATGAACTGCAGTGGACACCAAGACCAGGAGGCGTTACTCTAAGTGACAGTCCATTAGAATTTGGATCTAGATTTTTAGCTCAATCCTCAGTCTTTTGAGTCACTGCTTGATCTTGAAATATGGCTTAAAACAGCTATCAAATGAGGAACAAGACAGTAAATGTAGATATTTAAAGCTCTTTTGACATGGAGAAGAGAGGAAATTGGGGCTCTTCGAAGGCGTGTCACTCATGTGGCACTTTTTCCTTGGCTGAGTGTGACACAGAAGGGCTGCTGAAGCCCCAGTGGCAGACTAGGCAATGACAGGGCATGTGAACACCATGCCAGAAGCAAAGGTTTTGTCCATCTGCTTCTTACTGTCTCTGAAAAAAAATGGGAAAATTATGGATTTTTACACTTGATAGGGAAATTGGTATGAGCAAAGCTAAATTTTCATCTGTGGTTATATCACTCTTTGTCACAGCACAAAGGAGGACTTTCATGCCAGAAGGAGCTAGACACGGCCATTTCTCAGGCTACACAGCTTCCCTTAATATAAAATGATGCATGAAAATGTTATATCCTGATAATAGACTCTACTTCAATGTGAAATGTGTCCTTGGAGCTCATTTTTATAGTGTTGCACTCTTTTTTTGCGAGAAATCCTTTTGTAAAATAGCTCAGACTTCCATTAGTGCTTCTGAACCTTCTCTTCTGGAACAATTTTTGTCACACATTAAGCATGACTTCAGTGGGATGAAGAAGTGGGATACCTTCACTTTTAAGTATATGCCATAACACACTGACTTGAGTTTAGATGCTGGCTTGTGTTTAAGCTGTTTTATATCCTGAGCCATACTTGCTGGTGTCTGTGGGGAAAAGCCCCCTGAAAGAAGCACTTTTCCATTTGAACAGCTTATTTAGGAGGGCAGGCATTGCCGTGCTTATTCCACAGCACAGTAAGTTGAAGGATTTTGTATGGGTTTCTATGAAGGTCTCATAGAAACTCTCTGTCTCTTTCGTGTGTCCTTTAGAACAAATCCTCTAAAAATTACGCCTAAGGAAGGGATAATTTAATGTGATTTAGTAAGTTGATCATGGTGAATATTTTCATTTGTTATTTTTCATCATCTCCTTCTGTTTAGCTGGATGGCAGTAATGCTCCTTATGGATTGTCACAGAGGCTGCTGAAGTTCTTCTGGTTTAGAAGGTCTCATTTTATTTCACTCGCTTTGGCTACGTCCTTGATGGCCACACTCAAGACTAAGACTCTTTAATTAGTTTGTCAAATTGGTGAAGTTCTCATTACTCATTGCAGTGCAAAGAAGTAGGTCAGGGTTTTCATGACCTGACAAATGTGTTAATTATATCTTCATTAAAACAATTAAACTTTTGGTGGGTATTACTCGGTAGGAAAAGGACAGTTGAGTTGATATGTGTCTTAGCTTGCAGATTGCATGGAGTAACTTGGAAAGAACAGAGGACCTCCGAGGATTGAAGGAGCTGAGGTTTTGATCTTGTTCCTGTTCTGGACCCTCGCAGCACCACAGAGGTGATTTAGCCAGCCCACGTAGTTTGGTGTGCTTGCAAAAGCATGTTTGAATACAGCAGTGGGAAGGAAATAGTGACTCAGTGGCTGGATTATCTTTTCCTGGTGAATCCAGACCACTCTCCAGTGAACAATTGCTCTACAGGGCTGGATAACTAAACACTTCTTGGTGTCACTGTTCACCTTTCACATCAGTGAGTCCTGAAAAGACTCCTACTACAGACCTGACACTGCTGAATCGCTTCCAATTAGAGCTGATATGATGTTAATTAGCCTGATGCTGCTTAGTAAGCTGTTCAGCACTTTTGTCTCACCTATAATATGTGCTAAGGGAACTGTGGCTTTGCTTTGAGTGAGCCAGTGAATTTCTGGAAGTAGTAGACTGCCTTGAGGGTCTTAGTCTGTTTATGTGAGGTCTGGTTTCAGAAGGGCAATATTTCTCCTCCTTGGGTATTTTGCTTGTGAAGCCCTGTAATCCATAGCAAAATGATCCTTTGTTTATAATCTAAGTGGAAATTCTCAGTGAAATTGTTCACAAAACACTAATGTGTTTACCTATGTGTTTAATCAAGAAAAAAATGAATGTGGAACTCTGCATGCAAAGCAGCTGAATTAATGATGTTTTCATTCCACATTTCCTGTGCTTTTAGCTATGTGAGTTCAATACAGCTTTAATTGCTAGGTGTGTTTTGCATGTATTCCTTCCTATGGAGATGGTGGGTATCTTGGAGTTGATGATGTTGTTACCTACTGAAAAAATGTCAAGTGCTTGAATATTAAACCTTTATATAGTGCAGGGTTTTAAGGCAAATAAACTACCAAGTGCTTGATGGCTGTTCTGTCAATTTTACAGTGCTATTGTTTGGCCTAAACAAAATCATAAGATTACTCCAAACAGAGTGCCCCCACTCATTCACATATGATCACCTAGAATGAAGCTAGGAGAATAATCACATGCCATGTGAGCCTGCTCCCTGAATCTGGACTGATACATTGACACACATTGCTTCAGTGAAAAAAGGAACTTGAGTTCCAGCTGTGTCTATTAAAAATGAAAGTTTCCTTATCCTCATCTATAATTTAAGAAGTATATATTTTTATGTTCTCTGTATGTAACGGCCAGTAGCTACACCGTATCTTTAGTATGCGAGATGTGTTTTTTGTGCTTTTATGCAGGTACCATTAACAAGGCAGCTTCAGTAGTTCTCGTTTGATTCATCTTCCTGGGGAAGTGTTTGGCAGTGCTGTGTGCTCAACCTTATGAAATGGTGCTGTGGTTTTGCTTGGAAGTTCAGATAGACTTGCACATAGAGCAGAAACCTCATGTGATGTGTCAGCCCTGGAATGATGTTTTTGTATGTATTTTAGAAAGCTGTGCGTGTCAGAGGAAATGTGGTTTAAGTATTGGAAAGCTCTTTGTGGTCATCAGCCAAATCAATATTATTGTAGTTTTAATAGATGGATGTATAAAATCAAAGTGTCCCAGGTGATTTGTTAATTCATATAAGTTTGTACATTTGCATGTAATTTGAAAAAGTTTGGTAACACGTTAATGGAAATGACTCAATGTGGTGGAAGCAGCATCCTCACCTGAGCAGAGAGTACAATGAATGTGGTGGTTTGTATTTAATTAGCTTTAAAATGTCTGTCCCTTGAGGGAGCTGTGCAAGAACCAATAAAAATATATACTTGATAGATTCATAGAGCTCATGAATTTTGAATGAAAAGACATTGATGCTAAGGCGCCATTTTTCTTAAAAAGCTTCGTTAAATGCTCAGGAATGGTTTGGTAGCACTGACAAAGTAACTTGGTCTGTTTATGCTCAGTAGGTATTTTTGTTTGGCTTGGCATGTCACTTAGTTTAGGCCTGTCACAGAATTGCCTGGTGAAAATTAGAACTGACATTTTACGTGACTGTACTGATAACTGTGACTACAATAAAACAATTATTTTGGCATTCCCTCCTTTCAACTAAAAATGTTACTAATAAAAAAATCCCACTCTAAAATCTTACAGAAATATGCCCTAGTCTTCATCAGTTTAACAGTATAGTTTACATAATCATTGATGCTGATGATTAAAATTTTTGAATTGCAGGAATCCTGGGGAAAAAGCAGCTGTAATCGTTGCCTGTTGTGGTGACAGTGTTCATTTGAACCCTTTCCCCCCTGCTTCTGAGAATGTCCAAATAGGATGTTTGTTTCTGTTTTGTAGGAGCTAAATTTTATAAAATTTCATGGTCTCCTTGGTTTAGAGAAAATGGAACACTCCAGTTAGTGAGAGCACAGTCACAACTTCTCCCTGAGCTCCAGCCTGGGTACTGTTGGCCTGGCATCTGCCTTGACTGCTGCTCATTTGTGATGCTGAGAACTGATGCATTTCTACGTGGAGACCACATCAGAAAAGGATCAGGAAGTCAGGAAAGCAGTCTGAAGGGCATTACTCTTGAATATTTGGGGGTCTGCAGATAAAACACAGAGACTCTAAAACTTAGTAGTGGTAACAGCTAAATGTGCTGTACGCCTGTGTTGAAGATGTGCTCTCAGCCTTGTAGCTTTGGTAAAGGGGAAGCCTGGGCACCAGGGAATGCTGACTGCTCGTGGCAGGTCTGATGGTGGCTGCTGTAAGGACCCACCCAGCCTGGTGCACAGAATGGTAAGAAAATGGGGCTCCTCAGGGAACCACCCGTTTATAGAGATCTTTCTTGGCTGGACAATCCTCTAACCTATGGCAGGTTTTAGCAGCAGAGTAGAAAATAAGGTTTGTATAATATCAAGTCACATCAGACTCTCCTTGTCAGACAAAGCTGGGGAAGGCTCCAGCACGACAGGTGTTGCAGAGATTTTATCAGGTTCTCAGTATTAAGTAAGTTGGCATTTGCTGGTAGGGAGAAACAACCAATAAATAAAGATAGTGACTGCCCAGAGATATTCCTATCAAATTCGAATGAAGTGAGCAGTATTTGCTAACTGAAGATACTGAGTGGCAAAGGAGGGGATGTGTTTTAATCTCCCCTTTTCACTCAGGCATGGCTCTGCATGTCTCCTGCTGTTGAATATCAAACACCTCCGTGGAGCCTGGACACCAGGAGCTGGTGGGTCCTGTCTGGACCTGGCTCAGGGAGGCTGGGAAGTGCTCAGCTCTCCATGGCTGCAGTCGTGGGGACAGGCAAGGCTGAGAGTGGCACAGCAGGGAAGCAGGAAATGGGATTGGAACAAAAAATTGCATGAGAAATATTGTCTGGTTTGCATGTGTCTGCAGCCAGAACATGAGTCTCTTCAGTGCGTTGGGGAATTTTTGTGAGAACTTGTTAATGGTATACGTGTTGTGTAAAAGGCGTGTTTTTTTGGTTATTTGTTTTTGTGTTTCGTTTCTTGTTTTGTTTTGTTTTTTCTCATTTAGTGCTTCAGTGAGTTTGGATGTAATTTCTCTTTCAGTCCCATTATTCTTCTTTATATATTAAGGAGTTTCAAAGTCAGTGTCTGATTGTTGTATACTGGAGGTTTGCCACAATAGATTCATTTCAGTGTCTCCAAGACTTTTTAATTACAGTAAGACATTCAGATACCTTTGATTACAGCGTGTAGCCAAGGGTATTTTTTTTCTTTTTGTGAATTAATTCTTATCTTTCTGGAGACAGTTAAATGTGTAATTAGCTGAACTTGGCTTACAGGCGCTGTTAAAGAATTGTGCACCAAAATGACTTGTTAGGATTAGGGTGTTTGGTCTGTTTTCTTTATTAAGGGAAAAAAGTGCTGCTTTTTCTTTGGGGAACTGTGAATGGCAGTAGCTGAAGGTGGAAAAAACTCAAACACCTTATCCTTTCCCTCCTTAATAAGGTCTTCCATGAAGGGGGTCTGTGTTTATTCCTCCTGCCTTCTGTAGCTGATTTTGAGTTACTCTAACAATTGCTGTAGTAATTACAGTTAAGAAGCTACAGAATATTTTAGGTCTTCTATCATTAGGAATCAAACAGTTGGTTTTCAAGAGATGTTTATTCTCTTAGTGGCTTGATGTTACTTATATCTATTTTTGCATAAAACAGATAAGAAGTTAAACCCTGAAGTTTTCGTAAGGCTGTAGTCAGTCAACACAGTGAGGAAATTATCAATAGAGAATAAAATGCATTTTATGTAAATAATGCATTTTATGCTTGAAGGTGCAGAATAATTAAATAAGAGCATAAAGTTGGATAACTGAAAAAATGCTTTCACTGTCTGAATCTATCAAGGGTCAAATTATATCTAACTAGCACCTGAAGCAAAGCGGTGCCATGGAAGCTTCCTGCCATCTGACAGTCCGAAAATCCTGTGCCATATTCCCATGAATACAGGATTATTTTAAAGTAGTGAAATTGTTCATGTAGGAGGTAGAACCCTAGTCATGAGGATTTTGTTAGTGTATATAAATTACATCTGCAAGTGAAATTTCTTCTTAGTTTTTCTTATGACCAGTGCATGTATTGGCTACAATCAGTTGCTTATGGATAAAGGAGATCACATGGGGGACATTGCTTCCAAGAGGACCACCTCCAGAAACATCTTTACAGAACAAAACCAGGACGTTCTTTGGTCCAGTCTTTGACTGGAAGGAACCCTGTTTAATATCAGTGTTATATAATGGATTTGTATTCAAATCACTTCTTATGTGCAGTTCTGTCAATTTTTTTAATGATGCCTAGGGCAGTGCTTATGCTCCTGACTGTAATGGTAGGATAGCATTTGCATCTTCCCCCTCCCCTTTTGTTTTTTAGTGTAGGTTCTTTTCATGTAAGCTAAAATAGGAAATATGCTTAATTGCAAGCTTGCTCTGTGTGGACAACAGATTTTACAGATAATGGAAGATACTAGAGAACTTTTGTTTCTTCTTGTCTGTAAGGAATGGGGAATTTGTTGGGAATTTTTCAAATGACTTCATCTTGGGTTTATTTGTATGTTGTTTCACAGAGAGGCTATGGCTTCATGGTAAGTTGTTTTTGATAGCAATACAACATGAAGCATGCCTGTTTCCTCACCTTCCCCCAGACATCTGTTGTGCCAGCACGTTTGTACGGCTGTGCCGTGCACCAGAGCAAGGAACTGATCTGGCTTTTAAAGCAGCCTTGCCAAGTCTGTATCATATATGGCCTCTTTCCAAAATGTGAATGAATTTCAGAAGACAACAACTGTGGGAAAATGTGCCCATATAGGTATTTCCTGTGCAGGACATGAACTTGTTTCATGATCAAACTGAAAGCACAAGATCTTCCCTTCCAGAGCATTTCAGATCTCTGCCTTAACTTGCCTGGGAGAATTGGTGAGTGTTGGATGAGGATACAGCTGTCGAGGAATCCGTTCACTTCTTCTACAGGAAGACTCTAGATGACTTGGGGATGAGAACAGTGAGGATGATCCACCCCATCGTTTTGAGAAAATTTCTTGAAAATGATACGCTTGCAAAAGTAAATGCTTATAAACGCTGCAATGCCAAAACCCACTGATGTCGCAGGGTACTGCCAGTTCCAAAACTCTGTGTGCAAAAATAGTTTAATTTTAGATCTTTGAATGTGCTAGGGGATTTTGACCCTCCCCCCAGTTCATCAACCAATCTAAGTTTCATAGCTAAGATATTACAGAACCAATAACCAGTTTTTGGTTTGAGTGGCTTTGTATGGACTATGGCACAGGCATGGAGTTGGATTTTTTTTGTTTGTTTGTTATTTTGGTTTTGTTTGTTTTTTAATAGATAGCTAATATGGGAATTGATCATATGGACACAGTATAATACTCTTAAGAATGCAGTTCTTAATTTATCAGAATATGCCAGAGGCATTCCCTCACTTCCTCATCTATTTGTTTAAGTTTTCACTCATTTTCCAGTGTGGATATTTTCTTTGTAAGAAACATATTAAATTTCTTAGGTGTCCTCCCACACACCTAAACTCGCATTTGTCAGACTGAAAACACTTTGACAGCTGGCTTTTTGGGTCAATTAAAAATAATGCTACATTACTGATGATAATTTTCTCTTTACCATGCCTAGTAAGATCCAGCAATCCTGAGGGAGCAGATGTCTGAATGCTATGTTCAGTTTTTCATAGTAGGTTGATAGATACCATCACAAATCCAATTTACTGTGCATTTGATCCAGTCCACATTTTAGTCAGTTTAAAAAATACTGTTTTCCTACCACTTCTTTTTCTACCACTGACTTTGCTCAGCTTGATTAAAGCTTTGCTCACTTGTAGCTTAGAGACAGTCTCCTGTAGTCCAAAAACTCCTGCTTAGACTTAAAATTAGCCAGGCAGTGCTTATTTCTGGTGTCCAAAACTGCTCTGCTCCTCACTGAAAAGAGCGTTAAAGCAGCAGTTGGAGATTTCTGTTTTCAAGCACAGATTTTAGGTTGACATCAGTCCAAGGAACAGCCTTTGGCCACCCTTTTGGCCGCCCAGGTTCACTGGACTGAGTGGTTTAATCTTCTGAGCTGGATGGGGTGAGGCTGAGTTTAAGGACGTGTCACTGAAACATTGCTCACTCATGTACGACTCATGTGGGTAAAATCCTCTCGGAGAGGATCTCAAATGCGTCAGATTTTTCACTGCTTTGATTCTAACTGTGTTTCTCTGCCTCTGTGTATGAGTATGTTAAGGAAAGTAATTATTTTGGGGCATGATTGTTTGATATTGATACAACATATGCAACAGTTAAGGACTATCTTTGCAGGTCTGTGACAGGTATTTTGATAAATTTTGTGTTCTCAACTAAGGTGTTGGGTTTGGCATTCTTTTCTTTGTTTGTTTTTTTTTTTGTTTGTCTTATGACACCTATCTCAGGTACAGTTGTATTTTTCGTTCCAGTGATTTTTGGATGGGTGTTAATCCATTTATATCGCCAGTTGATGAGTAGAGTGCTGTGGGCTCAGTATCACACAATGATTAGGACATATTTATGCATTTCATTGCTTTCCTGGGGAGTTCAGCAGTCCCTTTTATTATAATTTCTAGACTTCTTAAGTAATTCTCCTGAGCGTGCTTCAAAAGTAATTGTGACCAAGGTTGGAAGAATGAAGAGCTTTGAAAGCTGTGGAGGCACATAGCTGTAAAAACTGCATGAAGAAATCCAGTATTTTTCAGCCAAAAGAGACAGCTTTAGGCTATAGGGACTTATCATATTTGGGGCTTCATTGTGTGTTGGCACTGCAGATGATTGCTGCATCACTGGGAACTGAGCACCAACCTTCTGAGCTGTGGAGCCTTGTGTGGCACCTCAGTGACAGGAAGTTTTTGCAGAGAGCTCGCACACAGCTACAGTTTTAACTGAAATTCCCATGTGCTGAAAAGGCTCCCACAAATCTAAGTTGACAAACTGGCTCGACGATTAGGAGTCATGGATGATGCACCACTTCTTGTTGATATATGCTCCCTTTATAAAAATAATTAGAAATGCTGAAGTAACAGGACGACTGCTTGGGATGCATTTTTGAAGTTCATCATGAACTGATTTTTCTTGTGCCATCTTCTGAACGCGTCTGGGTCAGCACAACTGAACCTTCTTCAATGATGTAAATGTAAAACTGCTGCAGGTGTCAGAATCGTATTGTAATGTTTTGAAGCAGAATGCTGTGATGGCTCAAGACATTTGGATATAAGCATCAAAACTGAAAAAAGTGTTGTTAGTCACAAAGGGTTCCTTAGTCGTCAGATATAGTCAGTGAATATGTAGATTGAACAATCAGAATAGAACTCAGCTTCCAAATGGCCTCTGGATGTGTGGTGTCTGATCATCTGCTCAAAGCAACGCTGACTCTGGAGACAGGATGCTTTGCAGCCTTACATGGCTTTAGTGTTTTACCAAGTTTTCTTCTGTTTTCTCCATCTGGATAGTTACTAAGGCTGTACTTTGCTGTAAACATGTGAGTCCCTGCAGTGTATCCATAGCTCTGACTGCAGTGATCTCAGTGCTGTGACATTTTTCCTTTTTGCATAAACCAGAACATCGAGGCTAAATTGTTCACTGAAGGTTTAGCATAACGAGCAGGATAAACACCTCTGCTGTAAGCATCCAGCAGTTGGAAAGACAGATATTGGGCAGATTGATTTTGTGAAACTTGTAATATCAACTATTTATTCCACTGCAAGATGGTCTATTTAAGTTTATAATCACAATTGCTCGGTGCACAATTTATTTCAATGAAGATAATTGAATTTAATATCTTGAAATATATATGAATAGAGGTGAATTTTATACCTTGTGCAATCAGCAAATGTTTGTGCCCTGCATGACAGTAAATCAGATGCATCACACTGTATCCTTCTTTCCTGGCAAGTTATGAAGAAACAGCTTAAGAAGTGTTGGCAGCTAGCACAGCCTTTTAGGCCTAGGTAGCTGGGAATACTCTGCCTGGGAAAAGAATGAAGATTTGGAGCTGTATCTGATCTGTGCTGATTTACGTTCTCTGGTGTCTGCTGAGGGAGCAGAATCTCCTCGTTGTTGTACGTGCTGCAGCCTGGGAGCAGCTCTGGCCTCGAGGACCTGGAAGTGTGAGACTTTAGCGTTTGGTCCTCCTCTAAGTGTCAAATATTAACCTCCTGGTGTGCCTGCTTGTGAAAATACCAAGTATCTATATTAACGTTGCCATATAGCCTCAGAACCTGTTGTATTTCATCACTAACAAAAGCTAAGCAGAGATGAGGTGACTGAAGTTTGTTCAGGTAATTTCTGCCGTGCAGCTCTCGGGCTGTCCTGCGTCTGACTTTTCAGACATAAACTACCCTCTGCTTAGGGCAGGAGCCTTTAAGTGGCAGGTTCAAAGTAATTTTTCCCTCAACTATGTGCTGCTTTAATGGTGACAAGTGGGAGTGGGGAAATACACCTTTGCTGCTGTGTTAGAAAATGCTTCAGTTTGGTGTATTATGGACTCTTATTTCTTATTTCCTATAAATGGGCTTAGCAAAAAGAATAAGAAAATCCAAGAAACAGGACACATGGATGATATACTCTTTGGTATCTCTTGTCTCTGTAAGGCTTCAGGGAATTGGGATGAGATAATAAAAGCTGCAAGTTGTTTATATTGCTTCCAGAGGAATTGTTTTGCCTGGCTGGAAAGGTTATCATTTAAAGGTCTACTTTGTGGTCCTGGCTATTTAGTCTATAATGTATATTTTCTCTGCCTCCCAAGGAGCGTGTAGAAACCTCAAAAAGTTGTTGTAACTATTGAGTTAGCCATTTCTGAACTTCTGAGGTTTATTCCAGGCCTTCCTTAGGGTTTGGTCAGCACGGGTGGGGGAGGGAAGAAGGATGAGGCTATAAATACAGATGTTAAGGACTGATTAAAGGGATGGACTGTCAGAGAGGTACCTCAGCAGGTGTTTAAGATACAGATCTGTGGCAGTGATAGCTGAGGAGACTAAGTAACTATTTTCCAAAAGCATGAACTGCTGTTGAGGTTCAGAAGCCTGAGATGTCTCTTTGTTGGAAAAATGTCCAAATGTTTAGATGGATGTGGAGCTGTGCTTTGCTTACAGAACTGCTTTTAGTGACAACAAATGATTAAAGTAAGTTTGAAAACTTAATGTTCCTGGTGTCTCTTTTCTCTCTTCCTTTTTTTTCTAACTCTTCTGCTCCCCCACAGACTCCTGTGCTTTTTGTATATGTTAGTGATTATTTTTCTATAGAATTTTTATGGTAATCTTTTGAAAGTTGCTTGGCAACTGCTAATTCTCATTTAGGAGGAGCTTGCATACAACAATCCTGGGCTTTAAAGTGTTTATAACAATCTTAGAAGAGAGTTGTGTCTAGAAAGAATCCCGCCTTGCATACCAGGAGGCTTCTGTTCTGGCTAGAAAGGTTCTTCTGTGAGGATTCACATTAGCACTGCTGACCAAGATAGTTCTTGCAAAGACAAAGATGTGTTTTCAGTGTTTAAAATGATTACAGTTGAATCAAAGGAGTCAGTGAGACCCATGCACAATACGGGGAGTGCTGGATTTCTGCTCTCTCACTCTTCAGCCCAAGGAAATGATTGGGATTTGGCCAGTACAGCCACGGCTCCAGCTTTTGTTCAGTAGGAGCTTTGTTGACTGCTGAGAAGAGACTATGCCCTGCCTCTGGCTTCATTCCAACCTTCTGCTGAACCGTTTCTCCCCATGAATGGCTCTTATGCCGACTGTGTTCCGCTAAGAACAAGAAATGCTATTTCCTGCTTGTTTTAATAGTGAAGGATTTAACATGAATTCAGTCCTGACATCGAGAGAGCATAATTTCAGTTTCCTTGGTGGAGGTAGGAGGTGTCGGTACCTCAGTGGTCCGTCCTTATTTACGTCCCTCCCTCCCTGCAAGTGGCCTGACTTTCACCCAAGTTGGCAGTGGTGGACTGGGATGATCCCTCTTTGGTGATACCTGCACGACACAGCATTGTTGTTTGCCCTCTCTATATACTGATTAATCGTGTCATCTTATGGTTTCTGTAATTCTCAGCTTGTGCTTCCATAACTTGTAGCCAACTCTGTCATTTAAAACTGCTTTGAAAACTCCTTGGGGCAGTATGAAAACACCTATAATTAATCATGTCAAGCATCTAGTGTGTGTTCAGTAGATAAATGACAACATGTGGCTTTGCTTGGCACTCCTAGGTTTGTCACGATCTGTGAAGCTGCACTTATCAGAGGGTGACAGTAAAGAATAGGGGGGATTTCCAAAGCAGATTACAGATCGTGGATTTGCTTATACCCACCCCTCTTCTGAAGTTTTTAAGAACATCAAGGCTCTGCAGTTGTCATTTGGCAAATTTCAGAAGTGCTGTCTCCGCTCAAAAGCAGCCAGCTGTGAGATTTGCCTGTGATATGTGGCCTTTGTGCCCTTAATTCCGTGGCTGCTGCAGGTTAATCCATAGGATACACGAGCTCTGGCAGTTCCTGTTTTTGTTGGCTCTGTTGAAAGCGTGCATGTAGCTGATGTTGGATAGCTGTGATCGTTCTCAGAGCAATACCAGCTATTCAACACAGAGCCCTGCTTGAAAGTGCTGGATGTGTTAGGTATATACTAATGCCTGGATCCCAAAGGAATTTGGGCTCTGATAACCCTTTGAACTTAACTGGACTGGGCATCTACCTAAATATCTTCAAGAATGTGAGCCTTAAGCCCATAGGACATTTTAGTCCTGCAGTGCATGTGGCCTTGGGAACATCATTCAGCTTTCAGAAGATCTTTCCTCCTGTAGAATGAATTAAACCAAATAATGTTTTATATTCTTGTAAGAGACTTCTTTTTTTCCCTGAAGGAGAAACAATTTAAAGCCTTTAGCGGTGCTAAGCATTAGAAGAGTTAGAAGTATCAAAGGAGATAGATAAGGATAGATGGTTTCTTTGACAGTTTTGTCTCCCTGCTGTGCCAAGTGACAGCCAACATCTTATTTCAGAGGAAAGCTTTTTATGCTGAAAATGGTGGCACAGAAATTCTTTCCTTTGGCCTCATTCAAATGCAGCTGATCCTGGTGATGCTTCATGCTGATGGCAATTTAAAGTATCGTGCATCCTAAGATAAATTTCATTCAAGGGCCATCATAACCAAGTGGGGCCAATGATGGGGAAAAGTTAGATTCAGTTTTAGAAGAGCACAGCATAAAGAACTCTTAATGGAATTAATTCCCTGGTCTCATCTGGCTCTGTATCTGGAAAAACTGCTAAATTCAGCATTTAGTCATGGGAGAGTAAATTATTCTAATTTTATTTATTGATTGAAGCAATGCTAGGTTAAACTAATATCATATTAATTTCTTGCACTGTTCAGCATTGATGTAGCATTTTGCAAAAGCACAGATAAATATGTAGGTGTCTCCTGAAAATCTGAGAGATCAATTTTTTGACTGTTTTACAGACCTTGCCAAATTAATTAGTTGGGTCATAAAAAATGTTTGCAGAGGCACTTTCCATTAGGAGTATCAACAAAGGGTCTAAAGCTATGAAAGGGCACTTACTACATCATTTGTCATTAGATATTTTTCACAAAGTGCAGTGTATACAAAGAAGGGTTCTGTAAGTAAATACAGAATATATGTTTTGTAGTAGGCAGTTTTTGCTGGTGGACAATTAGAAAAGTCCATGGTTGAGTACCTTGATTGAGACCCTAAGAGAGAAATTGAGGGTTTTACGGAACAGCTTCTCCTCATGTCAAAAGCCTCCAACTGGGTTTGAATACAGAAGCATCAATACATGTTGTCATAATGAAAGTCTGATGCAAGCTAATTGGTTTTGTGTGCTTGTATTTCCACTTCATTTTTCAAGATGATGTAAAGAATCTTGAATGTTAAATGGAGAGAGCAGTTTGGTCACAGTTTTGGAGTGACAGGTACATTCTGAAAATCATGCTTTTGTTGTTGAATGGACTTTGCTAAGTGGCAGCATTTCCTTATTTACTTGGATAACCATTTATGAGCACATGAAAAATTGGGAAAAACCCCCCAAACACAAAACTGACCAGCAAACCCTGAAACTTTAGGAATTTTTTGTGCTTGGATCTTTCCCACTACAACAGAAGGTGGCAGGAAGCTAAAGAGGGCAATGACCAAAGAGTAGGATGCCAGCATGGGAACAGAATTGCAAACTTTTCTTTGCCAGGGTTCCCTTCTATTCTGCCCGCAGACCTGGTGACTCCTTAAGCATTGAGTTTCTTTTGGCTTCCCTTGTCAGCTTGAAGTGTTATATTGAGTTATTGGACAGCCAAATCAAAGGTGTGATGATACAGTAACACTGGAGTTAAAACTCAGTGCATAGCGAAGGAAGTAAATCACGCTAATTGGTGCTATTATTAGTAGTAATTTAATAATAAACAAAACATTCTCATTACTATTTTAGTACTGTACTAAAATACTAAATAATGTAATATATAAAGTAAATATTAATAATTAAATTTTAACAGTCCACATTCATTAAAATAGTATACATTTTCCTTGGTACATTAGTGATAAATCTGGCTGATGCTGAATGTGCTGAGAACTTTTTCTTTAATTTAAATAAGACTTAGAGTTGAAACCTCGCTAACTCCTATTTAGCTCTCATAAAACTGAAAGTCAGGCTTTTCAGTCTGTGATTTAGATCTGCTGACATGTTTATTTTAAAATTAAAAATAATAAACGATAATTTTAAGAAAAGAAATAAAAGACTGGGCTGCAGTTCCCTGGATTGTCTTCACTAGAGTTATGCTGAGGCTGCTGCTGCCCAGAGCCCTGTGGTGAGGAGCAGGAAGGGGCTGGCTCTGCAGCAGCCAGGCTGGGCAGCAGCTGCAGTCCTGCTGTGCTTTGTGCTCCCTCTGGTACCTGCTTTGCAGTCGAAACACTGCCTTTTGCAGCTTAGACATGTGCATTCTGCATTTAAACACCTGGTTAATGAGGAGTGCTAGGAGTGATACAGGACTCCCTCAGCTTTAATTGTGAACCTGTTTTGTCTTTTCCTTGATCCATTAGACAGCCTGGCTCACCCGGGAGTGGGCTCATCCAGACAGGCTGGCACAATAAATTCTGAGAGGAGAGAGTTCTCCACGGATGTGCGACAAGCACTGCATCTCTGGCTGAGCCACTTTGTAATCACTGCCATCTAATCAGTGCTGCTCTTCCAATCTAAAAATGAAGGTTTCCTGCTTGCTAAAAATTAGCAGTTCCAGTCAGGCATTTTATCTTAACCTACAAGGAACAGATAACAGCACGTAGCAGTTTTTGGTCAAGCAAAAGCAATCACAAAATTTATTACGTGGTGTGGGGTCTCACTCGAGCTGTTCCTAAGGTGGATGTCCTTAGCTAAACCTTCTCCTATGCAATGAGCTTCCCCCAAAAGCTCAAATGGCTTTAAACTCTATTCTAATGAGTAGAGGTTTTTAAAAATGTGTTAAGCAGCAAAAATTGGAAACATTTCAAAGAGAGGACAGAAACAGGAAAGGTTTATATGGTAATTTCCCAGGAATCACTTTTCTAAGATGTGATTACTCTGCTTTGCTTTCCTTCAACAGGATAATTACAGACAGACGTGTTGGGATAAACTCCTCTATGTTTAGGAGTCATTGAAACACTGTAATGCTGTGTTTATGGAAAGCCTGTAAATTAGCTTTGCAGAAATCATCAGTGTGGCTCAGCACACATGGGGTTCAACACCCACAAACAGGCTTTTCTTGCTGAAAATGACGTTTTTGTTTGTCTCAAATGCACTATGGGTCACTTGGGATCTATGTCTGTTTTCCACTTCTAATTAAAACAACTCATTTAAAACAGGAGGAATTTAATTTTCTCTTAATTATTTGTAAAAAGCCCAAAAGTGATTTCTGTCGCAGCCTTTTAACGATGGAAGAAAATGCCTCCCACAAAACATCAAGGCTCTTCATCCAAGAAAGTATTATGCCAGGAGATTTTTAAAGGAGTCTTTCACAGATCTGGAAATTAAGGATTCACCTTTTTAAAACCCTTATGAAAGAGGTTTGCACCCTTTTTGTTACAAGGAAATGGATACTTGCTTTCTTTTAGCAAAAATGTTTTCTATTCCTGGGTATCAAACAGCTAAGCACACTGGTACTGCAAGGCTTTAAATTTAAATTCAGAATGTCAGAATTTTCTAATCTGAGATTTGTCATGTATGGAAAACAGGGCATGCCAGATCTGCATAGATGAAGAGAAAGTGTTAAGTTTCGTGGGTTTTGGTTTTTTGTTTACCACTTTGCAAGGCTGGTAAAAAACTTAAAAAAAGAAGAAAGGCTATGTGTCGTTTCATTTCATAAATGAACCATAATATGCTATTTGCTATTCAAGAAACCCTAGAATGTGGTTGGGTTATGTTTGGAAGTTATGAGCATGTGCCAGTTCAGGTATAATCCTGTCATTAAACTCCAGTAGTCTCCACCCCTTCCCTCACCACCTCCTGATGACAGTACCTGGGTTTTTGTGTCAGTTTTTTCCTCAGCCAGGTTTGAATAGTTGAACACCTCTGAGACTGTTAATGGTGATGGATGTGATATACTGATCATAAGAAGAAGACCTCTGTGTTTTGGAGAAACATACTCCTAACAAGATAACGACTCTACTGGGATCCTTTGTAGATCTAGAACTAAAGAAGTTGTTTAGGTTAAAATGTTATTGGAAAAGCTTATGTAATTTGTCACAGATAGTTGGGTATTTGCTTTCCTTTCATTATGAGTGCAGGTTTTACAGCCATGGATGCTGGCCAGCTGTAGAATCATTTGTGATTTTGGATCAGGCCTTTACTGTTTTGTGATTTTGCTTCTGAAAAACTGCTTGAAATATTATTCTGGAAATTGATGAAGTCTAAAGGGAAGAACGTCCCTGCAGTCTCTGTGTGCTTGATCTGCATGATGTGTTATGAAATTTGCTACTCCTTTCTGTAGTATTTCATCAGTCTGCCTGTGTGCAAGAGTAGTAAAGCTAAGTTAAATTTCTGTGGGTACACAGAGCGTTACTGACATGAAAGACAAGCATGAAAGCGCTGTGGAAGAATTGTAGCCTGAAGAAAATTTCAGCCAGTCCACCTTCATTAACTTTAAATGGCCTTGGCAAGTCTGAGGTGTAATCCAGAGAGAAACTTGGAAGGGAGGAGGACTGCAGAAGGGGAATTGGGATGTGAAGAGGAATTGTGACCTGGGCTGGAGAGGGAATACACACAAAGCTCAGAACATGACCTGGGTTCTGAACAAAACAAGCAACAAAATGCTTTATCCCTGCTTACCTTCAATACAAGTCTTCAAAACTTTCATCCAGATTAGTGTCGCTATTGCAGTGCTTACTTTGGCTGATGGCTAAATTATAGGTAATGTTCTTCTGGTTGTAATGAGCTAGAAATCACTGTTCTTCCCCTCTTCTGCAAAACAACTGAAATAGTTCTGGCAGTATAAAACTTGATTAAAATCAAGTCTGATACTTCAGCTTTTAATGACTAAAGTAGTAAATGTCTTTGTTTCTGTAGTGGTTTCATAGTTCCTTCAAATTATTCATCAACTCTTAAAACACCACTATGTATGGAGTGAGTGTGACAGGAGGAATATGTTGTTGCTGTGTGTATATAAACATGTAGGTATTTTGGGGTAACAATGTGAATTCTTGCTATGTTGTGTATAAATTGTACATGTTATTGTTCATATTTTTTATATGCAGTAGGTGTATTATGTAACAAACAGAGTCCACAAATTTCTTCTAAACCAGGTTTTTATTACATGGCCTCCAAATGTTGGATGGAAGCTATAATGATGTGCCTTGGAAAAGTATCTGCAGGGAACTGAACAGCTTTATAACCTTCTAGAACGTAGAAACTGGTTGAGAAACAGATTATTCCAGAGGTTCTTGTAGCCGCAGTCATACTTTTAATCCTATAACTCCAGTCAGCCAGTGTCACTTACAACACTCAAACCAGCTGGGTTCTGGTGAGCGGGCTGTTACACAAGAGGGAAGTATGCTAATCATGCATAATGAACTGTCATGAGCTTGTGTTTGGACAGTGTATGCATTTTGTCATCTGTTTTGATGGAAATTACATCTGGTATTCTCTTGACTTATTCACTTGATGTAGTTTTACTCAGCGCGTTCAGTTGATTGCACTGATTCATTGGTTGCATCATTAGTATTTGGTTTTAAATGTCCAGGTTTTCATATTTTTCTGCAAAGACATATTAAAAAAAACCCCAACAAAACAACTAAAACTAAAAGAAATAAAACAACAAGGTGCTTTTGATGCTGGTCTGCACAGCCAAGTGAGAAATACCAAGGGATTGTCAGAGAGCTCTGTTGTCTTCTAGTGTAGCAGCATTACTGTTCAAAATATGGAAAGATAATGTCATATCTTTATGCTGGGCAGGAAAACCAAGGATGAAATAATTAATTTCTTAGTTTTATCTGATTTGGGCAGGAATTCATCCTAAGTGTTGGAGCTACTACTTGGTAAGGGTGAGAAAAGGTCTGAGTGTAATATGTTAAGAAACTGTGGAAATGTTTAAGTACTTTGGGAAATTACCTCATATTCTTTCATATGAATGCACGGGCTTCATCATGTACCTGTGTGCATTTAGCAATTTTCTGAAAGAAACTGAAGAGATGACAAATCTCTCTCAAATTCCCAGATAGTGGTGTTAGCAATCAGGCCCAGTTTGTATCTCTTCTGCTCGTGTGTTGAAAAAACTGCAGCATTTTTAGCATTGTCTTCTCAAATTCTCCTTGTTGTATCCCAGTTTGTACAAATGAGTTGATGAGAATATCCTTAATGCATCCATTTAATTTCCAAAGGCACCAAGGTATGTACAAATATCATTGCTCAGCTGAGGTAGTTTTGATTTGGTAGTCTCATTTTCAAGTAATAATTTGAGTCCTTCTTTATGAAGAGGCAATACATTCCCATATATGCTAATTTCTGCTATAGCCCCAAGCATCTGTATATTACTTTAATTATGTTGTGTTTATTTATACCTAATTCTGTGCTTTGTGTTGAATTTTTCTCATGAATACTTCATAAAATCTGTCCTTTCTCAGGGGTTTAGATGAGGTTGTAAGAAATAACAATTTTTCATACAAAAAACAAATGGGATATTGTAACTGATCACCACAAGCTGTTTGGTATTTTCATAGTGAGCAAGAAAATGTTAGTATGTCTTGTTTCTATGGAGTGACTTTATAATAATAAATTTAACTCCTTAATGAGATTGGTTGGGCAAAAAATTACAAGGAAAATGTGCTTCTTAATCTTCTGGAGGGGGATGAAACTGTGCAGAAGTCTTTTGGTGTACACAATTCTACACATATAGAGTAGAATTTAGTATGTAGAACATAGGTTATTTTACAGGCTTGAATTTTTTATCAGATGTCAATAGAATTTGCAATTTTTTTCAGCTTTAATTTTTATTCCACAATCAGATTGTGTTATCTATTGAGATGCTCAGATAATTTAAGTCAAGTTATATCCCATATTTTAAAGTTATATCCTGTGTTATGGGCATGAATAGCAACACATTATCATCCATATGTAGTAAAAAACCCACTTCTAGACCAGACTTATGATCACTTGAAAGGGATTAGAAACTATTTCTGTATGGATGTGTTTCAGACATTTCATGAGGTATGGCACTGTGACATGATTTGAGTATTCCATCTATTGTTGGGGGTAGGTAAATCTTCCAGGAGGAAAGATTTACAAGGATATACATTATTCTGTCTCACTCTAAGGCTCACTTCTTATTACAAAGGAAACCTGTTACATCTTGGAAACTGAGAGCTGTTGAAATGTAGCTTTTGTGAAAATCCCATTTTATGATCCAGTCATTTTACAAATGCAGTCTGAAGTGACAGACATTAGTGCTGGCTAAGCTACATTATGGAGAGTAATGGACAATTATTGCTGTAGTAGAGTGAGTTAAACTTTTATTGGCCCTCACTAATTTTATTTTAAATCATGTTATTCTTAGTATTTGTTTAATAATAAGGGTGATTAACTTGAAGAAATGGGCCTTTGTAAATGACACATCTTAACTGTTTGTGATTTGTGTCCGGTCACCTGTCACATTGCATTACTTCTGCTCTGTGCTTTTCTATATTTTCTGAAAGAGAGCATGAATTCAAATGACAGGACTTCCTATTTGTGTTTTCAAATGAAAGTGTTTCATTTAGAATTGGATAAAACTTTCATGTTTAATATTTTTATTGAGAACCAGTGATTGTCCAAATTTTTACTAATAATAATCCACAAATAGTGAAAGGAAATATTTGTTGATACCTGTGAGGGAGTTGATTTGTTTTGCATTGTTCATCTATTTCCAGCATGCTGAATGTTTGTCTCTGTGCCAGCTCTGGACAGCAGAATTGGTGTAAGATGTGTTGGAAATAGCTGAGCTGTCACCAGAAATGGCTTTTAGAGGCAGTGTTCCAGATGAAATTTTAACTTGTGGGACGCCTGGTGGGGTGCCAGTGGGGTCTCACCTGACTCCTCCTCTCTTGTGGTGTTTTCTAACATTGGCCCTTTGTGTCCAGGTGTGTCATGGGGAACTGCTCCCTTTCCACTGGGTGGAATTTTGCTCCTTGCCTCCACTCTGGTTATCGAAGATCCTTTGAGTAGCTCAGGGATTCTGAATTCCTTGCCAGTGATTTTGCAGTCTGTGCCAGGCAAGCTGAGTAGAGAAGATCCCTGCTGTGGGATGTTGGCCCACTCCCTGCAGCACGTTTTTGGTAACATAAACATGGTCATTTGTCCTGTGCATGGTTTATGGAGACGCTTTTGTTCTGAGTACCCTGCTGCTGACCTGATCTTCAGCAGCCGAATTGACTCCCACGGTGAGGCAGGATCAGAACGGAGCTTTCCTCTACACGAGCGTGTTTCTGCTTCTTTCTCTGGGGTTTCTAACGGACTGACAGACTGTTGCCATGTAGCAACAAATGTCTGTCCATCAGGAGGAACCACAGGTCTCATGGGATTATCCAGGTATCCATCTCCTGAAGAGCTTCATGTGGGCGAGCAATTCAGCTCTCTGTGGAATGGAGCATGTCAAGCAATGCAGCAAAGATTTTACATCTCAGTTTTCTTTTCTTCCCCAATTTTCAATACATACTGTGCAGAAAGACTGCCTTATTTAGTAGGGATTTGAAAAATTGACACTTTTCTCCCTAAAATGAGCTGTATCTGTCCCTGAACACAGGATAGCCCCTGCTTGCTCCAGAAGACTGTCTTCCTTGCAGAAAAGGTGGAGATTTGGTACAGCTTAATTATTTGGGTTTTTTAAATGATCTGTTAATGTAACATGAAGTATTACTATCTGACAAACTTGAAGTCACATTGCTATATACAGAGAATTGAGAGGAGGGTCAGAACTGCCTAGTGAGAGCTGTGCAGTGAAGCTGTTCTTCCACATTTCACCTATATTTCAGGAGTTCTTGTGGAATATATTGCAAGGAATCAGGTGATAGCTTTTATCTTTTCCTTTCTGGTAGTACATCACAGTGAGTCGTTGTGAAGATCAATCTTAAATTACTTAATGACATGTTTAACAACAGTGAAAGAATACAGCTGCTGTGAACATCGGGTATCAGATGGAAATGGCTGGGATGCTGCTTTCAAGTCAGTCATTTTCAGACTGGATTTTGGACACCAGAAGGTCCATAGGTTATTTCTAAAGGACCCGCAAAAGAAAAGCAGTCTTTGTACTTTGAAAACTTAACATTACTGTTCTGGGGTGTGGCACTGGGGGACACAGAGGCAAACCAAGGTGGAACAGTTTAAGGGGAAGCACATTCCCTTGTGCCTCTTACACTGAAATCTAAACTGCAACTGCAACTCTCTTAACAATCTTTGTTACATAAAGTCACTGAAATGTAACAAGTACTCATCTTTTATGTGTGGAGCTGAAAGCATTTAACAACTTGTAAGAACAGGTGTTTTGTTTGTTAGTCATCCCACACAAAAGGGTTTTTTTTCAAAGGAACCCAAAGGATTGGCATCTAAATCCCTTTGTTCTGTTAATGAAAATGAACAAGAACGCCCACTTTGTATTTGCAGAGAAACTATTTCAGTTAACTGAGCATGAAACTCTTTTCTGAGGACACATAGAGTAGCAAAAATAAAATGGGCTTGGATGAACTCTCACATCTGTGCAGATGCTCCTTTCTGCTTCAGCAAACCCAGCCCCGAAGACTTCTGAGCACCCTGAGCTCCCATTGAACTTAGATGTGATGGCATTTGCAATTTAGTTGCATAATGGATACTTGAAAAAAATCTAACTGTTGTAGCACCAAGATTAGCTACAAATCTTTTTTGTTTCATACCTAGGTTAGAAAAATGCAAAAGTATAATTTCATTTTTTCAGAGGAATCTGTGGAAGTCATCGATTTGTTTGGTGTTGTACCTATCTAGGAAAATGCTGCATGCTTTATGTTGTCAAATGCAACTAATAAAAATTTGTGGCCTTAAAACCTTAAACCCGTATAATAAGTTTTGTTATTTATTTGTGTTCAGTACAAGGATTATGATGTTTCTCTCTTTGAAGATCTTGTGCAGGTTAAGGAAGATGTCTTCAGTCCTCTTCACATTGTACAAACATGGGTTTTTTATAGCTGGAAATTAGATACTCAGTTTGCTGTAGCACTGCAGCATTTACTGTGTGTGGTATGACTGTTAAATCTATAATAATTTCTAGAAGGAATTACTATGCCTTGCAAAGAGATAAATAGTATTTTGAACATTTCCTTTCTTGATGTTATGTTTTCCCTCTGATATTTACTGTAAATCAGAGCCGTCCTTAAAGATATTTTGCCTCTGCATAACTAAGGAAAAGTAACAAGCTAAGCTATTTCACAGAAGAAATAGTTTTACTGCCCGTGTAAAGTCTCAGTAATTTGAATATATGTTGGTAAAGCTTTTCTGCCTGGAGTATTGTTTGCTTATGGGAATAATGCTTGGCAAATCTCTTGATGTGTGATATTCTTGCAACTAAATAAGTTGGTGCATCCTTAAACAGAATGCGAAAAAGAAAATGTAGATTAAAGTCAAATGTGTGGAACAGTGTGGGTAGTCAGAAAATGTAGGTGCCTTAGAGTTTTTTGTCTGCACATTTCAGTTACATTACCTCACCCTCCATCACAGAATGCAATGGATGCTTATGTCCTTATCTGGATTGCACAGTGATGGGGGAAACTGTTGGATCAGCCTGCAGCTGAATTCCACAGTGCTCACGTGTTCCTTCTGGTGTGGATGCAGTAGCTCTGAGCACTGGAGCCCTTGCAACTGCTTTAACACAAATGTGGTTTGTTTTGTGGTTTTTCAAAGGCTCTGCAGTGAGTACCAGTGACATACCGTTCATTGTTGGTGTATTTTGTGCTACCTTCTTATCAGTAGGATTAATTCTAGGATAAGCAGTTACTCACCCTCTCCTCTCGAGCTAGGGTGATATGTGAGTAGGGATTTAGATCACATATCAGAAATTTTGTAACTGAACTTGCTTCTGACCTGCTGCTCTTAAATGTACAGTGGAAAAGGAGATTCATTTCTAGATTGATAGGCTGATCCTTCACTCTGAGAAAGCGTGTAATATCTATTAGCATAACACAAGAGCAGCTGCAGCTTTGCCCAGAGGCCGGAGATGGTGCCTAAAGAGGAGAATATAAAGGATAAGCATAAATGGAATTTCCCTTGAGTAGAGTCTCTTCTTCAGATCTGCTGATTGTACCTCAGAGCAGAGGAGCATACTGAGCATTGTGAAACACTTCCTCTGAGAAGAATTTAAAAGCAGTATATGTGCTTTGGGTGAGTTACAAGGGTTTTGTCACTTTGCCTTCCCAAGGCAGGTGAGTCAGGTTTGCACCTCTTCTAGTTTGGCACCCAGACTACCTGGGGAACCAAAATGCCTGTCTTCTTGACGAGATCAAGAGTCTTCAATCTCTTATCTTCCTCTGATACTTAAATTTATCCTACACATCCCTGTTGCCATGGAAAGCTGCTTGGAATGGCTCCCTTGAACTCTGCTCAGCCTTCCTCTTAAAAAATTCCCTTCCCATCTGGCTGTTTGCCCTCCCCAGCTTGTCTCTGGCTGTTGGCTTTCTCTCTTTGGTCCAGTGCTGCTGAAGCAGGTTCACAGAGGTGCCTGGTCCAAGACATCTGGAAAAGCACATAGTTACAAGCACACAGTAGAAAATTAAATTGGCTTTATATTTCTTTTATTTGCCTAATGTTTTATACTCACCATTTGGTGAAAGGGGGTGGAGGAGGAGGTTGTTTGTTACCTTCGTTTTTACTTGTTAAGCGGAGATGTATGGAAATGACTTCGTTAATGGTTTTCTGGCTTCTCATCCTCAACACAAGTGAGAAGTGTTTTAGCATTCAGTCGAGGCCAAATGTTTTCAGATACGGAGATGATGTCTTAAGGCATTTTTATTGATATTCAATTATGCTTATCTTGCTATATGGTGTATGACATTTATGCACACATGCAATACATACTATAAGTAAACAGCCTATTTGGCTTAATTCAGCTGCTACTGAATTGTAAATTTTTACTAATTTTGGATTTAATGCTGAATTCTTGGCCAGAGTATACTTAAATGTTATTGTAAGTAAGATTTTGATTCTGTTTACAGGATTAATAGGATTGGATGGTGTTATTTTAAAAGCTCCTAATGGCAAAAGCTGTAAATTTTTGTAAATTTTGTTGATATGTGAGCTGTAAGTGGTTTGATATTGCAGGATTTTCTTGTGCAATACTTGTACTAGATAAGAGATTTGAACAGAGAATTATACTTATCCTCAACCACCCTAAATCCTTGTTCTAAGCAACTTTTCCTGTAAGTTGGGGTATACAATATGTATGAAAATGATACTGTAAAGTAATATAATTATGCAAAATGCTTAGTATGTTGCATACCAAATACCTGCAATGAATGAAAATTTGTCCCAGGGATGAATTATTGCATAGCATTGATTCTTGAAAGTTTCCATAAGCTGTTCAGACAACTCAGACTTTTTGATTGCACAGCAGTAGTAATGTAAACACATCAAATTTTACTTAGCTAAAATATTACCGCTACATATTTTAATTTAGCAGATACTCAAGAAGATGTCAAGTAAATTGGATTCTAGCATATTCTGTGGATGGCTCACAGTAATTTGTGTGCGTGTTTAAACTTACGGCTGAGGTAGAGAGAAGTCAATATGGGTGACTGATTTTGAAGAGAAAATTAATTAGGTTGGTGTTGTAAAAAGCTGTTAATCAGGCAAAATGTGACCACTGTGCTTTTTAAAGACTAATGATATAATCCTTTGGGGCAGTAAAGTATGTGAGTCTTAACTATTACAATCAAGTTTTATTTACTGAAAATCTAAAAAATACAAATTGGCAAGTTTCACTTTTCATTTAAAGAGAAACATAAAGCACTGTTTTCTCATATGTTTCATTTTGGAGTTGCTTGAAAATTCTGGGATCTTCCTTTGTGTCCAAGATCCATCTGACTGTACCAAAACCTGGCTGTCTGAGACTCATTTTGAAATTGGTTAAACCCCATGTACAGGGCTGATTTCAGGAAGCATAGCCATTATCAGCAGGATTGTTTTCAAGATTTATAATTAGACCTAGCTGTCTGCTCCAAGAAATAATATAACTCACTGTAACCTAAATGCTTTGCTTTTATATCTGTTGAAGTTCCCCAGATTGCCAGTGAATCAAGAGAAGCTCACCCCTGATGGCCTTATGGGAGCAGATGTGGTTCAAAATAAATGAACTAATTGATTTGATAGCTAATTTTCCATAGTCACAGAGTGCAGCCTGAGGAAGGTGAGGTATTCCCCATAGCCCAGGATGTTGTTTTGGTAGTAAAAAGCAGAGAGTCTCAATAGTGATATGAAACAAAGGGAACATTGGTAAATAAAGCCCCAGTGGAATATGAGACATAGTAGGGATGGACAGTCTATATACCAAGATTTTTATCTATTTTCCAGAGATCTGTCTGGCTTATTTGCTTGGTATCCTTCATACATCCTGTATCTTTGTAGTATTTTATTTCAAGAGATGAATTATGTGAGTTACAAGGAACTGCCAGTACTAGGAGAGGAAGGTTACCTAGACTTCTCCTTTCTTAAAATGTCTGTGTGTATCCCTGCTGGATTTCCTGAGTCTTGACCTTTCACTGGGCTAATTCACAAGCTCACTGATGCTCTCTTAATGCTTTTTATTTCTGACACCTGGTGAATAGCCTTCTATAAGCCTGAAAATTGTTTGGTGGGTTTTTTTTGTTGTTTGTTTGTTTGGTTTTTTGTTTTTGTTTTTGGTCTGTTTTTGTTTTTGTTTTTTGTTTTTTTTCTGAAAATGCACCTAGGCTTTCCTCCTTCCAACAAGTGCATTTTGATAGTTTTGCAGTTAAATCATGGTTTGGGGTTGGGTTGCATCATTTCATTGTTTCTTTTTCTCAGCCGAGTAGGTAACCTGTACAGAACAAGTCGCTGTCACTGTGTTCTAAACTTTCTCATGTTGCCGTGGGGAGAGCTGGAACAGGACCCTTTTTTTTTCCTAATGCTGTCACCAAAACTTTGTTTTAGTGTCTCAAATGTGAATTATTGGCAGATGAACGTTCCCACACAGCAGAAAACCAGTTACTTTCACCAGTATTACTGGAGTAACTTCACAGCAGCTGCTTTCCCTCTCTTCGGAAAGTCATTGATTTTCCTGATTGCTCTCCCATCATTCCTGACAACTGCTTGAAGAGGTTTCACTGAAAGGACAGACTCGAGAGCTCTCCATGTGAACTCAGGTGTTCCTTGAGGTGAAAGATGTGCTCTATGGCTCATTTAAAGTCATTTTCCTGTGGAAAATGAGGTCTTCTTGGGCTCTTCAGGAGACTATTTACTTACATCTGTTTAGTGATGACTAATTACATGAACAAAGCAGAAGGACACTGCTTATACCAACCATGAAAAAAAATCTAAATTTAAAAATGGCAAAGCATTTATCTGCAGTCCTGGCAAGGGGCATAAGGGAAATGATACTCAGCTATGATCCGTCCTCCTTGCTACCCAATATATTAGGTCAAACACATTTTTCAGTATTTATTTTCTGGGTGAAATACTGACAGGAAATGAAACTTGCATACAAATCCCATGAAAGTAAAATATTTCAGGATAATGCTGATTACACTGATGGACGGAACCACATGACCCAGCATTGGTTAAAGAGTCAGTGATTTATATTCAAGACATATTTGAACATACAAAACGAATATATATTTTTTGAAAATACTTTTTATTCTCCCTTATATTCTTTGCAGGCATCAGTACTCTACTTCTTACGCTGGGATTCTTTTTGACCCCAAAAGCTGCACAATAGCTGTTACTTACCCAAACAGCAAAGCAGCTCCATGCTGCCTTTTTGTAGACCCACAACTTTGCCCTTCCTCATTGAAATATGGTGTAAAACTGTCCTGGGGTGACTTATTCTGTAACTGTGGAAACAAAAGTCTGTCTAGGAAGGAGGCATCGTGTTAATAAACCTCCCGTCAAATGACCACCCCAAAATCCCTGCTGGATTCATGTGAATCTTCTCAGGATTTTATTGCCTGGTCACAGGTTTGTTGGCTCATTTCAGCCTTTGAAAGCATTTTTCACCTGTCTGTCCTGGTTGATCGGGAGCTCACACTGAGACACCACAATTTCCAGTGTTTGAACAGTCTGTGAAGGCAAACCCAGATGTGTTGAAAACCCAGACGGTGAGTGAGCTCCAGCCCAGGAATGGCTCATGAGCTCTGTGCAAAACCAATCATCTTCCATGATTAGGTTATTTCACTGTAATGACATACTGAGTTACTTTCGTTAGACATGACACTCTGTGATTCGAAAATGTAAAGGATCAAACCCAGGTGACTCTGCAATGATCTCTAGAAACCCTATTCTCATTCCTTTCTCTTTGTTTATTTGCTATTCTAGTACCAAAAAAAAATAGTGACAAACTTCAGCTCTTGTAACAGGCCTAGATAAGCCAAATAGGCAGTATAACATTAAATGGATGTATTAAAAAGGAAAAAACCCACAAAACCTGTTATCTAGCAAAATTCTTAGGATGAAGCCATGACCTGAAAATATAGAAGTCTTTGCGAAATGAATTCCTGCAGACTCCCTCTGGAAATGGGAAAGAACATGCTTGATTAAGCCAGTACTAACCTTTTGAAATTGTGTTTCTCTGATATTTATTCCTTGAAATAATAAAAGGGGACATGTCAGATGTTGGAAAGCCATAATGTACTCCCTTGCTTTCTACTGCCCTTTTCTAACTTCGATGTTCCTCTCCTAGAGCAAACTTTTAAAATAAAAAGTAAGGCCTTGGTTTGTCCTTTTAGCTGACCTTTATGCATTTTGTGGCTGTGCATTTGCACCAGTTAAATTACAGAGTAAGAAAATTTCCACCCTTTTTCTGGCTCTGGTTTCACCATGTGTGAGGCCAGAGCGGTGACAGGTCCTTGGGAAGCAAGTATTTTCCGCTTTTTGTAAGAATGAGTAAATTATTTCCACCCTCACATGTTGCTATGCTTTGTATGAAAGTACAAAATTGTGTATAATCTCCCCCAAATTGCTCCCATGGCGATAATGGAGGAGTTTTCTCCCTGGGCACCTCAGCAAGATGTTTGTGTTGGGAATTGAGTGTTCTATCTCTTAATGAATAGAGGCGGAATTTAATAACTTAAGAATTCAAAAATATGCAGGGTGTCTTGGAAGAAAGGTTTTCCTTTCAGCTCTTCCACTTCAGTGCTTGCATTTACTGGAAGCTTGGCATGGGTCTGTGCCCTTCCACAAAGGAGAACCCTGTGGCTGGAGCCTGGATATTCGTGGCAGAGAAATGCAATTCACTTCATGTTTACCAGGGGATCAATGCACCACTTTGAGTAATCCAAGAAAAATGGTACTAAGTTAATACCCTGCAGGATGCATTTTTTTGCTTACATTTAAGATCAGCACAAATAATTTTATTCAGTGTATTTTTGATGTGATGCTAAATTATTCAGTTGAATTCATGAGTAACCTCTGGCTTTCACTTTTTTCCTAGTCTTTATAAAAATGACAAATAACTACTATATTTCATTAAACAGAGAACAGCTAGCACTGTGTATGGAGATCTGGCACCACATGGCTTAAATCTTTATGAGAATGGAATGTCTAATTTACAGTGGTGTAAAGTCAGAGAAAAATGATTTTTGCTGATCTCTGTGAAGTAAGAATGAAGCAATTAAGATAACTTTAAAGTTCTACTTGTAGTCCTGTCATAATGATCTTGTTGCTAGCTGAATAAAATCATCCTCTGGATTGCTTTTTAAACTGTCTTTCATATTGGTTTTTGCTTCCTGTCATAATATTGTCTTACCAGTGACTGTCCCTTGCTGTGTCTGCGGGGTGGAAAATTGATCTGGTCCTGTGCTGACCCCAGTTTTGCTCTGTCCTAGCATTTCATTTCCATTTAACAAAAGCTACACTAGTTTAGATAACAAATGTTTCTTTCCTGCACTGACCAACTCCTGCAGCCTTTTCCCTGGCAGGCACAAAGTACTGCCAGGGCTCGCCTCAGCAGCTGGGAGTGGCCCCTGCGGAGCTCTTGGAAAAGCTGGAGCTGGGAAACGAAGGTGTCATGAAAATAGCTGAGGACGAGGTTTCCAGAGAAATATTCCTGCAATTTTCTGGAACTGGGGAAGCGAAATGTGCAATTCTGACAACAGTGACAGATTTACAGACTCGGTACACTAATTAAAAACAACTTACTCGAATGCATTAATCTATAAAATGGCAGCAGCAGGGAGAGCTGGGCTGGTTGGTGCACAAGTGTGGGAACGCTGAAGTGCCCTTCTCCTGCAAAGACAGAACTTTGTCACGTGCAAAATTCAGGAATAACGTTAAGCAAGAGGCAATTGATGCATTACTTCCTTCTGGTGTGAAACATATGGGGAGATGTTTTGCTGTAAACTGTACACTCATCTGCAAGACAGAAAGAAACACAAAGTTTTCATTTGCTCTTTACCTTCTCTTTTCATTGCTGTTTTTTGTTCACATGGTTGTGGTGGAATCTAGCTAAGAAGTTGGAAGAGAAAATTACTTCTTCCAACTAAATTTTGGGATTCTCATGCTTTGAGATTTAGCTGAGAAATTCCTCTGTAAAAATTTTCTTGCCCTGGATAAATTGTACCACTTCCTTGCAACCTCCACCAGTAATCTCAGGAGTTGAAGACATTGAGGAATAAAAAAAAAAAATATTTCTGGCATGCATTTAAAGCACCTCTGATATTGCATCTGTATTCCTACTTCAGCACTGATTTAGATGGATGTCTCAATACATGACAAGATGACAGTTAAATGAAAATAACGGAATAATTTTGGTTTTTTACAAACATCACTCTAGTTTGCATTTGAATATAGAAAATTGGAACTTAGTATTTTGTTACACATATGGAATTTAAGTCTGTATAAAGCAGAGGAATAATAATGCTTTCTGAAAAGAATGTGAAGCTTAAAATCCCCCGAAATGAAAAGCTCTGTAGATGTTTAAGAATACAATAGTTGAATGTGTTACAGTTTTCTTTATTTATTTGCTATTTCTTCACTAAACTTCTCCTTTCACCACCCAGTTTAATGGAGATGTCCTTGAATATTCTCCTTATAGTCATTTAAGTATCTGCTGAGGTTCCTAAGGCTGCAATTTCCTTGTAATCTTCCATCTGTTTCAGAAGCATTGTTAATACTCACAGTCAGGTCTTCAGCTCTATAAAAGCATGCAGTGAAGTCAGTGCAGTTACATGGAATTTCTTAGATGAGAATCTCACTTGTGATATCCGTGTCTCCATTTTTCCTGACCGCAATTTGCCTTTTCACTTTTCAGCATTTTAATCACAAATTGTTAATGATTGCCTGATTTTGACTAGACTTTGCATTCACAATTATAGGAAAAGTGTTCTTGTAATATGGGTGTGACCTTTACAAAAATGTCTAAAGCTCCTCTCATAAACTGTTTTTCTAATATAATATTTACAAGAGGACAGGATTTATTTTTATTACTTCTCTTTTGTTGTCAGCCTGCTGCAATGGTGACACAGAGCATTGTGCTCAGGACTGTTGTTAATTGCCAGGGAAGATGCCAAGGGCTGCTCTAGGTTAAAAATCTGTATTTAGCAGTTAGAAAGGTCACACTAGAAGATGTCCACATGATTGTGTTTTGCACTCAAATACTTCAGTTGCTTCATTGGAGAAGTTTCTTTTGATGCACAAAGGACCAAGGTGTATGTATTGTTTGAAAGAATTATTCCACTGCAGTAGTAGCCTTAAAATGCATATAGAAATGGGGGAGAGTGAAAGGATAGGATGGATATAATCTACTTAATCTACTGTAAATTATTTTACTTTTTACTGTAATTTAGCATAATCATAAATGGAAACCAAGATAAGAATTGGAGAAGAAAACTGAAGTGATTCGCTCTGCATTACAATATTTTTTATGCTCAGTTAGGAAGCTGCAGGAAAGTTGGATTCATGGCACTGTCTCTAGATATCTACTTTACTTTGTACTGGTAAATTAGTAATGAAGTCATTAAATGCTGACTCTGAGCAGCTTTTCTGTGTGCTGGGTTCCTTTACCTGTGAGTGTCCCCATATGAAAATCTTGTTTGCTGTTTTTTAAGCTTCTAGTGCAGGTCACCAGGAAATAGCTCCTAGAAGAATTGAGCAATCAAGCATTCCTTATTCAATTCCTCTCCAAAACGTGTTTTATAACATTTGTAATTAACCCAAAACATTTCAAATCTGTCTCTGGCATTCAGAATCTAATCTTTGAGGCACCAAAGAGGCCATGGCAGATGATTTCATTACCACCAGCAGTGTGCGTTTTATACCTTCAGTATCAGTCTTCAGGGTCTGACACAAGTTGTAAGACTTTTATTGCTGTCAAGCTATATAAAATCCTGGTGTCAGCTTCTTAACACTTGGAAAGTAATAACACTCCTCATCTTCTATTAAAAAAAGTACAGACTGTTTTCCTGGAATAGATTTGCAGAGCTGGCAGAGCTGAGCTATCATTCTCACTAATATTTGTATGTTTAACACCACCCTGCCATGAAACCCAAATCAATTAATCTGTTTCTGTTCCCTGCAAGTGTAAAATAGGATAGCAGTTTGTGACCATGATCATAAAACTCTTTAAATTAAAAGCACCGTATGTGTCTTCCTTCAGAAGCCTGCATAAGAAATCTTGAATGATTCATATCTTATTTTTAAATCATAAGCTTTTGTTTCACCAGGAGTTCATGCTTTCTGTATCTGAAAATGATGCAGATAAGTTGCCTCTACTGGTCAAGAATAAATAGTGAAGTACAATAAAAATAAAGAATTATACGGCTTCTCATGTTTAGTTTTGGCACTCTAATTATTGTACGTAAATGCAGAATGTAAAATTCAAAAATAAATTTAGATCTTACAGCAATTTAGTAAAAATATACCACTGAAAGGGTCTGGAAATTTAGTGCCAACAAAATTAATTGTGCAATCTATTTCTGATAATGTTAAAATAAGAAGCACCTGCCCTTATGCTGTATAAAATGTTATGGATTTTGTAAATCATAACACAAATATTAGAAACAAATCTGTGTTGGGCAGCATTACAGAGCAGTTCCAGACTCTGAGGCCATTGTTCGAAGTTATTTCCATTTAAGTCCTTTAATGAGGACACTGACAGATTGCTGGTTGTCCTCAGAGTCCCATCCTGTTAATTCTCCATCAGGCATCAATGGGCTGTGTGCTCTGAGTGGAGCAGGACCAGTAGCGAACTCAGTCCCTGGGGACAGAAAATCTACTTCTGCAGAGTCTGGAAGCTTCCACCAAGTCTAGTGAACCCTGGAAATGAAGTCCCCCTCAGACATTATGTCTGGAAGTACAGAGCTCCTTCAGCATGTCTACAGCATGTGCATTGCAGTTTATTTCCGTCGTAACTACAAATTGGTGTGAGTTTGTTGGGTTGCATTTGTGCTTTTACAGGAATGTAAAACTTCCTGCTGGAGAGCTCTTTAATGGTGGGTGGCTGTCCCTAGGGAGCTTCCTCAGTAGCTACTGATTTGAGTTGTTGTCTTCAAACGATCAAGCACTTGGAAATTTGCTATGGAGATGTTTGTTACTTTTTGGCAAATATTTTAATTAGCTGTCGTACCTATGATCAGTGTTCCCTACTGATGATCTGAAAATTATAAACCACAGAAAGTTACTGGGATGCAATGGAAGTTTGGTAGCTCTGGTAGAACAAAGAAAGCAGAAGAATTAGAGATTCTGTTCCCTTTGGAGTTGTACCGAGTTACTAATCTTTTGCTGTATTTGGTATTCTAGGATGTCATGTCCACGTTCTTCCAGTTTGGGGCTTCCATCCAGCAAGAAGCCATTATCATGCTGAAGATCATGCAGGATTATGACTGGCACGTGTTCTCTCTGGTGACCACCACTTTCCCTGGATATCGAGATTTCATCAATGTCATTAAGACCACCGTGGAAAACAGTTTTGTGGGCTGGGACATGCAGAACATCATCATACTCGATACTGCCTTTGGAGATGCCAAGACCCAAATTCAGCTGAAGAAAATCCATTCATCCGTCATCCTGCTGTATTGTTCCAAGGATGAAGCTGTCTACATCCTGGATGAGGCTCGGTCCCTGGGCCTCACTGGCTATGATTTCTTTTGGATAGTTCCCAGCCTGGTTAGTGGTAACACAGAAATCACTCCCAAGGAGTTTCCTTCAGGACTCATTTCAGCAGCTTATGACGAGTGGGACTACAGTTTAGAAGCTCGGGTACGGGATGGCCTTGGGGTTATTGCCACTGCTGCATCAGCCATGCTGGAAAAGTACTCCTTCATTCCTGAAGCAAGAACGAGCTGCTATGGACAACTGGAGAAAAATGACCGGCCCTCTCAAACCTTGCACAAGTAAGGATGATTGCTTTGGGTTATTTTTACCTACGTAGCCTTGGCAGTTTTCTGTTCCATTGCCACTATATTTCTTGAAGGAGAATATTGTTTTTGGTAATCCCATTGTGCCCTTTTTAAGCAATGGTTTTCAGATGTTCCGGGAGAATGTGCGAAAGGACTTGCTGCACTGATAGCTGTGCTCCTGGAGATGATGTGTGCTGTGGAGAATAAACACCACTCTGAATCTAATGTAGAAGATGACAGAAATTGGTCTTAGAGGGTATGAAGCTGAGTTAACAAAATTGGACTGTTGCGTACTTTAACTATGAGGTGAAATTGCCAAAGTGCTCTGGAGGCTGTGCCTGTATCACTTGGATCAGCAGGAACCTGGTAGTATTTTAGAAAACAAGCAATGTGCAGCATTAAAAAGCTGTCCCTGGAAATTATAGAAGTATTAGATTAGTTAGGCAGCTTCTATCACATAAGAAGTGAAAACTGTCCCCTTTACTTGTAAGGGTGTATTTTTTGTCACCTCTAATAGAATAACTGTAAAAATTAATTAATCTGAGCTGATTTAGATGTTTTCTCTAAACAGTTTGTCAGATGGGAACTGCCAAGGTTTAAATCAGGATTCTTTTTATATTATTATTATTTTCCTTTTAGTTATCCCTTTTAGAGATGATACTCCTGATTACTTCTATCCAAAATGTTGCATGGTAATATATTTGTTTATCTGGTTTGTGAGAGGAAGTAGGGTATCTTGCATATTTTTTAATAGCTCTTGACAATATGGAATACTGAGGAGTATTTATGGCATTTGTTCTGACCAAATAGTGCAGATAAAGCACTTTCTACAGAAAAGCAGGATAGAACTAGCACAGGAAGGAAAGTTGGTGCTGATTTCAGATAGGAAATTTTGGAACAGTTTCACTCTTGAGATATATGTGCATATTTAGATTAGGAGCTGATTACCACACGATGTCCTGGAACAGTTGTTTTCTATGAAAACAGCATCTTTGCACACAGCATTCTTCAGAAGCTTTCCTGAAAGCCAAATACTACCAAGTAAATGGATTTTAACATTTCCTTAGTGAGAACTTGCCTTTAGTGTGACACTTGCAGGTTTTTTCGTGCTGCCTTTCCTATTTTTGAGTCTCTGCCTCTAAAACTACAAATCCCCCGGAGACATTGCAGAAAACCCCTGGTTCTTTTCCTGCTGCCCCGTTTAGCCCCTGGGAGTGGCTCTGTGGCCCAGCAGGGCTCTGGGAAAGCCGTGGGGTGTCCTGGTGTCAGGGCAGAGCAGTGGGAGGCACTGCTGGGAGGACTGTCCCCCCTGCAGCCAGCGTGGCATCCCCGTGCTGGTTCTTACCGCGTGTGCTGACAGTGCCAGGGAACAGTGACAGCATCCTGTTAACCAAATTCTGTGCCCGGACAGTAGGACCTGACCTACAAACAAAGCAGTCCACTATTAATAATTGAACTCCAGTTTCTGTGAAAGTTAAGTTGTATTTTGTCAGAAGTGTTGGGGTTTAAAATACTCTTGGAAGAGGCACAAAAACTTGAACCTGTTCTGAAAAAGGCTCTCACCCTATTGTTTGGGTAATACACTAGCGTAGACTTAAGTAGTCACTACTCAGCATAAGCTGTATTTCTTTAAACAGTCTTTATTTTCTCATTAAATCTGCATGAGTACAAGAACAGGGCTTGTGAATGCTAGGGCAGTGAAATTAGACTTCACCAAGAGATTTTGCAGTGTGCAGTGCATGATGCACCCAGGAATTATTAATAGGAGAAGCGGTAGTGCACTGTGGTTAAAAAAGCCACTTCCTGATGTGAAATACTGAGCTATGAAGTAAAAATACATTTTCTCTATTGGAGATTCTTTGAGCTTCTCCAACACCACAAGAACAAGCAGGCTGTTTTTAATTTAGAAATGTCAGAATTATACTAAAATGAATAAACTTTCAATAGTCTTTCTTATGTAATAACTCCCCAAGACTATTCTTGTCACATATAATCTGCTAGAAAGGCAAGTATATACAAGCATTTACCAGTACTAAGTAATCTCAGGGAGCTGACCAGTCTCTCCATGCCAAGGTGAATTACCTAAATTCATTGTGCTTTCTCATCCTCATCATTAATTTGTAGTTTTCTACTTTACATGACAAATCAATGCCTAAATCGGGGTTTCATTATGAAGTGGAATCTTCACAGTTTCAAGTCCCAGACAGTGCAGTTTTGGATTCTAAGTTACGAGATAAATGTGTATGTGCTGTGTTAAGAAACTAGGCTGAAGAAAGGAATTTGGAGCATGTTCCCAATGGAAAGGGCTAAAGTAACTGTAAACAGCTTATAGACCTGGGATCTGCTGTGCTCTGCCCCCCTGTCCAGCTGGAAATCAGTGCTGGAGAAATAGGGTTGGACAAGAGGACACTGCTTGCAAGCTCAGAAGCAGAGAACTCAGTGGAAAGCAGGGAAGAGGCTGTGTAAGGGGATGCCTGAGCAAAACAAAGCTCAAAATAGAGAAAAACCCCAGGATTTTTAGGCTCCATCTATTGTAATGACAGTCTACTTCAGCTTTAAACCCAGTATAGTATTCTGAGGCTATGCTATAATAGCTAATTTGCTTGTAAATGGAAGTTGGTAATGCTTTATGTGCGACTTCCCACATCTAGATAGCAATTTTATCTCTGTTTGTGAAGAAATTCTATGTAAAGGAAGCCATGAAGTAAAAGCTCCTCCTCCCTCTTTCTCAAATCCTTTGAGTATTAAATTGGTTTGAAGATATATTTGTTTTGAAGCACACAATTTATCTTTTCCCCATCACTGCAATTCTAAGATGCTTTTATTTGCTTTCTAGACCCAGAAGAAAATCAGGTTTGCTTTAGTTTTTGGAATGATCTGATCAATGTTCATTTCTGATACACATGGGAAAGCCAGTTTTTCCCTACGAATAAAGGATTTCTAATAAAATACAGGGCTCATTTTCAGTGCATTAAAAACACAGATATATATGTATATTTGTATCTGTATTGATTCAGATCATCTTTTCCTATCTGTCTAAGACCCAGATCTCCCAAGGCAGAAAACCACTGTTGTGTGAAATACTGGCACAGCAGGATAAACAGAATTAGCACCTCATTAATGCCAAGTCAGTTGAACAAACTCTTTTTCTCGCTGAAAAAAGGAAAACACAGTAGCAAACAAACAGCAAAACACAGTAACCCTGCCAGTCATGGAAAATGCTGCTGCTTTGTGCATTGAAATGGTGCTGCTTTGTTTACAGGAGTACTCACGGTGTGTATGAAAGTCATGACCCTGGGAGAGACATTTCACTGCGACTTTTCCAACCACGCTGATCCTTGCAGGGATGGGTGAGGATGGTGAAGCCGTTGCCATTATCCTGAAAAGCAAAACGATGTGCCTGCCCATAGGTAGTCAGGTGTTTGCCATGTGGTGCTGACATTTAGTGAGATTCTGTTCCAAAATACAGCCAAGCAACGAGCAGGATTTAGAGAGCCATCCTTCAGCAGTGAAGGTGTAGGTCCAGCAAGTATCCTACCCTTCCCAAGCACAATTTCCTTTATTTGTCATCACTGAACCAGGAGCAGGAGCAATGGGGAGACCAAAGGGCCAGGGACAAAAGCTTAAGTTGTCCTTGCTGTTGTGCTGCTGTTACCCTTCGGCACAGCACCTTCTCCAGAGGGAGAGGCTTTGCTGTCCCCCTAGTCCTCAGAGTCATTCACCAAGTTCAATATTTTGATTCCAGCTTTTAGCATGACAGATAATTTTGCCTCCTTTGAGTGAAATCTGGGATTAAAGGGACACAATGGTTTGATGAATAATCCAGCAAATCTGTTTAATCTTTTCCCACATACAGATCCACAGCCAATTTGTAGAGGATTTGTTCATTTAAGTCAGAAGACTCAGGAACAATAGGTATCATCTTCTTTATTGGCTGATTGTAGGTGTATAAATATTTAACTAATTATATATGAGTCCAAAGTAAAACTAAACTTCACAGGCAGCAAAGGAGGGGTTGTGTAGGGGAACACTCCGTCCCAGAGACTCCAACATAGTGCTGGGTTACTGACAAAGAGATTCAAGATGTTATTGAAAATCTGTATTAAAATTTTCTCCCAGGTTAGGTTAGCTTAGGAAGCAGAAAGTACCAATTAGTTACTGGATTAGAACATTACCTTGTTATTGTGATAATTAAAATAATTTATGAGAACAAGCATGGCCTCTGTCTGTTGAGCAGAGCCTGCCTTCAGGGCTGAAAGCAGGACTCAAAAATCAAAATATAAGTAAGTGAATGTTCTTGGAGATGGAGCTGCTGCAGGCACCATCCCCCTTGCAGGAAGCCAGGCACATATCATGGGGAAGAGTTTGGGATGCTTCTGAGGTGGTGCAGCAATATGTGATCAAATTAGGGCTTTTTTTGAAATGTTGATGCTAATAATAGCATTAACTTGCTAAACATTCTGGTGTTTAGTTACACTCGTCTGTGGCACATCCCAGGGAGTTGAGCCCTTTCTAACTGTGCTCCCTCCCTCTGCCCCCCTTTCAGAAGGGCTCCCCAAGAGTTGTGTTGCTTGTCTGGCAGAGCTGGGGCAGGATGAGTTTTCCAGAGGCGGGCAGTGGATGCTTTAGGGAGCAGCTGGCGGGAGGTCCTGGAAGCTGGCATGCTGGGCCTTTTGCACAGTCACTGAGCACATCGCTCCCAGTTTTACTCATCTGTGCTGGCTCAAGGCCTAGGGAGACACAGGTCCAAAGCAAGGTACCCTTGTGGAGGAGCGAGGGCTGGGAGGAGGAGGAGGAGGAAGAGGATGCACAAAGAGGAAGAAGACTCTGCATCACTGCAAAGGATATGAATTTAGAAAAAAAGTTCTACATAGCCTAAGATATAGAATTGACTTTAAAAAAATTGATCGGTACCTTGTTTAATAGTGTTCTATTGCAGACCTATTTCTATATGTACTTCAGACCACACATTATATATTTGACATTAAGCATTTCTTGATTTAATTTTACAGAAGAAGTCTGTTTCTTAATGATAAATAATGTGTCTTGGGGTTTCCACTGATAAATATCATTCAAATGTCATGGTTGAATCATAGTAAGGAAGTTCAGCAGTTCAGAGCCTCAACAAGATAGAGAAGAAGAGACAAAATTTGGATTCACTCCTGCTGTTTTAGGTATGAGGCTGACTGAATGCCAAGCCCAGATATCTAGGCTGGCTGTCTAGGTTATTAAAATGGTTGGGTTTACACTATTTGCACGAAAGAGAAATATCACCAGATAACATGTTGGCTTTGAGGCATTTCATCTGCTTTAAATCTCAGTTTGGAAATTCCTTCTTTGAGAGAGAAGAGGGAGAGGTTCTCTTATGCAACATGTATTTCCCCAAGTCTCTGCTGCTTCTTTTCATTGCCTGCAGTTGTCAGAGATTTGAAGCACTGCCCCACGGTGAAGAAGACACTAAATAAAAAATGATAGTCCCTGGTGATGGCAACTGGGGAGCTTATCAAGTTCGATTATCTCATCTGAGGGCAGGAAATGTAGATCTGAACTCATGGCAGAGAGGAGGCCCCTGGTCTTTCTGTTCCCTGCAGCTGTCAGGCCCCGTGCTTTGTTTTACAGGTCTAGGGACTAAGTTGTCTCCTTAGGAGGTAGCTTAGAAGTGACACTGAATGCCTCTGTCTTACCCATTCTATTTTTCCCAGCTGCTGGTGTTTGGGAGCTGCATTCTAGGTGAATTTCACACTAATTATAAACCAGCCTGTTACTGCAGAGCTGACGGTGTTCCTGAGCCCGACCAGTCCTGGGGGGTCTTGTGGGACTCAGGTGGGTGGGCAGGAGAGTGCCCGTGCTGAGGACACGGACTGCTGTGAGGATGCTCCTCCCTGGCACCCCAGAGAGAGCACGTGGAGGGTGCTGAGGCTCCACAGGTGGCATCACCTCTGCTTCTGTGTCGTGGGATTGCTCTGCTGTGCTTCCATTCTGCCCTGCTGGCTTGCTCACATAATTCTGAGAGGCTTTTGAAACCAGGGCTAGGGTTGATCTGTGTTTGAAACAAAGTGACCTTAGCAATTTACATGATGTGTTTTTTCCTTAAAAGAATGCCCAACACAGAATCCACTAAGCCTTCTTGCTTTTGCTCTCAAATCCTAGGATCTGTTAGGAGAACACTTGTGTGTCTTGCAAAGACCTATATATATGGTAAACCTCGAAAGAAATGCCACAGCCTGCAAATGTGTTTGGTTTGTGTAGCATAGAAGTAGAAAACCTCAAAGATTTTGCTCCAGGATTTCAGCTGTTTTCATCCAGTATAGGAAATCCTTAACAAACACCTCATGGACCAGGAAGTCCATGTCTCCTGTGAGGGGTCTGGCCAGGAAGGTGCCTCTGTGTCAGCAGTATTGTATCCAGGCAAATGGTGTTCTGAAAACTGAGCTCTGATCCCTTTGGCAACGTCTTCACCCATTTGTTAATGGAATTAGAGTAAATGAAGTTGTGATACTGTAGTTACAGGGTAAGAAAACTCAGCTTTTTCCATATGTTCTGTCTTTCCGGACAAAGTTAGAATTTTGACTGGGATAAAAATTGCAGTTTTGGCATTAGTCTGAAGCTCTGTGTGAACTACTCAGTCTTTCTGAGTCTATAAAAATAAAGTTGGAAACCTTGAGAAAGGTTTGTAACCTGGGTGCTTCAAAGGCTTGCTGTAAGTACAACAGCAAAAGTATTCCGCTGTGGTGTTTCAACACTTCTCAGTTTTGTTGGGGAAGGTGACAAGCAAAAAAGAATTGTATAAATGTTTAAAAGTGTTTTAAATACAGAGTTAAGGTTTGGTTCTTTGCATGATAACAAACCTGGTTTGGATTCGCTGTGAGAATAGCTTAACTTCTGTCAGAAAAGAAAAGCCATTTTGACGTGTGTATCACCTGGGGAATCTTACAAATTTCAGTTTGCAAAAGTTAATTAAGACTTCAGTGTCATAATACCATCACAAGGCCTTGTGCTATCATGTCTTTGTGAAAGGCTGTAGCATCAATGAGAAATGAAAACAGATTAACTACAAATACAAGGTGTGTTGGTAATTTCCCCCTCACAGTAATGAGTTCAAATAACTAAACACCTCTTTTAGTTAAGAACAGGAATATGCATTTCCAAAGCTACTTCAGAAATATATTTCATGCAATTCAGAAGCCAAAGACCGCTGGCACAGAATTAACCTTGGATAAACTTAAAACTCTATAAGAATAACATAATATAAATTCTTTACAGCATTATTCCTAGCCAGGAACAGAAAAGCACTTGGTTATTTTTTATAGGACAAGCAGTTTGGGATCGTGGCCAGTAAAAGCAGAGCAGGACTCCTGTCCTTTGCAGAGGAAAAATGACAATTCGAAAGCGAGTGTAGGTTGTAGGCATTGATTTCTGAAGAACACGGGCAGCTGATGAATTTTGTACGGAAGAATGTGCTTGGGAAAACAAGAATCTCTTTGAAGTTCTGTTTTATTGCTGCAGTGTGAGAATCTGGGGTAGCTCAGAGTGCGTCACTCACGGATACCTTTGTATCCGGATCAGAGAATACAATTTTAAGAGATTTTTCAGATTAGGGACTTTTTTAAAAAAAAAAAAAACAAAAAAACAAAAAAAAAGCAACCAAAAAAAAACCAACCAACTTGCAAAATGTGTTACTTTACTTAATGGCTGGTAAATTCACATCATTTAAAAATACACACTGAGTTCAGTTTTTCACTTTAGAGTTGTGGTTCGTATTGGTTTTTTTGGAACACTTGAGCATCAGCACTGCATCTTGTGATGGCCCTTGACTAGCTCCTAGGCTAGGACATTTGCGTATTAATCCCAAAATATGATGAATAGTGTTGGAAATCGGGGGTAGTGATCCTACCGAACTCCATTAAAGAAGAGTTCTACTCCAGTCCAATCACCGTTTTCTGTGTGGTTAAAAACCCAAGTGAGCACAAAAGCCTGATGGAGTGCAGGGTGTGTGTTTGGGGTCCAGCCCTTAGGAGGAGACACCGTGCTTGGCTTTCAGCTTTAGTGAAATGAGGTGGCTTCTGCCTGGCCCTGTCAGGTGATGTGTTCATTGTGAGGGGTGTTACCTCGTGGGTGTGAATTAGGAGAGGGTGCAGAAGTACAAATACAAGAATTGCCTGTTTTCACAGCACATCCTTGATTTCCTCTTGGGCTCGCTTCCTGGGCATTTCATTCCCTGGGTCCCAGTGGTTTTCAGCACTGAGTGAATGTTATGCAGGTTCCTTACGTGTGTGCACAAGTAAATCCTATTTGGTGGCTTGCTGCCTCTCAAGGTGGCAAACAAGCTTTTTGTTCCCAAGCAAGATCTTTCACTGTTGGATGAAAAATGGAATATATGGGAAATTAGTTCAACTGAACAGAAAAGTTCTGTCAAGGGGAAAATTTTCACACTGAAAGTCTGTCATGAAATATGAGTTATTACGATGGGTGAATTTACAAATTGCTGTCAAACCAGTGCTGAATGATGTTAAATATGGCTGTTCAGGGTAGTGCACATTTAATTATTAACTGTTATGATACAATGCCATTATTTCTTCTGGGTCTGTATATGTTTATTTAGTGTGCTTCTGTTACTGGGATTTTCAGGCAATGTCAGTACAAAGCTTTCTCCTTTCAATTTGCAGCTGAGGAATTTTGTCTCTGTCACATTCCCCAGGAGATCATGCTACTACTACTGCTAAAAAAGCCAACCAGAAAAAACTCTCCAAACCCATACAAAAGCCCCCTCCAAACCCATACAAACGTGCAACTAACACAAAAAAAACCCTCCAAACCCATACAAACATCTAAAACAGTATCAGTTTCTTGTGGGAAAAACATTACAGGTAACGGATGAAGAATGGTAAGTTTCTACCCTTCAGAACACATCTCTCTGTGGGATGGACATCTACCCTTGCATCTGCATCAGTCTTGGGCTGAGTTTCTTTCAATTAAATACACTGAGAATTCAGTGCAATTCAATGTGAATAAGTTCAGACCACAGACATGGGCTGGGGGGCACATTATCTTCTTCCCAAGGTTTTGAACTGCAGTTTTACCTCTTACTGTAGGATAGCTCTGTCAGGCTTACACTAACTGGGGAGTTTCGATTTTTTTTCAACAGAATTTTAAAAGTTCCCTTTCTTCTACATTTTATTCTGTGTCCCTCTATTTTTTTTCCCTATTCAAAATGCTAATTAATTTATATGTCTTTTGAAAACCATTGAAAATTAAGCTAAAGGCAAAAGAATAAAACATAAATCCTTTTTCTTTTGAAATTACTGAACTGAAATATTTACCAATACTTTCAAAGCTTTCACGTCTGGTTTTGGCATTAGTGGAATTTATCCTCGTGTCACAACAACAGTGTGTGTAGCTACAGTTCTGGGAAGAGCTGACAGGACTCTTGGAGGTCTAAACAGGGGAAGACAGACGGGATGCACTTTGCTCTGAGTATTACTCAGTGACACAATAGTACAGTGTTACATACAGAGGTGATGTGGGTTTGTTTAAAATGCTCCTGAAAAGCTGGTGAGGTTGTGCACAGTGCCAGAAAGATTATTCATGGAGGGGAGAGATTATTCATATATAATGTGGTAGCTGTTAGAAATGATGTCTGCATTATAATTCATACATAAACAATATTTTGCTTTGTCTTGAGCTGTGAACTGCCTTGAAATGCCCCGACTCCCCAGGCTGCAAGCACAGGCTTTCCACAGCACTGGCAGGGTTTGGTGCACGGATTTAATCGGTGGTTCTGGTGACTGCACTTGCTGCTCATTAACTGCTGGACAGCCCGTTAATTTTTCAACGAACTTTTCTTCCTTGCCTTGCAGGTTTATGATGAACGTGACGTGGGAAGGTAGAGATTTGTCCTTCACAGCAGATGGTTACCAGGCACACCCCAGGCTGGTGGTGATAGTGCTGAACAACGAGCGGGAATGGGAAAAGGTGAGCGCTGCTCGGGGCGCGGGAGGAGCTCGGGGCCGGGAGGTGGATTAATGGCACACGTGGCAGTGCTCCTGCTTGAGCAGCTTTGCCACAGCACTGCAGAACAATTTTGCACGATCCTGAGTAAGTCTGATGAGTTTGGACAGGGAAAGCAACAGATCAGTGAAGAAAAGCCACGTGGATTTCAGATTTCTGCGAAACACACCTTGCATTTCCTGTTCTTCTTACAATTTAGTAAAATAGGATAGATAAGTGAAAAATATCCAAAAGCTTGGTCCTCAGCTACTTGAATTTGGATGGATTTTTATATCTTGAAAATTCCAATCCTTTTATTGGCTTGATTTTGTGTTTTTTGACAGATTTTATAGTAAAGGTACATTTTTTATTTTAAAACTGTGAAGTTCCTGTTGAACTGGAGGATAATCCTATCAATGTTTGCCTAAAAAATTCAGAATCTTGACTGGTCCAGGTAGACAAGTGATCTCCACACACTCCCATATAGACTAGAAGGAAAAATGCCTTAACATCAAGGTTAATCATAAATGCAAGTAATAAATGAAAAAGTTTATCACAAGCATCTTTTCTTTAAAACTCCAGTCTCAGCCTGTGATTATTTTGGCTCTGAGTTTTGCAGGCTGTGGCCCTGTGTTTTAAAGAATTGTTTTAAGAAACTGTTTATAACATAAGGCTGTAGGAAAACACACATCTATATCATCCACCAGTTTTATTTTAAATTCGTGAAACGTGATCCTGCACTATCTAAATTGCTGCTGAAATTCTGAATTCTTTTTGTTCTAGTTTTAAAAATGCATTAAATCGACTTAAAACTCCAGCTTATAAGACTACAAGACTCTTCCTGATGATGAATAATAATGACAAAATCAGAATTACTGAAGGACATCTCAATAAGTATGCTAGTCATGCAAAAACACAGAGAGTAGTCCTAGATTATGCTGTGTATTTCTTTATGTTCATTTGATGCAAATTTAATTCTCTGGGTAAATTTAATCCTCTCCAAATGTGTCAATCTGAATCTTTGGAGGAATCATTTGCTCACTAACGGTTATGAAAATTTCTTACCCTATTTTAAAATTCTTCAACAGTCTGCATATCATATATAATGTTCTGGAAAAAATATTATACTGCTTGGGGAATGTTATTAGTATGAGGTGCCAAAGGAAGAAAATGCTCAAAGAGGCAGCCAACAATGCTCATGTTAAAATAATTTCATACATTTTGTACCTTGAAACTTCTCTAAAGAGACCATTCAAAGGACAAGGAGAGATGGGTTTGATGTTTTTTAAAAGTGAGCTAACAACAGCAAAGAAATACTGGATATATGAACCAACATTATTTCCAAGAAATAACTGGAGCTTGTTTTAACCTTCAAGCGACTTCCCTGTCAGAGGATGAGGATTTGGGGCGGGTTGTGCTGTGCCTGCCCGTGGGTGTTGTGCAGCAGCAGTGCCCACTCCGCCGGCAGCGCGGGGCTGAGTGGCTCCCTGTAGGCTGATCCTTACTTTGTCTGTGCAGTTTTCCAGCTGGTAAATCCCTTCCTGCTCATTGTCAGGTTTGAGGGGCTTCTAGGAGGAAGAACAAAAATGGGTGTATGTGCCGGTGCGTGGCCCTGCTCTGGAGCCCTGCTGGTGGCGGGCCGGGCGGGGTGCGAGGGCAGGGCAGCCAGGGCAGCCCCGGTGGCTGCTGCTCCAGCACCGGGCTGTGGGAAGGGGGCCAGGTTTAATTAGGAATTATGTCAGAGGGGAGACGTGAAAGGCGGCCAAGAACGCTCTGTCACCACCAGACTTCTTCTCCTGACCACAGGCTGATCCCTGCCTCTGTGGATGAGGACAAATAAACTGATTAATCAATTATCCTGGCAAGCTGGACGTAGCTCTCGGCTGTCTGGGCACACCCCACATCTTTTCAGCAGAGTGCCACCGTGCACTTCAGCTCACTGACTCAGAGATTGAGAAGGCCTTTCTCTTCCACATGGTTTGTTTGAACAGCTCTCTAGTGTTGTCTTGATGTTCTCTCCAAGCTGCACGTTTTACCCCATATCTCTTAGGCAATTTCTTTCCTCTTGTTCCTTTCTCCTTGAGCTGTTTTGCTCAATTTCAAAACTGTCAAAGTTACTCATCTGAGATCTAACATTTGCTGCTCTGAGTTTCCTGACAGGCACGTGCTTTTTCTTTCTCTTCCAGTGTAGCAGGGAGTATCACAGAACGGTTTTACTGAAGACTTATTAAATATCCTCAATCCTATATGGAAAAAAATCAAGTCTTAGCATCTAATTAAATGATTTACTCATGTGAAAAAATGACAATGTGACAGCCTGTTAATCCTTGTAATGTAACTAATGTACATATTGCAAGTAGCTACTTTATTGTTTATGCAGAAAGAGTAATTGTGGTTTATGTGAAGATTTTTTTACATGGTATTCTCCTGACAATTCAAGATTTATTATTAAAACTAATATTTCTTTGATTTTAATCTGCTTTTACTCAAACACTATTTTTCCTTGGTTTCACAGTTGATATACTTCACTTAGAGCTTCAGGTTATAGAGAAGCCATTCAACCATAGCTGGAGAACGTATATCTCACCCCTCAGAAAATAAGTTCCTTTTTCTTTACAAGTGACTCAGTATTGAAACTTTGAGGTGTGAACTTCACATGTAAATGGGGTTTGTCCCATATCAGGTGCCGAAGAAAGCTGTTTGGATGATATTAGTTTGAAGACTGAAAATCACTTTTTGGGCATGTTTCACAGGCATCCAGCAAGATATTTTGACAGATCCTAAAGCAGCTACTCAAACTTCTGACACCAACATTCATATTCTTGCTGCTGATCTTGACAGGCAAAGGGGATGCTGTTCTCAGGCAGGAGTTTTTTAAGAAGACAAGCTTAATGTGCTTGTTAAAGTGAAACTTGAGAAATTTACCAGAGTTAACAGTGTTGCTCAAATATCACCCAAGTGCTGCAGGATCACATTGTGCTTGTGCTCAACAACCTCTGAGGTTCAGCAGCCCCCGCTGCAGCTCCCCTGTTAATATTACCTCAGAGAGGTGGGACCTGCATGTCTCACTTGGCCCGTCAGCTCCACTGAGCTGCCAACTTCACAAGCTGCTAGTCTGGCTTTTTTTCCTTTTTTTTTTTTAATATATTTTTTTTAATGTGGAAATAAACCAAATCAATCCAATATTAAAATCATATACTAGAATATGATTAGCAGTGGCAAAAGCAGGAACTTTAATTAGCAGTGCATATCACATATTTTAAGTAAGGTGGGGGGGACTGTATTTAAAGATGAGTGTGTTCCATGTGGAAAGATGAATTCCAGGGTAAAAACAATTTTTACTGGTGCTCCTAGGTAGATACAGATAGCATTATCATGGTATTCTGTATTCTGGGTGAATTTGTGTACTGCATGGCACAATTGCTAATTAAACACCACTGCAAGAACTATTGCATCCAGGTTTATTCTAAACAGAGCCTGTCTTCTTTAACTTTCTCCTAATGCAGGATTTAATGCAGAACTCGATTTTGCTCTGATTAAGTAGCATATGCCAGGTTTACAAGCTCTGTGTGGGGTTGTACACATTTGTATCTAAGTAGGAACGAGTGGGCAGCGGGTGCGTGATTCCTGCCTGGAATAAATGAACCAAGGTCTTCACGGAGAGCTCCATCTGGCTACCAACATCCTCCGTCACGTAGCCCAGAAAAGACAGCTCCTGTATCTGACTGTGGAGCTGACTTCCCTGAAGGGCAGGAGCTGGAAAACCCAACGCTCGGGCAGATTTCTGACAGAGTTTTTTGTCAGAGTACTGTGGGGATAAAAAAATCAGTGAGGTGCTCCAGGGTAATTTCTGGTGAAATCTCAATTGATCTGAGCACGAGTCATGACAGCTGAGGGATCTTCGTGTCTGTGATAGACGTTCTCTAACACTTGTGAGGAAATGCAGATATTTTAACTAGAACAGATGAAATTGCCTGAGCTAATCATCTATTTGCTGGGGTATCTTTTGTCAGTAGCTCTGTGTTGTAATGTGATATATTCTTTTTGCCCATAGCAGAAGCAGCAGCGTGCTCTTTAACATCTGTTGGGTTGTCATTCCCTGTATTCCATCCTTGTTGTTTTGTGTATTTAGTCTTCCTGTAAATATGCCTATCCTGACACTTACTGTCGGCTGAAAATTGCATATTGTTTCTGTATCAGTGAGCTCTTGCCTAGCCTAAAGGCCTTTCCTTTGACCTTTACTGTGCTGAATTGTTTGAATTGCACCAACTATTATGCAGCATTTCTTAAATCGTGTATTCCCAAGGAGGACGGAACCCACCTCTTTGCTGCTGTAAAGGAATCACAGCTCCCATGCGAAGCAGAGGTGTGCTTTGCCCCTGTTCTTTACACCTATATATTAGAGAACAGAAAGACTTTCAGGGCACCTCTCCCTCTCTGGAGGTAAAGGTATGTCTGTCTGGGCATTTCTGGAGAGCTGTAAGGTCTTCACTGAGTGCAGAGGTGACAAAAAATCTTCCCCCACTGGGAGGTGGAGGAAGGAGCTGTCAACTTGTTTAGCTCTCTTCCTTTCTAATGACATAATCAACTCATAAAACGGCTTCTCTGGCATGAGTCTGAACTCGGGTGCTGCACAGAATTATCTGGGACATTGCCCAGAACCAAAACTGTACCATCCACTGAGGATTTGGTGAGTGCTAATTAATAATTCCATATTGAAAAATGAGGCTGCAGGAGGTGGTAGCTTTTCTTTCTCCTCCTGTTTGTTTATAATCTCTCTGGGTCCTGCGTTTTCCTTGGAGCCCTGCTGCTCACAGGACTGGTGCCTTCCTGATGGCGTCAGCAGCAGCCATGAGGGAAGAGCAGGACATTTGCATTCCCCAGATGACATTTTGAAGCAAATTTTGAAAACTTCAAAGTCTTTAAATGGATGTCTTCAAACCATTCAGGACTGTAAAACACTGCTTATTAATAAGACATGGAACTGCTGGCATCATGTTTTGTCATTTAAATTTAGAGTGCCATTGTGAAATGCAGACCTTCAGAAACATAAAAGTGACACAAAGGTTTGCAGCAGAAGGTGTACAGCAGATGCTGTGTCTGGAGGAAGGGTTTTGCTCCTGTGCTTTGTTCTGCAGCTAACCTGACAAACTATATTTTAGCTTTTTAGTTATTGATTTAAAGGTTGCTATAGTAGCTCTTTCTTTTAAGTGGAAAAGTGTAATGAAAAAATAGTAGTAAATAGTTTTTCAGTAAGGCAAGATGAGTTAGATTTTGCTTTTGCTCAGCACTATTTTCTTAACTGGGACAGCTCAAAAAGTATGTTTTGCAATGGATATGTGCTAAATGTAAAAGGAACATCCCTGAAAATCTTTCTCTTTTGAAAGGTTTGGCTGGCTGGTCCTGGGAGTGCATTTAGTATCCATGTTGTCGTGTAACATTTTTTCTTGCAAAGGGGTGATGAGTGTGTGCTGTGTGCAGTTCCCATCTGCTGGGAGGAGGGTGACAGGACCGAGGTATTTGTTTGTTTTTGGTGAGATATGCCGGTGTGACAGACTCTCTTTCCGTGCCAACACTGGCACACAAGGAAGCTCTGCTCAAGATCTGGCCTTGCTCTTTTTCTCTGGTTGGATGGCCTCTGTGAGGGTGTGTGAACAGGATTGTGTCAATCATCCTTCCATTGTTTAGAGACTCCTTTAGGATGCAGCGGGAGGGGACTCTGAGGTACAGCAACATGTAACTGTGCAGGTGCCTGTCTGCCTTTGGCTGCCACACAGAAACACACCAAATTCTTCATTAGCACTCTCCTTGGCTGCAGTCTTCTGAAGATAATGAGGCTTGGATGAGGTGGTCAAAGCACGTGTGCCAGATGTAAGGTGCTTTAGGCAATGGTGGATGAGATGAGATGAGCACCCTGTGACCGCTAACTCAGTCTGACTTCAAACAAGCTCTTCCATGCTCTCAGCTGTTTGCCCCTTTCCTTCCTGCATCCTGTAGAGATTAAACCAAAGGGAATATTCCAGACTGCATGTGAAGGGGGAGAAAATAGGAAAGAATGTGCAAGTTCAAAAGAAATACAATGGTTATATGTTTGCATGACCATTGCATGTCTGTACTTGAAAATGAGTTTTGCACTTACAGTGGTGAATCAGTGGTTTGATGCACTATTGAAACCATACTTTTAATGTAATTTCCATTCTTTTGGCCATAAATGGTGGATCTCTGGGATCAAACCCATATTCTTATCAGTATAACCAGGAACGAAAGAAATTTTTCAGAAGTCTCTGGCTATTTTGTGGCATTTCTATATAGTACAGTCAATGTGTCTGCATGCACTTTTTGACAGTTCTGTAATGTCTGCATTTTTAGCATGTTACCCTCTGCTTGAATTTCCTTTTTAAAAAAATGTTTGGTTTACAAATACATACTGCTGTGTTTATTACTTCAGCATAGCAGTTTTATAGATGCAACTCTCAAAAGAAATTAGCATTTCCCCAGATCCAGGTGTTTAAAAACGTGTCTGGTTATATCCTCCTCAGAACAATAAAATGGAGTTGCTCCCATTGAAGTAGAAAGAATATCAGAATTGGTGATATCAGAATATCAACTTTAGTGTTGTTTTTCTGTTAACAACACCAAAGCAGTCACTGTGCTTTTGGTAGGACCAGGTGACCTCATTGGGGTGGTTCCTGTTGCTCCCTGTGGCAGGGATGCAGATGCTGGGGTGGCTGGCAGAGGGATGTGCCTCGGGATCAGGGGTGATGGCAAGGGGATGTGCCTTGGGATCAGGATGTGCCTCCTCCCAGCACCCTGCACCGAGCGCTTTGGGAAGGCAGGGCTGCCAGTGCTGCACTCCTGACCACACAAATGCCATCACATTTCCTCTGTGATGCTTGGAATAGGCAGACGGTCGGGCACATTTTCCACTTCTGAAATCCATCGCACTCCTTGGCACGTTTGCTGTTTGTCTGAGGCCCTGGGCTGGCTGGAATCCTCCCCTTTCCAGATGGCCACTTCCATGTTGTCCTCGGGGCTGTGACGCCACCGTGTAAGCGCACGTAAACCAGCACACGCTGCTGTCACTGCCACCACGCACCATACCTTGACAATTAAACTGGTTTATTTATAGAAACAATACACTGTTTTCCTGGACTAGCTTTCCTCCTGAAGGCTTTGTCCACTGTGTTTTGGTTAAATTTCATTCTAGAAATGTACGTACACAGTAATCATATATACAATTCCCATTGATTCAAGTGAGAATTCCTACTTCCCTTGAAGTATTTTGAGTTTCCTAATTTAAGTGAGTAGAGATTTGGCATTTCTGCCTCCTACATTAAAGTTCAGTGAAACATCTTGACTTATAAACAGGAAAAAAGGAAAAAGGAAACTGCAAAGGTCATGTGCTTAAAGGCTTCCCTAAATAGGAATAGATATAAATCATGTTCTTTCGGAATTTTTGTGTTTAACTTTCAAGTTGTTAGAAGGCAGAACGTAGGTAACAATTTTTTAATATTTATTTTAAGGACCTGAGTCTCTTATCGTATTTTTAATTCCCACCATTTTCCTTGCAAAAGAAATATTTTAACAGTCTTATGATTATGTTGTCATTTGTTTAGCTTGAGCAACTCAAGAATTATTAAAATGCATTAGGTTATAAATTATGTGGATTGCTACCTCATTTATATTATCTGTCATCAGATAAAACATGTAATTAGATTTGTGGACAGAAAGTAGTTAAACAATCTGAGGAGGAAAACACTAGACTCAAAAATATTTAAATCATAAACCTCCTTCTGGTGATCTGGAAATGGAAAGAAATGTGGGTTAATTTAGAAGGGATATTTTATAATAGTAAATAAGCTGGCAATTTTCATGTGCAGTGGGGTTTTGCTTTCTTAAACATACCCAACAGTTGGCAGGATAAAATAGTTATTTCTGATGAGAACTATTTCTAATAGAAATTCTCACTAAAAATGTGGTTTGGTCTGGCTCCGATGGAACCCTGGATAAAGGCTTCCACAATGGCTTTTCAGTGTATGAGAACAGAAGAGTCCTCTCTTTGGGTAGTTACAGAAATGGCATTATGATATTTTGGTTATCAGCCAGAGGTGTGGGTGTGGATTAGGGGTTTTGTTTGGCTTTGGTGGGGTTTGGTTGCTTGGTTGATTTTTTTTTTTTAATAATTTTTTATTACTTCAAGTGGGTCCTGATAACAAATAGGGTATCTGGTTGCTGTTCTGGCTCAAATAGAAATGCTGAATGTCCAATTTCAGTGCACCTAATGCCGGGTGATAGATCATGTTAACTGATGACATCCAGTCTGTATAAAACAGTTATCTATTGAAATAATGGTACCTTATTTGTCTTTACCACTGTGCATTTTCTCATTTCATGCAATTGCTAATGAATTTTAAAGTAATTTTAACGTCAAAACCCCAAACCACCTGTCCTGGCCATGTAATTCTCTGCACCTGTACAATATTGGCTCCGGTTTGTCGAACACCAGCAAGCAGCTCTGAGCAGCCTGTGGATCTTGGCCTTTCAGGTGGGGAAGTGGGAGAACAACTCCCTGAGCCTCAAGTACTCAGTGTGGCCGAGGTACAGCTCCTTCGCAGACAGCGACCCCGACGACAACCACCTGAGCATTGTCACCCTGGAGGAGGCTCCCTTCGTCATTGTTGAGGATGTGGATCCTCTGATGGAAAGCTGCCAAAAAAACACCGTGCCATGCCGGAAATTCGTCAAACTTAAGTGAGTAAATACACAGCGTTCCCTTTCTTTTTCCTGACTGCAAATATTATTCTTCTATTTTCTCATTAATTATTTCCGTCCCTCTTTCCGTCCTTCCATCTGTCCTTCCTCCCTCCCCATGGTATGCTCTTTGCACGTCCTCCGTTTTAAAAAGTTGAAAGGTTCAGGTTATACACATGTAAGTCACATTGAATTATTAACAAGATGGTAAGTTTATAGTAAATTCAAAGTCAACGAGAATTAGCCCTTTTCAGTCACATGGACGAAGACTGTGTTCTAAAATGGGACTGTTTTAATGAGTCCTCTTTGAATTGTTTCCAGTTATGTTGAGATACGCCTGCTTTCATTAGTCTGTAACAATTTGAAAATGTCTCCTAATGAAAATGTAAGTTTATGCTGAAATTTGGAATAGAATAAACTACTCCAGCACAGAATACCACTGTGACTTATGATCGAGAGAAAAGTCCCTTTCTTTCGGTGCTCCATAACTTTGGAGCAGTCATTAGAAATCAGTGGAAAAGGTTTCACTGCACATTTGTCAGTGGTGTTTCACCTGCTCTGTGTCTTGGTCTGTGTATTTATGAATTTATGAGCTGAATATAACAGGATTTTTGCTGAGCCAGTGTTAGGAAATATGATGCATGTTTCTGAAGATTTCCAGAGGCTGCTAAATGGTTCTGTACATGCTTCCTGAAGTCCAGAGAAATTTATTTTTTTTTACATAACTGTACTTAGTTAAGTTCTAAACTGGTTTAATTCTGGATTCTTCCAAAGGCTGTAAGATACTGCCTGGCCTTCTGAAGATGCTTATACTAAAAGGTTCTAGAGATCACAAAATGAACATTTCAGAAAAAAAGATGAAGAGAAAACTTGCATCCTTGCACTGAAAGGCAGCCTGAAATTCACCTTCTCCAAGTGCAGGGAAAGGTGCACTTCGAGAAGATGCATCTATTTCCAGCACGGTGAACTGCTGTGCCTTTTTATAGCTTACATGTTCTTTAATTACTAAATGACATGTAGTCTGATGTCTTGAGAGTAAAAGTAATAAAAGTTTAATCTAATCCTAAGAGAGAGATTAGTAAGAGCAGGCTGTATGTCTTGATGGAGCAGTGCAGTGCGTGAGGCTGGATCCTGGAGCAGAGAGAAGTCATGTGAGGTAATGTTGTCTCTGTGTCTCACCAAGCAGCTCTGTTTAGATTAGCACCACATAGCTATAAAAGCATCCTGTGGGTTATTTTTCCCTTGATTCAGAAAAACATGGTCACTCCCAAGTGTGGCAAAATGTTGTTTCACAGTGTGCTGCATCTTGCTGTCGTGCTGCCTCTGTTTTTCCCAGCAGGAATACTTACGTGTGTCTTCTCTGTTGACAGCAACAAAACTAATGAGGGAACTAACGTAAAGAAGTGCTGCAAAGGATTCTGCATCGATATCTTGAAGAAGTTGTCCAAAACTGTCAAGTTCACATATGACCTGTACTTGGTGACGAATGGGAAGCATGGCAAAAAAGTCAATAACGTGTGGAATGGAATGATCGGTGAAGTAAGTTCTCTTTTAGGTGAAAGAGCTCTTAAGTGAGAACTCAGCGTTGTCTGGTTGAGCTCTTGTGGAGGAATGAGGTGTTCTGTGCTGGGTGACACTGGTGGTGTGCTCTCCCTGTGATCAGGTGGTGTATCACCGGGCAGTGATGGCTGTGGGCTCTCTCACCATCAACGAGGAGCGCTCGGAAGTCGTTGACTTTTCGGTGCCGTTCGTGGAGACTGGGATCAGTGTCATGGTGTCACGGAGCAACGGCACAGTTTCACCATCTGCTTTTCTAGGTATGATCTCCAACTAGTCCAGATAACCCAAGTGCATTTCTGTAGAGTTTGGTAGCTATAATTGTGTGTTAAGCAGTTACCTCTGGCTTCTGAACGCCACACTACTGCACTGCAGAGCTGAGTGTTTCCTCCATTGATGCTGTTGAACAGTGGAGATACAGCAAAGAAATGAAAGGCTGGGCAGAGAGGAGGTGGGATATAAAGAAATAAAGACTCTGGGCATCTTTCCTTGCATGCTTCTTGTTTCAGTTGTGCATTTTTCCTTTCGTTATTTCCCTCTCCTCTTTTAGTATTTATGGTTTCCTTTAGTGTTTGGTCTGAATTTACCTGAAGCTGAAAAGAGAATGAGCCATGAGGTGGTTCAAAAGTGCCCAGAATGCTGTTATGTTCTTCATACTGTATTTGGCCCACTATTTTTAAAGATATCTTGTACAGGAATAGTGACACTAAAATCATTAAGTGGAAAAATAAAAGCTCAGTATATTCCAGATCTCTTAGGGCACAGTTTAGAATGTTCAAGTCCACTGGGTCAGCAGTGAGGCCAGTTCTAAATTGCTAAGTGGAAGTTCTTCACTCCCCCTGAAGTTGCTCATAGACATTGAAGAGCAGATTAGTGGTGTAGTATCAGATACAAGCAGGCAAATAATTGAATTTTCTTACACAAGAATCATCACTTAAACACAGAGCTTATTTGTCATATCTGTTCCATAAAAGCACATTACAGAGATGATGCAAGTAAATATAACACAGTGAGTAATCAAATAATTTCCTAAATGTGGTGATACCTAAACAGATTTTGTTGATGTTTGATATGATTGAAAGACTTTAAAGTGAAATTGCAAGAAACTGTACTTGTAATGAAAATGCTCAGAGAGTATCTTTTCATTTCTTTGAGTCATTGAGTTGTAAAGTTCATTTTTTAAATTGCAGTTACAGCATGTTGAAATGACCATTGGAAGTAAGTATTGGGGTGTTTTCTAAAGTGCAAGTGCAGTTGATTTTTTACTTATCTCTTAAAAACCTGTTTACAGCAACCATCAAAAGAAAAGCTGCTTTTGCATTTTCCACAGCAACAGAGTTATTAGATTTCTAAAATGCATTTAATGTTATTGGTTTAGTTGGATGGGTATGTAATTCAAAAGAAACAAAAATAACCCCTTCTCATAACGCTCTCTAAAATAGCTCTACTTGTGAAGAAATCTGGTTTACTGCACCAGTAAATCAAGTCTGTGCTCTCAGAAGTGTGCTCTGGTTTTTTTCAGGCATAGATGAAGCTGCCAGTTTGCTGGAATTAACTGTGTATTTTGATGAGGTGTGCGTAGTAGTAAAATGTTTTGCCTTGCAAAATACTATCAGGCAGATAACTGAATTTATTCACAGACTGATTTTGTTTCAGTTAAGTGAATGTCTGAGAATAGAGTCATCTTACGTAATGCCTTTAAAAGATTTTAAAAAAATCTGTCAAATACAATGTTATTTTTAAAGAATAGCACTTGATTACAGTTCCTGAAATATCTGGGTTTGTGAATTGTTTCTATGAATGTGGACAAGTACAGGATTTTGTGTGACTAGATTTTTCCAGTCAGTTGTTGTGTCCAATAGATCTGAGTAACTGATGGGCTGTGACAGCCTCTCCCTCATTATCTGCCGTGTTCTCATTCTGATGTGTCTCCTTCAAATGAGAATTTTATTCACGTTAAAACATTTTCACATTGTACTAGAAATCATAGATCTACAAATACTTTTTTTAATGATTCTGTGGACTTCTGGTTCAACTTCATTTAAACAACCAAATAAAAAAAGAAAAACCTCAAATCTCCATTTCTATATTTTTCAGAGGGAGAGTTCATAGGTGAGGTCAGTTTTCTTTTCTGGAGGCATTGATGGAATAGAAAATCTAGGCATCTATGCCCCTCTTTATTTAATGTATTCCTGAAGTGTTGGTTTTGGTGGTGGAAGGTAGGACTCAAAGACATCTTTTTCCTTGCTTGGTATTCTCCGTTGACAGTCATTTGAAATATACACTGACAAGTCATATATTAGTATTTTTCTGCCATATTATAGCTTTACTGAAAATTCCTTTAAAACCTGCTGCCAGCCCGAGGGAAGTTCCCTTTCTGTCCTTCGAGAATCAAAGAACAGTGCTGAATGTGTAATTGGAGCTCTGATATGACAGGAAGATCGACTTTGTTATTCAGTTGATTTTGTACTTGTTCAATCTTACTGCTTGCTATTCCAAATTGCTTTTTGTTTTCCTATTGCTTCTATTAATTCTCCACCTCATTACCAGACTCTTTAAATTATTAAGGAGAATTCTGCTTAAACTCTTGTTTATAGCTCACTTTTGTACATTGGCTTGTTTTGGCCTTTGCCTTATTTAGATTTTGACAAATTACCATTGCTGTTTCTACACTGTTGCTTTTGATAAGGGTTTTATCAGCCTTGCTTTCTTCTGTGAGAATGCTGTCAAAATTTTATGGTAGTTCTACATGAATTCCAATTTAATCCAGTTAATAACTGAATTCAGAAAATATGTTTTACACTGTGTTTGGTTACATGATGTCCTTTCCCTGGCTGTATCTACATAGATCTTTCTCTGCCTTTTACAAATTCAGTTATTTTCCTAACTTACCATTCTCTCCCAAACAAATAATTATAGTACTTGAAAGAGCTTCATACCCTGTCTTAAAAATAAAATAATTAATTGAAAAAAATAGTGCTCCTTTGCAGGAGGAAAACAGTTTGGTTTAAAATGTCCCTGCCTCGCCTTTTTAGTTACCATCCAAAATCACCAGTGGGGCTCTTTGTTATCTGGTCTTGTCTTGAAGAAATCATAGCAAAGACAAAAGATCTCATGAGTTTTCTGTGCTTGGGCACAAATTATTCCATTTCTTTCTGGTCTGGGTGAATCACCTGAACTTGGGCAAGGGGCAGATTGGGCTGTTGGGCTTAGCACACCTCAGCTCTCAGTCATTGTCCTTTCCTGCAGCGAGGGAAGACGTTTCAGTGATTCTAATCTTAAAGTCAAAGAATGAAAAAGCTACGAGAGAGGAACTTCTTGGGCTTTAAAAAACAGCCAAAGCACTTGAACACACTAATTTTTTGTAATTTCAAGTGTGTCTTGATTCTGTCCTAATTAGAAATCGTACACTAAGATTTGTTTTCTCACACTTCAGAGCACACTCACACTTGCTTTATTTGCCCGAGTTATGATGTAAAGTGCCCTAAATAAGTTGGTCTGATAGAGAGATATTACTTTGCCATGCTAATCTTTCTTAGAGATATCCTTGTACCATGGCTGCTACCACAGAGACTCCTGAAATGACAGAGAATTTGTGGCTGGGAAAGATGATATTTGGTATTGATATCCAGTCCTTTCAAAACGTTGGTGCTTAGTCTGGTATTTGAAACTGCTTTTGGTTTTATGCTCCAACCTACTTCTTTTAGTTAATTACGGTTCTTCTGTCTTTCAAACTGACAGTCAATTTTCCATAAACCCTTTTGATTTCAGTAATTTGCTCCCAGATGAGAATGAGACATTCAAAAGGATGTGTTTGCAATTGATAAAAACATCATCTTTGTTGCAGGTAGATGAAAGTAAACATAGAGAGAAGAAAAGAATCCTGAAACAAAAGCATTTAGTTTGGATGCAAGTATTTATCTTTCCTCCTCTAACACCTTTTGTTGGATAGAAAATGAGAGAGAAGTCTACTTCACTGAATTGCCAAGTGTATTAAACATATGCTTAATTGCTTTTGCTTTGCAGAAATGCAGTCATAGTGGTTGGACCATTCTGTTGACAAAATTGTACAATACAGAATGAACAGACACAGCAACCTGATTGTGGACTGAATAAGCAGCGAGTCAAACCAATTACGTGGCACTCAGTGTCAAAGAAAAGTGTGCAGCCTTTTGTTCTTAATTGCAACTTACATTTAAGCTTTTGACTTCATGGATTTGTCTATACATACTAACAGCAGTTCATTATATATTGCTACTTAGTTATTTGCTAGTATTTTTGGTGGAAAAAGCTAATGTAGAGGAAGCTGCTGGGCTTGCCTAGGCGAGGACATTAGAATTCTTGTGCTGTGACTGGTTTAATGAACTGTGTTTCTGTTTCTCCTGTCTGTTTTGCTGCAGAGCCTTTTAGTGCTTCTGTCTGGGTGATGATGTTTGTGATGCTTCTCATCGTGTCTGCCATGGCTGTCTTTATATTTGAGTACTTCAGTCCTGTAGGATACAACAGGAACTTAGCACAAGGGAGAGGTAAGATTTGCATTTTACACAACCCCGTGGCTATAAAAAAATCATGTATTTCCCATCCCTGGCCCTCCATCTTTTCAAATAAACATAACATAGGAATAAAACAGTGAAATTAGCTATGAAACTGTTTATGTTCTTCATTTAAAGTTTGATTTCTTGAAGGCCTATGTGCTTATGGTTATAATTCCAATTCAATGGAATAAAGACAGAGGAAGAGTAAGTGGTATCAGAGAGAATTTTATTCAGACAGTGTTTGGTTAGTACATGGCATCAGCTGTAAAGTGTCAGCTTAAAAAACCAGTGAAATATGTTCTGCTCCTGACTATTATGAATTCATGGCCAGTTCAGAGAAGGTTACCTAAAATCCTGTGGTCTGGTGCACAATTTGAAAAAGTGCAGTAACACTGTGCATAGTTTTGTACAGCCCTATAAAGTCAGATGAACTCTTAGGCTTGAAATGAGGCCCCTGGCAGAAGGGCATCGCTCCTTTCTGTGTAGCATTCTCGGTTATAGATATTTCATTTTCAAAACAGACAAGCTCTGTATTAACTCCTTCTCAGTGAAAGCTGCACTTTGACCCAAGAGTGAGGATTCCGTGTCTCACGATGCCCTCATCCTCCCTTTTCTTAACTGACATTTGAGAGTGCAGCCTTTCAAAAAATTTTAAGTCATTCTTGCCTTGTTTCGTAACAAAAGATCTTCCAACTTGGTGAACACAGTTCTGGGCACTATTAAAAGCAAATGATTTCTTCTAGATAATGGCTGGCTTGTTCCCTGAAAAAGTGGATTATTGTAATGTTCAGATGATGTTATCATTTTAATAAGATGATAAATGTGCAACCTCTGTCTGAAATAAACACTGTGTTAAAAGAGGGGAAATCAAAGGTGAGTACAGACACTGGGGATCCAGGGACTTGGCTGTTCTTTTCTGTGCCACCTCATGTGCCAACTTAGCTCTACAGACTTGCTACAAATCCAGCTGCCATTAATTTCAGACGTGGTAAGCTTGAAATAAAGGGGAACCTTTTTTTTTAAAAAAAAATTTATTTGTCTTTCCTCGTTTCCATAGGCATTTTTTGCAGGATGAAGCTCAGTGGTAATACAACCTCCAGTGGCATAAACAGAACTTTATATTTCTCCCTTGGCATATAATTTCTGTAACACTGTGGCTCAGAAAAACACACATTATCCCTGTATCAGCTCAGTCCTAAATGTGTCTAGAAGGTGGTTTCATAAACTGAAAGTCAGCTCCATTGTGTTTATTTTACTGCACTCTATTTTCCCAGTGCTGCTGCAGAATAGGAGCATAATCTAAGATGTAGAGCTTGACTGCATTGTGAAATACTAGCAGTGTACTAGAGAGCATTTCTACTGAAATGAGAACATGCACTAAGTGTACCCACTTAGGGTTTTATTATTTTAAGAATCACTGAATTATTATTAAAATAAATTATAGTTAAATGAATAGCTAATTCTATATTTGTAATGTGCCTCCCCTTGGATAAAGGGACAGGGCAGGGAAGGAGGTAAAGTTACAGATTTCTGCATCAGAGCTTATTGACTAAATTGCAGTTTAACTGAAAAATGGATGATTATAAGTAGGCCAAATGAGTCACAGTCAGGGAAGGCCTGTTTCTCTGCACTGAGGGTACAGGGAGTCTGGATGATGAGCAATGTGTGATTGCACTGTACTTCCCTAGAGCTGGGTGAGAATAAACTGCCCTTGATTCTCACAGGGCTCTACAAATGAGGCCTTTGGAGTGGATAATGACATTGCTAATCCAGTTCTGCCCCTGCGTGAGCCTGGGGACAGCGTGCTGGCCACTTCCAGCTTTGGAATGAATTAAAAGATGACCGAAAATAGAGATAACAAAAATTACAGAATGGATTAGCTGGGACAGAGCTTTACCTGTAATGTCAACACATTTGGAGCCACGGAACTGACTCTGAACATGTGAGGCAGCCAGAGCCTGGCTCGCTCTAAATTCTGTGTCTGTACAGGTAGCTCCTTTGTGCTGTCTTTCTGATTCATGCTCTGAGTACAAAGGTGCTTAAAAGTAGGTGACACATTCACACACTTTGATCTTAAATATGCTTACATAATGTTCAAAAAGCATAATGTTGGAAGACTGGAGATGATAAAAATAATTTGGGTAAGAAAAGTACTAGAATTGAATCATTAAGGCTTAAACCTCCAGTTTTCCATTTCACATGTCTGCTGGCACAGAAGACTAACAGGGTAACACCGTGGCACATTCCTTCCTGCAGGAGACATACCAGTCTGCTTCTCCTCCAAACCTATGCTTTTGATTTTCATCTTAAACATTTTGAACTATATGCCACATAGAAAAACGTTGAATTACATTGTAAAAATGTGGAAATCATTGTCATTGCAATGGAGGGTACCTATGGTAAATCCTGTGATTATGTTGGGAGTACAGTGAATATGTACTGAAATATTTTCTAATCATGTCTCTGGGACTAATGGGTTGTCCCTGCAAGGTATATTGGCAACGTTTAATTTAACTGCAACTGAACTAACTGCTCTTGGCAATTGCAGATCCCCATGGACCATCCTTTACCATTGGAAAGGCAGTGTGGTTACTGTGGGGCTTGGTGTTCAACAACTCTGTGCCTGTGCAAAACCCCAAGGGGACGACGAGTAAAATCATGGTGTCAGTCTGGGCGTTCTTCGCTGTCATCTTCCTGGCCAGTTACACTGCCAACTTAGCTGCCTTTATGATTCAAGAGGAATTTGTTGACCAAGTGACTGGACTGAGTGATAAAAAGGTAGGTCTTCAGCTCAGAGGAGGTCAGTGTCCATTCTCCTAGTGTCCTTCTACAAATTTGTACTTTGTGATAAAAGCTCTGAGCAAGATAATGAACTAAGTCTGGATGATTTCCTTCTGAGTGCATAACAAACCTAAGACCCAAAGCATGAAATTGTCAGTCTGTTTTCAAAATCTCTGAACTGCCTATTCAAAAGTAGCTGCATTAACTGAAAATTACCTTTATTTTGTGATAGAAATCAATTACTATTTGGTTAATAAGAATGTCTTACCAATAGAAAAACCTTGAAAAATTGTGTGGGATATTAGTAATATATTAATAGAAAGAAAGTCCATTTTCAAAATTAGTATGATGAATATGCACAAGATACTTGAAGGGTATGCTTTTGTCAGGTCTGTGCCCAGTTGTTTGAAAATGTAACTAAATATTGACATTAAGAAGAAATATTTAAATATAGTATAGCCCAGGGGACATTTTCACAAGAGGTTTCTCTCAAAGGACAGAAAATAAAGGAAATTGTTAAGAAAAACCAAAAACAAACAGACCAAAAAGGCAACATCTCAGCCTTGTCTGTTTTTTTGTTTTAACTGCTTTTTATGACCAGCCTTTGATTGATTGCCTGCTATATCAAAGCAAGCATGGCTAGAGGAAAGATAAAAAGAAACAAAAAATGATAATAGTTTTGTTTTCATTAAATTGTGTTGTCACACAGCCTTTGAAAGAGCATGAAGATTGTTAAATATACCTCTGTTTTAAGATAGTATTCTTAGAAGGGACAGATAAATGTCACTCTCTCTCGGGGATATAAAAAATGTAGATTTGAGAAACGTCTTTCTCCTGTTGGTGAGAAAGAACAGAGCGTTTCCCTGGGCCCCTGGCTTTTGGCAGGATTTGCCTTGCACCTGGCACAGCACAGGGACTCAGGTCTGGCAGTGCACCCTCACCTTCCCCTCCTCGCTGGCTCTTTGCCACGGGGCTGGGAACTGTCAGCACTTGTTCTGTAGCTTTTGCCTAATATCTTCCTTAGTTTTCTCATTTTTCTGTTCTGACTGCTAAGTAGGATTTTATTTCCGCAAAAAGCAAAATATAAATAGAAAAATACTTGAATCAGAAAATACCATCTGTTCTTGTGTGGTCTGCTGATCATTTATTTGATCTGCCACCTTTGTTTCTATTTTTCAGTTCTTCAAACTTTGCCTGAAGCACATAGAGATAAGTCAGGGGAGCCATGCCTTTTCTGATTAAATTAAACAAGTTAGAAGTCCGGAAAAGTAAAGAACTATTTCAGAACATTCTTCTTGTCATACATAGGTTTTGCCTCCTCCACAATCCTAAGGTTTCTTGGGTTTTAAAAAATCAAATAATTTGGGATAGTTTATGGGAATGTAATCTGACTGATGTTAAATTATTTTTCTTCCCTCTTTGCCATGTTTTTTACATGTAAAGGGCTTAAAGGTGCTTAAAGGCCTCCTTATAGTTTCCTCATCCTTTAGAATGTTGCTAATGAATTTCGGAATGCCGTGTCATCGGAGTGTCACCCAGAAATACGTGGCACAGCATGTACTGGAGTTAGGAGGGGTGGGTGTTCATAAATGCAAATGATTCAGCAAATGAGAGGAAAATTATATTTTGACATTCTTGTGTATGTAATAGATGTTTAAAACCTTTGTCTTCATAAAAAGGTACAGAAAATGAGTCCAGAGTATCCAGCAAAGACTGAAATTCATGCATCTTGTACTTTTGAGACCATGTAGAAAAAATAAAATAAAAACAAAAGACTGGAGTTCTGTTGCCATGTGCTACAGTTCTGTCAGGTGGCAGAGCAGAGGGTGACAAGAACGAACTGGTTACTCTTCAGATTAACAGTAGATCTCTCCACAGCTGTGACTCAAACAAGGGGCTTGTGCATTCAGTTCAAGAATTTTGTCCATGATTTAAAAGATTAGCATTTCATGAAATGTCTAGGAAGAAAATGATTTCCTAGCAAACATGATAGATTTTATTTCTCGTCATGGGACTTTGGGGAAAATGAATGCTTGTCGAGCATTCATCTCGAGTGATCTTTTTTTTCTCCTCGTCTCTTGCCTGCCACATAGATCTTTGCTGCAGTCACAGACAGTGACAGTCCTGTGTGCTTCTCCAGGACGTGGCAGTTCACAGAATATAAGTTTAATATTATTGATGAAAACTTTATTCACCTCAGATATGAGCGCAGTGCTGGTAAAAAGATTTAAGCCTCTTTCTTTCTTCTTTACAAGTAGTGTGTGAGCAGGCAGTAGTAGCAGATGATGGTTTCAAAAAATAATCTCCTTGTGAGTGTTAAAATTTGTTGGTTGGTGCCAAGAAATTCCAGTCTGTAGATGGGGTTTGGAACTATTCATCTGCTTTTTAACCCTGTGACTTTTGAATGAACTCGGGCTTTTTATTCATCCTTCTCTTCTGCAGAAATATTTTTGTCTTCCATGAATGTTCAATTTGAACAGATGTGTTAATTCTTTCAACTATTCCTATAAGAGGAAATGCCTCCCAACATCCTAGATTCATATGAATGTTCTTGAAAAGTGGGACTATTTAAAATCAAACTCCATTTTGAAATTACCAGAATACTCCACCATAATGTCCCTGTTCCCTCAATTCCCCTGCCATTCCCCCAGTTCCCCTGCCATACTGGGAACTGAGCTTGCAGAATGCTCAGCACAGCTGAATTTCCAAAAAATTCCAGTGATACAAGGAGCACTAATTCTTACAGCTCCCGAAATTGATGGTGTTTCTTTAGTTATTTTTTCCAGTTCTACTGACTGGCAAATTTAGGAGATACATGAAGCCATCTCAATACATCAGAGATACATTATCTGCAGATTTAAATAAAGTTGATAGCCAGTTACATTTATATCAGTAGAATCTCTGGACATATATTTAAAAGCAGGCTTTGTCTCAGTGCTGCATAATAAACTCAGAAAGGGAGATAGCAAATATAGACTAAGAACCATGAGTAGTGTACAGTGTAATTTTGGTGCATGGGTCAATTACTATGTGTAAAAGTAGTAGCAAAGTTATAATTTAAACAGTAAAGCTGTGAAAAGGGAAAATGAGGAAAGTAAGACATCTGTTAGCTAAACAAATAGAGAAAAATAGAGTTCATTCCTTTATGCTTTGTCAAAATATGCTTAATTAAAATGAAGCATTTAATTGTAGCTCTGTAACAGGAAAATGGTGTTGCAGCAATAATTTCACAGTCAAGGTTTGATGGAATTGAAAATACTCCCAGTTTTTGTATAAACCCATTTGTATTCTCTGCAAATTGGCACTGGATCTTGGGAATTCTTGATGCCTTGAGACCAAATGTTAGAAAGAGAAATATTTCATATGGAGCCCCAAAGGAATCAGCAGCTGTATAAATATTAGGCATCTCTTGCAGCACAGGATATATAGATTGCTCTTCTAACTTCAGCAATAAAAACAAAGTGCATTTTACTGTGGAATTTATGGGTGGCTGCTTTTATCAATGCTCAATTCAATTTCCTCATTAGCCAGTAGTTCCTCTAATCTGAGTGACCTTTTTCATTTGTTTCTTAAAGAGATGTTTTAATCCTAAACTGTCACTTGGGTTTTAAAGGAAGGTGTTAAAAAGGTGCATATAAAATTTTCAGCTCTGTTAACAAAAAGTTTGTGAGATTATTTGAAGGATTGCCAAGCCTGAAACCTATATGTGCCCTGAGCTATTGCCATTCCTTTGCAGATCCCCCCTGGCTGGTTCATCTGTGCTGATGCAATACTGATAGAGAGGGTAAAATTGTAGAATGAACCTATATGCCCTCAAGCAAATGGTTTGTAGTTTAAAATGGTAGGGATGAACAGGGACTAGGATTATAGGTGTGAGGGCTCCAGAAGCCCTTCTCATGCCAAGCTATGTAGTTGGTGAGCCCCTGTGGAAGCTGCAAGAGCTTTTATTCCCCTCCAGTCATGGTGGTGGAAGGAAATTCCCTCACCCTGTCTCTCCCTGGCACAGCTTCCTGCGATCCCTGGCACCCTCCAGGACTGGGGCATTAGGCTCCCTGTCAAGTACTGTGGATGATCCTTTCCCCGTCTTCCTGATGGGGAATCATAATGAGATGGAAGTGTGAAATTACTATCAACAAAATACTCTTTTCCTTTGGTTGCAGTTTACCCGTGTGTTTGGGTTCCCTAGAGAGATGTTGGCAGATGAGGATCTGCTCCAGTTTCTGCTGTCCTGCCGTAGTGCAAAGCACGGGAGAGAGTCACATTTGAGTGGCAATAGACCTGAATTAACCCACAGTATTTGCCTAGAAGAAATTTGAGGCAACTTACACAATTTCTGTCTTTTTCAACCTGAAACTGCCCTTCTTCACATTTTGAATGCCTGAAACACTTTGCTTTCCCCCTTTCTCTCTAGTTTCAAAGGCCACATGATTATTCACCTCCTTTTCGGTTTGGAACGGTCCCGAATGGAAGCACTGAGAGGAATATCCGAAACAACTACCCTGATATGCACCTTTACATGACCAAGTTTAACCAGAAGGGAGTCGAAGATGCCTTGGTCAGCTTGAAAACTGGGTGAGCTTTTTCCCATGGTTTTTAAAGAATGCTGTAAGCTTTTCAGAAACAGAGAACTATTGATCTGTGCTTACTGTGGTGCTGAACAGACTGATGTCAGGCTGCCGTGTAGTACATGGCACTTTTTTGTTTCCAACTGCACTGTACAGTTATTAAAAAGGAAAAGGATTGACTGTGATTTCTGTGGTTATTTTAAAATTATATGGTAGCTTCAGTGTCCTATGAGAAACAGTTTCAAAGGGCAGAATTAATGTTTCTTGTATCTGAAGACAGTACAGTCTCTTGTTATCTTTGCAGTGCTGCCTAATCCTGCTTCTGACAAGCTTGGTAAATATTCTGGCAAATATTATTGTCCTTCTTTCTTAAGTTCTGAGATTTAGGCTTGAGTGCCATCCATCCTTTTCTCTCTGAAGTAGCCCATTCTGCCTGGTTGGACAAAGAGACAAATTTTCATTCTTAATCCTCCAAAGGTATGAGAGTGACTCATTGCTCATTATTCATCTTGGTGACAGGAATCTGCTAGCTCTAGTAATATTTTCTAAACATTTAGGCTTGCTAGTAACATGATTATATTTGTTAATCATACAATAATAATAATAATTTCTCAATATAGGCTTTTTAGGTTTAGTTTTGAAGTGAGAAGTCACCTTAGTGGGTTTAAGTATATGTACTCCAGTGGCTGTTTCGAGGAACATCTCTCCTGCTGTTACTCATGGTGAACACAGGACACGTTTCTTCCTATACTAAAATACCCTGTTACTTCTGGTTCTTTTTTGGGGAACTGCTTGTCCTTTTAATTTTTACTCCACTTCTCCCAAACCTGTATGGGAATGTAACGTATTACTTAAGCAAAACACCTTGAAATCCCAAAATCTTTCCTTAGAGTGAAGATTGCTCTCTTTAGAAAGTTATCCTTCCAGCTGTTTCCTTCTCTTCTGTCTCCTTGCTGCTGCCTGGACTCTCTCTGCCCTCGTTTCTCCAGGCATTCTCAGCTGGCACTTCCCAGGCCTGGTTTGCCCCATCCCAGGACAGATGTGTAACACGGTGTGAGGTCAGCCTTGCCCAGGGGCTTCCAAACTGGTGCTGCTCTGACCGAGCCTGTGCAAGTTACATTTCCTGGGTGACAGCTGAATTATGCATTGGAGATAGACGGCTGGATCCTACCATTCCTGCTGGGAATTTTTGAAGAAGGAGCCGTCCTAATTTCAGCCATTGTAGGGCTTCTTCTGTTGGATGGACAGTTTATTTAGGGGATGTATACTGCTTGTACTTTTCACCAACCATTTGTGCTATGGAAAGCCCTGAAAAACTGCTGTTAGCTTGAAAATCAGGCCACTCGTCAGACACTTAAGTGTGAAAATGGGGGGGCAGCCTGACTGCAGGGTTGTTCAGGATGTTCACTAAAACTTAGGTTGGCTGCTCCTGGGCCAGCTGATGGTCCTCCTCAAGAGCTGTGCTCCTTTTGACAGCATGAACTATTCATTTTTTACAGATTCCTTTTGCCCTGCTGAAGTTTCTTTCCTCTTCTAAGTGATTTCTCTGTGTGGACACCCTCAGGTGTCTGCCTTGCTCCCCTTGACTGGTATTTCTGTGGCAGATGGTACAAATAAGCTTCTGGGTCAGTACAAGTAACTGCTGCCTACAGCTGTGCTCCTTGGGGTTTTGTCTGGTGGCACCTGCAGAAGGATTGAACAGCAGGGTGTCAGCTGCTTTCAGACTCATATTCTTCAAAAGCAATTCTTTATTTTTTCTGCCAAATTTTCTGTTCTTCAGCATACAGAACTTTATCTTCTTTCTCTCCTCCTCAAGAATTTGTTGACCAAATTATTTCCCTTTTCCATGTAAAATTTGCTCTTTCGTCTTTAACTAGACTTTATGAAGTCCAGTTGAGACATCTTTGACTTCCTTCCCTCCCTGATTCACTTGATTCCATGATTTACATCTGGTCCCATGGAGTCTGTGTTTCTGTGGCTCTTTTGAGGATGACACATCTCTTCTTCCTCAAACTGCTTCTGCTTCCAAACAAATATATAATTTCTATTTTCCTCCTCAGTATGTGTGTTCCATTCACCTTATTACAGCTAATTTGTCTCTTTTCATCTTTATCTCTTTCCAAAACTATTTCTGTACTTTTATCTTTTCTTTTTTTCCATTCTCATCCTTGAGGATACAACAAGCAACTTTCCTTATGCATGGTAAGGCTTGCTACTTCTGCACAGCTTTTTGAAAATGAACTCTCTGATAATTTTAGTCATAGTCTACAGACTGAGAAGGACTTGCAAAGAATCTGGTTGATAATTGCTGCTGCGAGTTAAAATAAATATTAACTGTGTTATCCCTGAAGAGTGTTTGTATAACCTGTATTTCCAATCTCACTTTTAAAACTACTTTTGCTTAATTGAAGACATGAAGTTTAGTCTCTTTTAATTACTTTTGTATAGTGTTTGATTCTAATTTTAAGGTAGAACAGAAAATACTAGCAATGAAGCAATGCTTAATGAGTGAGTAATGCCACACATGTGGCCCTTGTGATCTAAAGAGAATGAAATGATAAAGTAGCAGCTTGTCACAGTTCAGTCTGGTTTTGCTGTATCTCAAACGAAGTCTTTTGATCAACTTTAATTAGCATTAGCATCTTGAGATGTATTGGGAATAACTTGATCTTTAAGGATCATTGTTTTTAATGCATAGTGTTACTGAGTTGAACTGTAAGGAGAAAGCGGGAAGAAGACAAATATAAAATTTCAGAAGCCTGGGAGGGAGAAATATGAATAGAAATATGTATAAAATAAATGGTATTCCTGCCTTTATTTCCTGGTCGGGTGTAAGGGTTAGATAAACCTTGTGCTGGAGTATTGCTGTGCATGCAGAGGTGAGTGTGCTCACGTCTGTGTCTGGGAAGCCTTGAAAACATACCCAGCCCCTTTCTGGTTTCAGCTTTGAGAGGTGAAGCTGGTTCTGTTTCAAAAATTAACGTACAAGGAAAGCATCTGCCTTTGTTTTTTTTTAATTAGAACAAGCAACTTCACTGCATGGGCAATAGGCTTGGACCTGTCTTGTTCAATTAGCATCAAAAATGTTTGAGATCATCAGCTGGGAAATGCTGCATATCAAAGTGGAAATGAGATTTTTGTGTTAGTCTGACATTGACATTATACCTACTCCCTCAGGTGAATCCCCATAGGGGGTTCACTGCAGCTTATTCATGAGGGCTTGTTGCCATCAGGGGTGAAGGCAAAGTTATCAGCTTTATTGGGTTTTCCTCTTTGATAAGAAATCAACCTTTGTTTCTGAAAAGATCTTAAAAAAAAAAGTCTGTAAAGACTCAGTAATATCCATCTCTTGTCACTAGGGTCTTACTTCTGAGATTCACAGATATATTTCTCAGGAAGCTGCTGAAACACCATTTGAACAACAGCAGAACTTTACTAATGAAATGTGTCAGTCTGCAACCAGGCCTGTTAAAAAGGGAAGATCTTAATATTGAAGTATTACTTATTAATTTTCAAAATGGCAAAATATTGTCCCTCCTTCAGTGCAGTTCACTGCTGGAAGCAATCATGATCTTATAAGCTTGTCAAAAAGTATAGTTACGTTTTTCACTAAATTTCCTGCATTTAAGGGATCAGGTGGTCCCCGTGTGCTGTGCTACGTGCAGAGTTTGGGATTGTTCCTTAGGCAGGACCGGGCAGCTCAGGGCTTCTGTAGGTTTTTGTTCCTTAATGAGAGCAGAAATGGCAGCTGCTGCCCTGAGCATTATTCAGAGGAGCAGTCTGTAAGGCATTAGCTGATGTGTTCTTGGTGGGAGCGTCCGGCTCTGCCAGAGCCGTGGAGGCTCCTCTGAGCTCTCGAGAAGTTTATTGATCAAATACAGCCTTAAAAACGCATTGCAAGCATTTCTGTCCATGCTGCATTTAACTGATCTTCATTTCTAGAACCCTCTGTACTGGGAGACAGATCCTATTGATTTTGCTTCTTGAAGAGAGAATAAGTTCCCGAATAGGAAGCTGTTAATTATTGTGTTATGTTTGCAGTGGCTCTTTGCGTTTGCTTCCTTCTGTTTGCCTGGCTGTATTTTTCCTGAAGAGATTATAGTTAAAGAATACCATCTTTTTGCAGGCAAAGCAACCTCCCAGTTGCAGTTCTTTGGTGTGGGTTGTATGAGCTCATAGCTCTTGAGTTTGCATGCAGTGCTTCTATTTGCGGCTGTAAAACTGTCAAGAGGAGAAATTGCAATGGCAATAAACTGGAAATGCATTTCACGTTCTCACCTTTGCCCCAGCACATCTACAGTGGCATATACTCTGGGATTTAACTGCTAATGGCTGAAATGAGAAAATTTAATTGGGAGAGGCTCTTTTTACTGTAGGGATAAAATGGGAAATGTTTGCTCGCCTGTTGCCCGTCACTTCCTTTCAAGGGAGCTGCAGGAACAAATCCCTGGGGTTCCCCAGGCAAGCAGCCCCGTGTACAGCTGCAGATCCCCTGGCTGTCGTGAGTGCTTTACAGCTTTTATTGCCAGCCACAGCTGTGACTGTGTGTTCAGGGATTTGATGCTGAAGTTTACTTGGGACTGCATCTGCCTTCCTGTTAAAGACAGCAGTGCCTGTGTTGATACACATCGAGTTGAATACCTTATTCTCATGTCCTCTCTGACATGCTGATGGAATTACAGAGCTGATGGAATTACAGAGCTGACTGGAAAGACTGCTGTGGTGGCAGCGTGTCTGCACTGCCACTGCCACAGCCACAGCATTAACGGTGTCAGCTGGGCTGGGTTATCAGATGTGAGGGGTTGTATCCCCACGATTCATGAGCTGCCCCTGAGGAGCTGCTCTTTGCCTGCAGGCTGTCCTGAGCTGTCGCTTTGACAGGGACACGTGATGGTTGTATCCTCAGCATCCATTGATGACAAGTTGTAATGCCTGCAGAAACACCTGGGAGCATCAAACTGAGCAGTGCAAATGGCACGAGGAGTTATTTCCTCCCTGCACTCTCCTATGTGAAAACAACATGATTATTAACATGTTTTATAGAATCTTATGGCACTAAGCAGAGAAAGTGCAGGAGAGGACCCCAGAAGGCCCCAATGGCCTTTTAATCCTGTCTGTGAGTTTATTGGCCTGAATTGGATTTTTGTTGTTCTCACAGTGATTATAAATTATCCAATTCACAGCTTCGCACACTCTGTTATTTGTTGAACAAATGCAACCAGGTCAGAGGCTGAGCTGGCAGCTTCTGCAGCGTGGCACAGGCATAACCAGGAGGCAAACATCCCTGTTTCCATCAGCTGCAGCACAGTTGGGATTGTGCCCAGCAGGTCCTACTGTTAATTAGGACTGCCAATTAAAGTAGTGATGTGCCTAAAGTTAAAATCAAGCCCATCTTGTCTTTTAGGCAGCCAGCTGACATCTCTCCACTTCAATGCAAAACCAATTTCAATATTTTCATTTTATTTTTCCAGAAAAATTGTCATCAAAATTTTCACCAAAGGAAGAACCTCCTAGTTTTTGTTCTTTCTGTAGCTGATACCTTTTCACCTCAAAAGAGGAGGGCAAGCTGTGAGAGAAGCTGTCCGTTTGAAAGAAAAATTATATATTATATATTTTTCGTTAAAAGCACAAATTCATCGTTGTTCTCATGGGGATGCAAGAGCAGCTTACCACCAGAACTCACAGAAATGTCCAATTCTTTAACCAAATTTTTAAGAATTTACCAGGGATGGTTGACTCTGAAGAGTGTTTGAGGGATAAAAGAAAAGGCCTGCAGGCAGCATGAGATATCTGTAGTCATAATAATTTATTGCTTGTGACCCTCCAGGATACCTGTTATGATACATGAAGAGAAAAACTGTGCTGGAGACAGCTTTAGCTTTATGCAACTGAATTTTAAAATAATGTATTAAGTAATTTTATATTCAGCTATAAGTCTAAAACACGATGTTTTCCTGCTTTCACATGGGCTACTTGTCAAAGCTCCCTATTCTGATCCTGCTTGAGTTTTGCTTCTCCCAAGCTTCAACAACAGAATTTCAAATATCAAATGCAGCATCTGAAATAGCCAATTTTTAGATGTATGACCTTTGCTCCAGTCATGTTTTTAAGGTGTCACTGAAACAGCAGCCTGTAGTTGAAGTATGTCCCGATCTTAATGACGAAGGAATGCTGTTCTCCTCTTTCAAAATGTTTTCAAAGTGTGAAAGTCTTCTTTGGGGATACTCAAAACTTAAACACCAGTTTAAACTAGTGAGTCTGAACTTGTATACTCACTTGTCATTGGAAAATATTTTCCTATGTCTGCCTCTGTTGTTACTACAACAAAGTTTCTAATTTAAGATAGGAATTAGCTTTTTTTTTCTCAAGGAAAGCACTGATGAATCCAATTTATATCACTAAATGTTGTTTCATTAAGGAGAAATGTTTAAAAAATACCTATCTATATTTTCATCAGATATATATGACAGTAATTTAAGGGATTTTTATCAGACCCTGAAAAGGCAAATAATTGTGCAATGTGATCATTCCTTTAAGGGGGTGATGAATCCAAAACATGAATGTGTGATGTAAGGTGAGAAATTAATATTTCAGTTAATTCAGTGCCAATGGTACTTATAACTAATGGTCAGGAATATGAAGTAGCTTAGAGGACTGATTTATCCACCTCCTGGATTGCACTGTTTCCATACAAAGGCACCCATTTGACCATTTTTCTGGATATAGCTTTTGGACATTTTTGGACACTGATGCTTAGAAGAATCCATTTCTGCAGCTGGTCCAAAAACCAAAATAAAAAATTCAGTAGAGCTGTGAGACAGGACCATGGGAACTGCTTAGAAAAAAGCTGAACTGAACTTTAATTTTCTCAGCCACATGAAACCTGAAGCTGAGCTGGCCCATGTCTGAAGCACTGATGAGTTCAGGCACTTTTTGCAGTAAGTCATATATGGAGTATCACCTTCTCTGCCTGCACACTTCTGCCTCATTTCCACTTCTGGAGTGGAAACAGAGATGTAAAATACCTTCAGAAACGGTTGTGCTGTAGTCCTGACAAGTTGAAATAATCACAACTGTTGGCCACATAAGATTTTTTTTTGTTATTAAGAAAATGTGACCATGGGTTGGTCTCTCTTTGCTCTCCTCTCCCTCTTGCTTAGTCTCTCACTCCATCTTTTCCCTGTTTGGCACCAGGCTTTTGTAAAGTTCAGTAGTGATTGACAGAATATTGCGTTTGTGGAGTTAAACTTCTGTAGTTACATTATGGAGATCAGATTTTGTGAATACCAAAATAAGTAAGCTCAGAAAGAATCATTGTCATAATTAGGTTCCAAATCTAAGCCCATGGATGGGTACTCTCATCATATAAACACAGGGGGAAACATCTAAGTCAAAGAGCACTGAACAAAAATCCCAAACTACCTGGGAGAGCCAGATGATTGCTGTGCTCCAGAGTGTCTCCTTATCACTATCAATTTTGACAGAAAGCACTAAATTATTGTACAAATACAAACACACTTACCTCAAAACTGTCTGAAGGAGCTAAAACATGAATAACAGTTTCCTTCCTGACCTTCTGTAAAAAAAACCTCTGCTAAACAGTTTGACCCATTCAGGATTTTCTGTCCTGGCTAAGTTCAGACAACTTCTACGATCAATAACTTCATTTAATTTGGCATCTGATGGCTGGGGTAACTTAATTTCCATTTACATTATGATGCTTTCTGTGCTGCTTTAATCTAATATTTGCATCAGTGTTCACTCTAATGTCCATTTTGGCGTTGTGCTCTGCGGGGAATGATTTCCAATGGATGTTTCAGCTGTAGCCACACGAGCTGAGAACTGCAAAGCTGGTTTGCAACTGGGCAACTGTTGTCTGTGCTGAGGGCTGCAGAGATGTGAAAACACTCAAATTTGCTGTTCCATCCAGGAACAGTTTTCAGAGCGGTCTCTTCACTCCAGTATCAATTCTGAAATCTAGTATCTTGAAAGAAATGTGTGGCTAAATGAGCACAGCCTTCCTGCTTTTACTGCTGAAGTGAGCAGAGTTCAGCACTACAAGCTGCCAGCACAGGCTTAAAGACTCCTATGGCATTTCCACTCGTGGCAGGATTTTCTGGCATCAGTTTTTCTGATGGCTGATTCCTGTTTCCCCATAACTTTCTGTCCTTTCAGGAAATGCAGTTACTCTCATATTCTTGTAATTCTTACATTTTCAGGAATTTCTTCATGGCCATAAGGTAAATCCATTGCTTCTTTTGCAATTTGTTTTTAAAGGAAGAAAAACAAACAACCCTGTCTCTCCTGTTCAGCCAATGCAGAGAAACTTGCCTCTAGGAAAAAAAAATAATTTATAGTAATTTTTTTCCAATTCCTTTACTCAGTTAGCTGAGTGCTCTTCTGGAGTTTTTTTGACTGGCTTTTTTTTTTTTTTTTTAAGGTTACTTCCTTTGTCTACCTTACCATTTTTTTGAGTAATGCTGTTATGTATCTAATATCTCTAAATACTACAAATATCCTGGAAATAAAATGAACAGGTAGAAGTAGCTGTGTGCCATCTAGCCCCTCTTCTTTTCAGAAGCTATTCTGAGTTTTAGTCTTCATTTGATTTGGGGTTGAGATCAGGTACTTGGTGAGCTGTGCTGAATTTATCCTTCATTATGCTATTGTAACTGGGACAAAACCTTTAATCTAAAAATATATTCCCCCCACTCAGCCCTTCAAATTTTGTGTTTTGATAAACTGATGAGTTGCAAAAACTTCTTGGCTTGGCTTCTGAGATGTGAAGTGGGACAATCTTCCATTGTATAAATTAATCACAAAGGCACACTAAATTTTCCATTATTTTGTTGCTAAGGGAAATGTTACAGGGACTGGGAAGGCGGGTGGGCAGAGGGGTGGTGGATGGGGGCTCCCGTGAGTGAGGAGGGTGAATGTGCCCAGTGAGGTACCCACAGCCAAGTGAGATTCACAGTGGAATTTCTGGCAGCTGGGATTGCCCTGGCAGGTGAGGTGAAGCCTCCACAATCTCTCATGGTGGTGGTAATGTCTGTCAGAACCTGCTCTTTCAAATTTTATGTCTGTGTTTCCTGTGTGAAGATTGAAGTGAGGATACTTTGAGCTGGGAGAAGAGTTGAAAGCTCGTTCCGTGCTCGAGTCCATCATTTTAACTGGGTTATGCTTTGCTGACCTGCGTTGTTGCAGGGGGTGGTTGTTGAATTTTCCCCTAATGAATTGGCAATATCAAGATGTCAAGAAATCCATTTAGTGTGTGTGAAGTTCAGTTCTGCAAGGAGCCATTTGAATATGTACTGAAAGATAAAGTCACTGCTGGTGACGAAGTGCACCAGAGAAGCTGAAATGCATTTTAGTCAAAACTGGGTAAAAGAAATCAACAGTCCTTCATGCCAAAGGTTAAATATCTGCTTTTGCTCCAGCAGTATCAAAGTGTCACTTCAGAGCACTGTCATGGAAGCCTCATCTTCAGAGCAGCATTCTTTCCCTTTGGTTTCTGTGTCATTCCATAGTGACCTTTCAGCACTGGATCCCCAGGACACAGAGGGACACAAATGACAGTGTGTCCCTCGTTGCTCACTTTTAACATCCTTTCTTTTATCTCTTCTGTGGAGCAAGAAGGGATGAAATGGACGTTTGTAATGTAAATCCATCAGATCTTACAGACAGTATTTTTGCACTTGCTGCCTTCCCAATGATGCTACTGATGATCTCTAAAAATATATGCTTAAATTTAACCCAGCCTTAAGTGGATACCATTATTTTTTTTGCCTAATGTCATTGTGGCTCCAGAACTACTGAGCAGATTGGCATTTTAGATTTTTACTTCTCATTCCATCAAGAGAACAAAATTGTTGAAGGATCATGTAGTTGGTTAAGGAAGCAAAGGAACATTTTTCAGCTGAGTTATACTTCTATTGTTGAGGGAGAAGTGACTAATAAAGGAGCATTTGCCTCGTCTTCCTTTTCAGTTTTCATCATAGGAATTTTATGAAAAGTTGTGCCAATAATAAAGATGGGGAAAATTATAGGGAAGCATTTTCAGCTTTTCTGAAGTTGCTTTTCTGTACCTTTTTCTCTAACTTAAATTTTCTCTACACAGGCAATTTTGCATGTGTGCAGCAATGCTTGAGAATGGGTTTTTGCAATAGCTATTCTGATTTTTCCACTCTTATCCTTCTTGATGAATCATAAATATTTAGTTATGGGACTGTCCACACTTATTTTTCACATATCTCCCACTTCAAATTATTACATTCAGGAATGCCCTTTTGGGTTTTTCTAGAACTATTTTCCAATTCATGATTTCATAACACCTGATGTTCTCTGATGCTGTGAGATAAAATTCTCCCTATCCTCTTTCCTCTTGATGCTTGCTCGGTGATGAAGGACATTTGCCTTTGTAGTCACTGTTATATAAATATTCCAAACTGTTTATTTTTCCTTCTAGCCAGGATTATTGCAGTAGTTCTGAGGAAGTTTGCAGACCTGCCCGTTGCTCAGATGAGTCACAGCACTGTAGTCCTGCTCTCCTGCATTGGCTGGAGGTGCCTGGCCTGTTTGACCAGTTCATGGCAGTTACGAACCTTCTCTTGCACTCCAGCTTTGAGAGTTCTCTCTCAGCTGTCCAATATTTCTTGCCAGTTTATTTAAACCTCCACAGTGTGACAAAGCTTTTCAGTCCCTGGAGCGGCTGCAGCGAGCTGACAAGTTAATTGTTCATTTGTACGTGACTAAGGCTTGCAGGAGGCTCTGAGCCTCTCGGGGTGCGTGGTCCATGCTCGGCACATGGAAGCTGTTCTGCACTGAGGGTGTAGCCTCAATAGCAGCGTGCTCGGCTGTGCAGCATACTGCAGTTTTGCTGCCACAAGAATCAAGACCTGGGGCTTGCCAGTCTCTCTGCAGAAAGAACAGGGAGAGCTGGAGGTCCAGGCTTCCCAGTCCTGCCTGGAGAATGACAAGGCAAGGATCGGCTTCTGTGTCCATCAGTCCCCACCATGCACGCAGCCTGGCTTTTCCATCAGAGCCCAGCGAAACAGCAGCTGTGGCTTTCCCCACACAGACATGGCAGGAAGGAAAGTCCTCTGGGTTCCCAGCAGCCTTCTGGCCTGCACACATCCCTGCCTTGTCTTCCTCCAGGGCTGATCTCTGCCAGCTTTGCGAACAGCTCGGGAAGGGTCACATTTTTGGACTTGCCCAGATTTTGCTGTCTCCATTTTTGGAAACATTAATTGAGAAGTGTTTATAGTTATCTGAAAGTTCTTTAAAATTTGGAATGCCAGAAATTCACCTCTTAGCGATGGAAGAGTTGGGTGCCCTAAAATCTGAGAGCTTCAGCTAGGGCTTGTTCCTCCCTGCCTACGCTGCAGGGGTACAGCATGTTCTGGAGCTTTGCAGGAACAGTGCTGCTGTAATCAGCACGCTATGAAGAGACGATTAAGCCTTGGGAGGTTATAAGAGTTATGTTGGGAATGCAGAAAATATATTCTGAATATAAGTTTGTATTTGTGGACACCAAGAGTTTTTCAGGGCAATCAGTTTTTGATTTACAGTTAAGACATTGGGCAGCGACTGAGAGCAGAACCTTCAGCTCTCAGCATCTGTCAGGAAAGTACCTCATGTTTTTAAATTGATTTGTGTGATGGGATTTGTTGTGACCTTACAGAAGTAGCATAGAAAAAGTCCTCAAAAGTAAAGCTTTCTGCATCCTCAGAACCTGTCCCATGTGTGAGCACTGCACTCGTTCCAGACTCCTGGGAAACTGGGGAGGTACTTCCACAGCGAGTGAGTGAAACTGTGGTTGTGCTTTGCCTTTCTGTCCCAAGGTTTTACTACAGTGCTCACTAACTAAGGAGGCAAACCACATGTGAAGAGTGTAATTCCTGAGGTAGCACAAGGCTTTTGCCCTGGAGTCTTTAGCAAAGAGATCTTTTTCCTTTGTATTTCTGACTGAGACTGTTTTGACAGAAGAATAGCTGACTCTTTATATTTTCTCTGTGTTTAACAGCATGTGTTTTATGTGCTCGCACAGCAAAACTATAAATCCCAGAACAAACAGATGCCAAATTCTGGAGTGTGTTTTAAGTTGTCTGGTTGCAGCAGTGTCTCTACCCATGGAGAAGAGCAGCACCTCCCAGTCCCTGAGCCATGAGCATCCTCTGAGAGGGGAAGAGTCCTTCTTCCCCACAGATAACTGCGGATGTCTCAGCGGGTGAGGCTGGGCTGTATTGGTTTTGGTAATTTTCTGCTATAGATCAGAAAAGCTGCGATATCCTGAGGGTACAGCAAGCAGGTTTCTGGGGTTTTTTCCACTGTGAGCCTACCCAAAGGACAAAGATTTTTGTTTTTGCTCTCTATACAAGCAAAGATTGTCTCTGAAGTGCTGCATCAAAGCCCATCATTTAGAAAACTCTGATCTTATGTTGAGGGCTGCAGGCTTGGGCAGTGCCCCAGCACCCTCTTGGCTATTTCCAGTTTAGTTACCCTCAGTGCCACGTAGCATTCCGTGTTTTATTTATGGATTGAATTTGTGACACTGCCTACCAGATGTTTGGTGATTTTCTGCATATTAAATTATCCATTTAAAGGAAGAAGGGAACCAGATTTTGAGCATTGGTGGAGCTAATCTGACTTCTAAACTGAATGTTGCACCAACTGAGTTTTAGGGAAGAGTGGAAAAGCAAAAGAACTGATGGCCCAACTATTTCTTTTAATGGTTGCATGAGCCACCTCTACTCTGAGGTGGCAAACTACTCTGAATTAACCACTTCACTAAATTTCAGTTAGATGACTTGAATGGCAACTGTTGGGATAAACATCCTTGAAGGAAAGCAATAAAGAACAGTAATTAGTGACAGGAACTTCACTTTTTCATGACAGCAGACAAAATCCAACAACTTCATTCTCCCCTGGTATTCCTCTTGATTTAATGTGAGATAGACAAGGATATTCTTTAGTGCCACATTTTTGGTATCTGATTTAGGGTTCTGTTGGTTGATTATTTATGAATAAACTTTGAATTATGACGTACGTGAAAGCTTGTTGGGGCTTTTTTTCTGTCGGTAGTCAAAATGTGATATGCCTAGGTCTTGCTCCATTCTGTGGTATAAATGAAAAGCTTTATCAACATAAACTGATTTAAGCTTAGTAGCAAGCGTGACTCCAAAACTTCATAGCAACAGAATTCACAGCTGGTGCATCCTGGTATAATGCAATTGAAGTTGATGCTGTGGTACCTGTTTGTGCCACAATACATTTATTTTTATAGCTGCCTTTCCATGGAGACAGGCCCCGGCTGTTCGTGGGCAGTGTTGTGCCGGGCTGCGTGAGCTGCAGCCCATCGGCTCGTTTCAGCAGCGCCTCACAGTGATGCACTGTGGCTCTCCAGAGGCTCAGCAGGCAGGGCTGGCAGTGCCTGGGGCTGCACAGCCCGTGGGGGTGGCAGGCTGGAGACTCCCCCACACCATCCAGCGAAGCCGATTGTGCGGCCGTGTCCTGCCTGCTCCTCTGTCTTCCTGCGGGATGCACGTTGGGAGGGGAGGGTGTGTTCCTGGGGAATGGGATGGCTTTGGTTTCGTGTGTCATTCATGTGAGGTTGGAGCTGAGGCCCCAGCAGCTTCTTCCTCTTGCTGCTGTGGGCTGCTGCTCTTGTGCAAGTGGTCGAAGTCTTAAAAGGTTTTGGCTGCAGATGAGGGCAGTAATGGAAAATAAAGTTTTATCTTTTCCTTTTTGAAGTTTGCATATGAACTTCTGTCAGTATAAGAATGCCTTTTCTTTGACTGGGACCTGCTGCTGTCGAGTGATTGTCATTCCAAATGGCCTTCTCTTCTGGTATGTGCATTTTCACTGCCTTCATCTGTGAAACACCCATGCACCTGCCTTCTGACTCCTGCTTTACGCTGCTTCTGAGAAGGTGTCCCTGGAGGACATTGCTTCTTTTCCTTTCTTTACTGAATTTGTACTCCACTCCTGTTGTGTTCCCTGTATTCTTTAGAGAATGGGATTATCTCATTCTTACATTTTTAGGTAGAAGGGGTAAAAGGCTTAAACTTTTACACAAGTTCCTTTCTTCCTGCTGTGCTCCAGATACACAAATAACATGGTTGGAACTGTGAATCATAAATATCTCCTATCATATTTAAGTGGGATTTGGGTAGCTCTGTGAGATATGCTCCAGTATCTTCCTTTGTCTTATCAAGGACTTAACCTCCACCTTCAATGTTTATTTTTGGGAAGAGAATTAAAACAAGGGTGTATAGGTAAAACTGGTGAACATTTTCAATCTCCTTCAGTATTTTAAATAAACTAATTGTTTATTGTTGTTTCAATTCGAAGTTCTCTGTTGTCATTTCTGTTGGTTTTGGAGACCATTTTGCTTCTCAAGATATTTATTATCCATACTGAAAGCAAAGATACAAAGATATCAGGGCAAGACATTTTGTAGATTGGTTTCTCCTGCTCAGTATTTTTTAACAGCATCCCTTAAAATAGAAATGCAAAACTATGTGTCCTACTTTCCCCTCACTAAAATAGATGTCTTTTGTTAATTTTAGATACAGCAGAGCAGGATATGTAATTAATGATATCAAAGAATCCATATGATATTCAACAGGGTCCTAACATCAAGGACAAAAGAAGTCTGACAACAGCTGTCCCTAATGATTTGGTTTGTAAAATGTTTTCTTTTATTTCAGGAAGTTGGATGCTTTCATCTATGATGCAGCAGTGCTGAATTACAAGGCTGGAAGAGATGAAGGCTGCAAACTTGTCACGATAGGGAGCGGGTACATCTTTGCCACTACTGGCTATGGGATTGCTCTCCAGAAAGGATCACCTTGGAAGAGACAAATTGATCTCGCCCTCCTTCAGTTTGTGGGAGACGGTAGGGAGCAAGCTTTTTTCCTTTCTTTTCTTCCTCTATGTATGCACAATTAATTCAGTTTTAGGAGCTCTGAGCCTGTTAGTACTGTTCTCTTGAAGTTTTGAAAATAAAAAAAGGTAAAACAAATGAGTAAAATTACTTCTCAGTGCTGAAACACGAGTTGTCTTCCACTCAATTCTAACTCACCTCACCCCAAGGGCATTGGCATCTACTTTCAGAACATGTTTTCATATACATCACAAAGTAAACCTGGTTTCAGTGTTGGAGAGCATTTATACATTTATTTATTTCCTTTATTTTTGTCTCTGAGCAATTCCTTGGTAGATGAGTTATCTTTCAGCATGACTGTTTTGCTATTAAAAAGTGTTTAGCTCGGTTCTGAACTGATGTGAGTGATCCCTAATCTAGGATGGATTCATTTAAACTTCTGGTAAAAGAATGCCTATGAAATTGAATTAGAGTGACTTGTTTCATTGTACTTCAAACAAATATTTTTCATTCTAACACAAAATAGAGGAACTCTGGGTCCTCTTGGCACTTCTGCCCTGCAGGAGAAAACTTGCTGCACATCTTTGATATATTTGAAAACAGCACTGATGACTCAGTCTCCACATAGGGTTTGAACTCCTTTTTGATTGTAGAAAGCTTCGTGTTTCACATGTGCAAGCAAATAGAAATATGGTAATTAAAAATTTTCTGTGGTATGACTGACTAAATCCTCTATCACTAATATGGTATGTATTACATAATCTTTATTTTTCCCTTTTTTTTTTTTTTTACATAGATGTGTGTGTTGACTTTGCATTTCTCTATCAGTGAGAAAGAGGGCTTTATCAAAGATAAATATGGGCTTAATGTCACCAGTAACAAACAATTGAGGGTAAGAATGGTGAATTTCAGTATAATAGGAACGGCAGAGAGCAGGACTCAGTGGCCTCCTGTTCCATAAAAGCCAGGACATTAATTTTCGTGGGGCAGACAATGGGCATGTTAGTCTTCCAGCACATGGATTTTACTCCTGTTAGAATACTAAACAACTGGAAGAGGTGTCATCATCATGACTGATGCATTTTGTCTGGTGTATATATGGAAATAATAGTGTCATCACATCCATCTGTTGGATTTAGAGAGGCTTGTGGAAGAAAGCTGACTTACTTGGGTGAAGGAGTGAATAGATGACCTGCAATGGCTGCCTTTCAAACGTTCACATATTCTTGCGTCAAAAAGTTGTAACTAATTGGCTAAAAATTTTGCTTTATATTTCTGTTGTGAACAGAATATCATTTTCTGTTTGTGTAATACTATTAAGAATTATTACGTGCTATAATTCTGAGCCATTTTTAGATGGGGAATTTGAATCAGAGAAGTTGAGTTATTGGTCCCATACTACAGAAGAAAAAGCTTTTGTAGCCTGAAGGAAGATCTGAGTTGTCTTTCTCAGTGTGGGCTAACCCCTCTAGATGCTGCCAGAGCATCACTCGGGTTCTCATTCTTTTCACTTTGCATTTCCTTCATGCTTACTCTTTCATCATTTTTGAAACTTCTCATCCAGCACAAAAAAAATTAAATCACAGAGAAAGAAAATAAATGAAATAGAAGGGAAAGCACTTGAAGCTATTTAAGAAAAAGCTCATCGAAATACTGAAGGTGCTGCATTTTTATGCTTCACCTCATCTCTGAATATCAGGGACAAAACAAAGTGGGTGGGAGGAAAGTGTGAAAAACCTTACCCTGTGTTTACACTTTGACCTGTGGGCTTACACAGCATACAAATGCTTAATCTTAAACCCATTTTTAGTAGCTGCAAATAACACAAATGAATTGTCTACCAAACTCAGTATTAAAACTTACAGAATAGCAATAGGTATAGAGAACGCCCAGGTGAATGAAACCTCATTCTGAAATGTCTGCTCCCTTGCTCTTCTTGCCCAAATATTACTTCAGAAGATGAGCAAACATTTTGAATGCACAAACCATGGGAATTGGGAATGCATTTATGGCATTTTTTCAGTTAGAAGTTACTCTGAACAACCCATCAATGCTAAAACATTACTTTTCTCTGGTGAAGGATCCCTAAATTTATTCAGAAAATGGTGTGGGCACTAATAAAGAGATTAGTAGTTGGACAGTAGAAATTATTGTAGGTACGTTTCTTTTAGTCCCAGAACTGTTTGATACCTTGTCTCACTCACTTTATTGTGTCACAGGTCTAGATGACCATTTTCAGGAAAAAAATCCCCAACTACCATTGCATTTCCACCAAATGTGGGGGAAAAAAAGGAAAAAAAAATCAACAAAAAAGCCCTAATAATGAAAATTCTTCTGCTGAGTTACAAAGTACATTGCAGGTGAACTGGAACTAAACACCAAAAAATTAAATGTGAAGAGTAATTGCCTGGAACTAGCACGACCTGATTTTGTAATCCATGTCTAACTTCAGTCGTTCGATGGATAATCTTTTTAGCTGTGAACTTACATAAGTCTGTTTCGGTGAACTAGAAGGGATGAACCCAGAGTTCAGACCAACATCACTTTGCTGTATCACTAAAAATCCCTTTGAAGTTCTCTAGACTAACAGCAAGTGTGGTTGGGGGGGAAAGTTTCATCTTAAGATGGTACTCCTGGGAAAGCCTCAGTGGAGCCTGAATGAGGTTGTTTAAGTAAACAGGCAAACACAAATGAAGGCAGAAATCTTCTTTCACATGTATAGCTTCTGCAGAATATATTATTCTCAAAGACTAAGCCTGTAAAACAGCAGAGCCCCAAGTAGTATTGAATTATTCTTCAGTATGTGTAATAGGGCATTCATCAGAGTATGGAATAATTTCAGTGAATGATTGTAAACCTAATGAGTTTCATAACTATAGGAAAAAAACATTCTAATGAGTTCAACAAACACCATTTCTTTATATGAATATGATGTTAATAAGAGGAAAAACCTTTTTGGATTATACTATATATTTGGGTAAGACCAAGTAATTTGTCTGAAAGTATATCTGATTGCACATACAGAAAGCCATGATCTCATATCTTTTTTTACATTTACCCAGTACTGAAATGGCCTTTTGAAATGTATTTTAGAGCCTCCAATTTCCTCTGCATGTGTCTTTCTCCTGTGATTTTTCTCATTTGATTTTTCCTTGCTGCTTCTGTATCATTCTCCTATCTAAGCCACTTCACTTACACATTGAAATGACTTTTTTGTGCAGTGGATAAGAACCTCTTCCCTTTTCCTTGCTGATGTAAAACATCCAACTGAAGAATTAATTGCTTGTTCACGCAGGGCCATTTTTTCATACTTCTCAAAGCATGATGCTGTTTCTGCATTAAAGCCAGTGACTTTGAACCCTCTTTTTAATCTTGTTGGCACTGGAAAAAAATTAACTAAATACAGAGGGGTGTAGGCTTGCGTTAGGGATAACTTCAAGCTTTGATTGGGTGGTTTATCTGTATGTTTCTAGATGAATTGTGTTCCCATCCTGAGGATAGTTCTACTGGGTGGACCAATTACACCAACAATTATCAAACACAGCAGCTCTGAAGTCTCAGTGTGAGGAAGCAGGCCACAAGATGCCAAAATTGTTACTTTAACAAAGAGGAAAATAGACAGAGAAAAGAAGGATAGGAATGAGTTGCTGAGGAGTTTAAAGAATAGCTACTTAATTGTCTCAAAAGAATAATTATTCTGAAAAGGTTTCATGCCTTGGTCTGTGCAAGTTCACATACGTAGCCCCGCTCGTGGGAAGTTGAGATGAATACGCCTTTGTTAGTATAAGATTAATTGCTTTGGAACTCTGAATCTTTTTAACAGAAAGAGTTAGGAGTTGCTTTTTCTTGTATAAAGGATATGAGTGAAGTGCATTTGTAGTGAATTTCTGGCTTTGTTCATCTTGCTATCTGTACAGCACATCTCATTATCTGCAAAAGCTTCGAGCTGATGATTAGCATCTGCAGCTTTGTTTAAGAGAGTTGATCACTGGGATGATTCTCTAAAGCCCAGTGGTGGTTGTGCTGCTTTTTTTTTGTCTTGCTGTGGTCACAAGATGAAACCTCCATTGTTTTTCAACAGAGAAGTAAAAATATTTCTACTGAGACACAGAAGACAATTTCTCAATCTTCTGTTAAGAAATAGAAGCACCCAGGCGTTCAAAAGCAACTAAAATGATACAGCTGCTAAGAAACAGCACCATCATTTTGTTTGGATCGTCCGCCCACAGCCACAGGAACGTGTCGGAACAGCAATGCCGTGCGCTGAGGAACCGCTTGATCCGTGCTTTGATTTCTTTGCTGAACCTCTGTAGCAGCAGCTGGGCAGGCTGATGTCCCCAGCTCCAGCGCGTTACCTGGCAGCTGTCACTGCTGTGGGCACGCAGCTCTGCCAGCAGTGGGGTGAGGGCTCAGGCGCAGCCTGGGGGTTCAGCAGCTCCGCACACAGCATTTGGGAAGGCACCCGTGTTCCTCCAGCTCCCGCAGCGGGAACTTTAGGCCAGCTGTCACAGGCCCAGGTGTTGCTGATGCTGCTCTGGCTTGGGCTGCACGTGCCGTTTAAAAAGTGGTACCTTTTCTAAAAATATTCTGCAAAATCATTTGGGACGCATTGTTTCTGAACCCCATAGCATCATGTTTGTGGGATTTGGTGTGGAACCACTGGTGCGTAGAAAGTGAGGAGAATTTAGCTTTCTCTTTCTTTCCTTTTCTTTTAGTCTTTCTCCCATCTCTCTTTTTTCTTCTTTTGTTTTAATTGTGAGAAGATGAGATTATTGAACTACAAATGACAAAGCTGCTTCAGAAATAAGAGAGCAAGAGGGGTTCAGAGTGTGCGTGGAACGGAGACAAAGACAGCAAGGAGCCTTTAGCTATGAGGGATGCAGCAGAATAGAGGGATAGAACACTCATGGCAGCAGAAACAGATGGATACAAGGAGCAGAAAATCCTGGGTGAAGAGAAGAGTTTTGGGGAGGAGTGGAGAATACCAGCCAGCAGGCCAGGTTGTGCATCTACTCATCTGAGGTATTTGTAATGTATTGCACTACCTGCAGATTAAGAGCTCAGTTCAAAAGACAGTGTGGGAAGAGATCTCCAGGAAAAGAGGGCAGATGGTGTGGCTGTATTAAGCCCTTAACCCTTAAGGCTGAAAACTTTAAAGCAATTAGAGACTCAGAAACATAAAGAACAAAACTGGTTCTGGTTTGAGTTTCCACGGAGTCTGTTATCCCTTCCTAATAACTTTCAGTTCTGGTTAATCTTCATGTGCTTTTAGGACAGCTTAGTACACTAAGAATTGTTTTCCTGGTGGATAATTGCTTCCCAGTCCTTAGGGGTAATAGGTAACTGTGGAAATGAGATTTGCCCCCTTACATCTGGAAGGGGAAAGCTCTTTGCTATTTTTTCCATATTTCAGCATAAGCCTTCCAAATCGCTGTCTAGATTATAAGGAAGTGTAGCAGTGTGACTCACACGGGCTGTTAAAGCCCAAGAAGGAAATACGTATGTGATTATAAGGACATATTTTCAGTGTGTGCTGCTCAGGCAGAATACACCCACAATCACAGTGATTTTCTGTTTATATATTTAGTGTCCTCCTTAAGCAGTGGGTGGAACAAATGTGACTGAAGAGTGTGAGTGTATAAGTGGAGGGCGTTTGTGTAGCTGAACAAGAGTTAGAGGGATTGTAATATTGAAAGTCGTGCTTAGCAGTTCTGTTAATTCATCCTTAACTAATGGGGACATGCAGAGTGAAGTCATTAGCTCACAGTAAGTTTATTGCTGTCAGTCATCTGTGTTCCTCTTGCTATTTTTACAGGGGGAAATAACTCAGAAAACAAGAGTAAGAGAGATCGTTTTGGGGGATCCAGGCTGAATTTGATAAGTTGCTGTGCTTTTATATAATCTTTTCTCTGAAACGTTCTGTATGGATCATATAACTGGGTCAAACTGGAATTGATGAGCTTATTGAACCAAATGCACATCAACCCATTTGGCTGCTGGCCCTGCTATTCAGGGGGAACACCCTTTTGTTTTAGAGTCCCCAAGTGGTGGGCTGCTATCCTCCTCCTCTGTCACTTAGGGGCAGTTCTCACCAGAGCAGACACGGAACAGTGTGTCCCTAAATTTGAAAACTACCTTTTGTCCAGCCTGAATAAGCAGATGATTCTGTTAGTGCCGCCGGGGTCTTTGAAGATGATGCCCTACATCTGACCAGTGTGAGTGTACCTGTTTAATCCTCCTGTTCATCATCTGTGCTCAGTACACGGCAGTGTGCAGTGCTGACTGCTCAGGCTGCACCCCGGGGTAGCGCTTTGCGCGAGAGCCAGCGCCCCGCGCGCTGTCACCAGCAGCCAGCTCCTTTGGCACCTTCTGCTCTGACACGTGTGCTGAGATCTCCTGCCGGCGACCTGCTCCTGGCCCGTGCCTTATGCAAGTGCCAGGGAAGTGCTGACACCAGAGCTCTGCTGTACTTACCCAGCAAAGCAGCAAGGGTGTTGGGCTGCAGCTCTGCTTTCCCCACTGGGACAGGGCGCCCTTTCCTCGTTCGGCCCAGGCACACTCCTGCAGGGTGTGCGGACTGCAGGGAGCAGGGATGGTTGCGATGCCTGCAGCAACACAGTACGCAGGAGAATTAATTTTCCCAGACAACTCTCACTGATGCAAGGCAATGTTTTTTGGAGTCAGGGCTGGATGACTGCCCATGCAGCTGCAGTTGCTGGTACAGCTGCTGAAGGGCCTGGCAGTTTGGTGCAGGTGTACCCCACACTGGGGTTTCCAGGGCTCAGGTGGTTGCAGGTGTGCCACGGAAGCAAAAGGAATCTGGGGAGACCAGTAGCCCCCCCAAAAGAGTCCCAGAGAACTGACACATCTCAAGAGACAGTGACACAGGCTGCAAAAGGGCAGCAGGGCACCAGGGAGAGGTGGCACAGCCTGCAAAACCTGCTAAGGGCCCTGATGAGGAAAAGCATGTAATTGTACCCTTTAGACTGTATCGTTTCTGTGTCTGGATAATGGAATTTTTATCGTGACAAAATTGTTCGGGGGACACAGTGGACAGTTTATCAGTCCTTCCCAGGATGATAACGTGTGAAAAAGGCCAGAGGAGTTTATGCTAAAATGTAGAAAGAAAGGCCCTTGTGGGATACTCAGGCCAAATGGCCAACTGGCACGTTTCTGTACAAATAGCAGCCAGAGCAGAGCTCCATAGCCACAGGAACAAAGCCAGGAGGAGCACAAAGGGATCGGAGCAGTGTTTACACTGTAACCTAAACCCATTGTAAATAGTGTTGAACTACCAGTGAGAGAGCTGGAATGTTGCAATTTATTGGAGTGTGTTTTGAATGAACACTGCAGAGACTTAACACTGCTTGAACTAAGGATTTTTAAAGCACTTGCTTATGCTCATTCTTACGCTATAAATGAAGCAGATTTTTTATGATACAGTGCTATAGAATTTTTAAAAATCTCTTAATGTAGGAATCATGTAGTCATTTGTGAGTTTTTCAGGTTAAATAGATTGTGGATGTGTTAAACAGAAAATAAACACTGTCAAATACATTGCAACTCTTCATTTTCTGGTCTGCAACTGTTCATTTACACATTAATCTAGTCCACACATGAATGAAGGTAGGAAATGATTGGGGCATTACGTTCCTTTAGTAAGTGCCTAAAGTGAAAACAAAAAGCCTTAAAATAAGTCTGATTAATATTTATGAGTAACTTGAGACCCCGCTATTAGATGCAGACTTGAACTCCATTAACACTCAGTTCAGTGAGGCCTGGCATTTATGTATATTGAGGTTGCTGACTTAGATTTCCAAGGTCTGTTTTATGAAATATTTGGAGCTCCCACTTGCTAATTAGTATTATGCACACGCAGGGATGACTGAGCTCTCCAGTGCCTGGTAATCACAAATTGCTGGCCTTCCAATTGCCAAGTGTAATATATTGCTATAGGTGTCATCACCCTACACATTCAGCTCACAAGTCAGACCATCCAAAAGGATTTGAAAGACACCATTCCTCCAAACGAACTTTATTCCTTTAAATTAATTTTTTTTTCTGAACCAAATTATAACTAGCCTCAAAGTTCAATGTTTTGAATTCAAACTTCAGGCCGAGTTTGGAAGTGACAGGTTTTAATAAGGAATTAATTGACACTGCAGATAAAAAAGTTTCTCATGCTTGAGGATTTTGTAATAACAATGTTATGGCTTCTGTGAATATCTTGTTTAAAGTGTAATGGGCAAGAAAAGCACTAAGAAGTTTGGGCATTTTTGCCAGTTTTATAGGGTCAGCTATGCTGAAGTGTTATTACAGTTAAATTATTAACAGTTTTGTCTGTGTTCCTGTGTATACACACACACATATATATAAATATATATGCAAATGTATAGACATATATACTGGAAATGGCAACTGCTTTATATGGAGAGACCAGAATTATCAGCCTAATGTGTCCATTCCCAGATAACATCATTCCATAAATACGACAATCCAGTGATTCACAGTGCTTTGCTATCTATAAAGATGTGGATTCCTTTTGGGCACTAATTAACAGTGATTGCTGTCATTGTCAGATACTATGGAAGGGATATTGCAGTAGCAGGATCTGCGAGGCTCTGGGATGCTTTGTTCTTCTTTACTTGCCAGGGCACTGTCATTTATCTTGACTCAAAACAAGCTCAGTTCATTCCTGTAGGGATGTTTTTGGAAAGGTTGCTGGATTATCAATAGTTGCTTTAGATGTACATGCCAAAGGGAAAGGAACACAGGGGGAAACAGTAATGAAAAAGAGGTTTAAATTCCTTCGTGAATTTTGTTATGAATAGTGAAAGGGCACAGCAGTCAAATCAAATTGATGCTTGACAGTCATGGGAGATGTGAATTTTCCTGTGGGAAGTAATGAGATCTGATTGGCAGAGCTTCAGCTACTAATGCACAGACCAGAAATATTGCTCCCTCTTTGGACTTGGGTTCTTTTCTCTTCTACAGCCTCTGTGAGTTTTACTCACAGACCTTGGGGAGGACTTGAAAGAGAGACGAGGGAAACAGTCCACTGAGGTTTAGCAGAACAAAAGAAATCCAAATGTTCTAAGATATGGAAATGCAGTAACGAACCCCAATTATCTATATGTGCAATATCTATACTGTTACAATTAATAATGTATTGTCCCAATGTCCTGGATTAGAAGATTTTTAAAGATTCATTAGGATTGACTTTCTTCTTTGGGATGCTCTTAGGTATTTTGGAGATTGAGCCCTGTAATTTGGGAGAAGACACATTGCCTTTTGCAGATGTAGAGGTTCAATTCATGCTTCAAGCACAAAATTAAACTCGGAATTAGCTAGAGACTGAATAATCCCTCTTACAAATTTGTGAAATGCCTTTGCTAAAGTGCATCAGAACTTGTCCTTTCTACTTCAGTTTTTCATTCACATTCTCTGAGAAGCAATTTCTCCATCACAGTCTTGTGTTCCATTTCCAGTTGGAACTCTCATCCAAATTATCTGTGGGCTGCAGCTTTCCTGGTGCCCTGGCACTCTATCCTGCAAAATGCTTTTGCACAGCAGGTCATTCATCTTCTAGTCTAGCTTGAAGGTAGCTGAAATGTCAATATAGCTTCTAGCCATTTTTTTCTGTTCTTTTTTTCCAGTGGTGTATGAATTATAATACTGAAAATGTGTTCCCTAATCACTCGCTAAGGTTTAGGGATTTGTACCATGGAAATTCTTCCCCCAGATTGAAGCCATATCTTAAATTTAAAAACACTCCAAGACAGCTAATACTGTCCTTTTTGGCCCTCTACATTGCCTGCTGTATTTTCTAGAAACAATGAAGTTTATGACATTAAAAATTATAATATAATTACTCATCTGACTATATCCCAAGTGAGTAAAAAGGCCTGTATGCCCATGCAGTGCTTCACTAAGAACAACACTAAACGTTTGAAAATTAGCAAATTATGCAAAATTAAAAAGAGAATTTTGGCAGGAACGATGGCAGTTTCTTTCCCACCTCTATCCACGCTGGCAATAGCAACCAGTGCTAGGTGACAGTGTCCTTCATCCGAGGCCAAATCTCAGCAGTGAAATATAGATTCAAAGTTAAGAATACACAAGAGAGGGAGGGAGCAAGCAGATTTACTTCGCTGGCTTTAAGTAAATGAAGTGTTTTAACAGCAGTAAGGATGTGGCACAGCCAGAACCAGGAATGCTCCGTTTCAGGCACGTGAGGAGGCCGTTTGTGTTTCTGCTGCTGCCCAGGAGGCTGGAATGGCAGCAGCACAAGGGAATGGATGCCAGAGATGAATGCAGAGAGCAGATGTGTCAGGACAGGTGCAGCCACAACACTGCAACTTACTTGAAAAGAAGAAATAAGGTTATCACAGATCAGATGGGAAAGAACAAACTTCTCATGGCACATTCTAAAAGAATCGCAAGAATTTGTGAAATTTATCTTGTGACGTTAAAGGGAAGGGCCAAAGGGAGGGGTCAGAGTGGATCAGGGAGGAACAAGTGCAGGGCAGTGGAGAGGAGGGGGCATGAAAGGGTCTGGTTGAGTGGCAGGATGCTTCTCTGATGATTTCTCTCTCTGATCACTACAGCCTGTCCCAGCTCTTTACTAAACTCATTCCACTCTCTGTAACGAGTGCTAATAGTTATAGCAAGCGGAAGAAAGTTCTGTCTAAAGCACAGATCCTGCTTTCTAGAGCATCCAGCTTCCCACGTAATTTATGAAATCTGAGGACATCTGAAAACTAGGGTGCTGTGAGTTGAATTCTGCTATATTTGCAACTCCTGGCTAGATAAGTCTGCAGTGCTCCACGAATGAAGCATTAAATGGTGCTGTATTTTTAAACTTGCAAAGACTTTCGAATACTGTGAGCAGTGATTTTTGCATTTTAACTGGTTTGACTCCTTGCTCTCCCTAGGGGAAATGGAAGAGTTAGAAACCCTGTGGCTGACTGGTATTTGTCACAACGAGAAGAATGAAGTCATGAGCAGCCAGCTGGACATCGACAACATGGCAGGAGTGTTTTATATGCTTGCGGCAGCCATGGCACTCAGCTTAATTACCTTTGTGTGGGAGCACTTATTTTACTGGAAACTTAGATTCTGCTTCACTGGAGTCTGCTCGGATAGGCCGGGATTGCTGTTCTCAATCAGCAGGGTCAGTACGACTTTCATTTCTCCCCTTTAGGCAACAGACAGAATAAACACTGCCTCCCTGAAACATTATCCTTGCTTTTATTCCTACCTGGACATTTAAAATACATGTTAGAGCAGCAGTGTGCTGCTCTGGAGTAGTCAATGGCCTTAGGATGTACTTGCACTCCTTGGGAAGTCTTTATCCGTTGGACTGTTTAGGGTATTTAGGGAATTATCATATGCCAGGATGATCAGTAATCAAATGCTGAAAACAAATACATTAAGGGGCAATTTTGATGAAGAAATGGTAGAGCTCAGATGCAGGAAATATTAATTTCTACATTAAAAATCCAAGCAAAATAAATACTAATTTGATAAGAGACATCAGCTCTCAGCTTTGTGCATTTCTTAAGGAAGAGAATTTTAAGTTATAAAAATACAGCAGAATATTTTTATAAGCTTTTCTTGATAGCAAACTTGAATAAACTGTATGAGAAAAGGTTAAACACAGGTATCAATTATGTCTGGTTAGACGCTAAGGCAAGTTTTAATGATAACTTTACCAGACCCAAAGGGGATTTACATATCCAAGAAACCGATACTTGTAGAACAAAGGGAAATGTGGGCTTATTCTTATATTTTTGACAAATTGGTTGGATTTTTTCTTTATATATTTTTAAAACAGAGAAAACTTTCATTAGGTAATTGATTTTTCTGGATTTTTTTTATATAGCTGAGGAGAACTGAAAATGATACTTAAATGGCTAATTGCTTTAAAGTGAGCTGCAATTACCCTGTTGAGTAGATTGGACCATTTTGGAACTGCATTAAAAATAGTCTGCACTACCCTGTTGGGGATTGTCTAAGAACCATATGCACCTTAACCTCCACATTTTATATTTGAACTTTATAGTTCTGGCCTTTTTTATATGAAATTCTCCTAAGCAATGCAGGGGAAAAAAAGTACTTATGTCAAAGGTAAATGTCGGAGAATTGCTAGTTCACAGGGTTGGAAATGTCAGTTGGGCTCACAGGAATGACCAAAGAGGTTCAAGTGAGAAAATGGGCTTCAGCCTTTTGCTCAAAATTAACTCAGATTCAGCTTTAGAAAGAGCTGGGTTTTTTTAATATGTGCAGGGATAGGGATCAGAAAAGCTAAAATAGGATGATTAGAAGCCTTTTTATTTCAGTATAAGTGAACAGTACCTTAACCTCCACTAAAATAGTCCCACTACAGGCTTGTTTAGAGGGGAAACTTAATCACTGGTTTAAATAAGAGAGTATCTATTACTGAAGGTTGGTTTCATTTTGTGATGAGATTAGGGAACTCTTTGAGGTACCTTCTAATCTCGTATTCTGGAAAAAACTGGGCAGGCCAAGACAGACCACTGGTTTGTGAAATACTGGCCATTTTTCTGCTTTGTAATTTTAACAGATATAGCAGAAAATATTCCTCCATTTCAATGCAAGGAAATGATAAAAAGATAGAGATGTACTTTAATTCTTTCAACTAATTAGATAAGAAATGTTTAATTTTCTTTATTGCTAATTAAAAGTAAAATGGAAGTTTTAAAAAGTTATAGCTAGTGATTTAATTTGTTTTATATTACTCATATTACAGGGTATTTACAGTTGCATTCATGGAGTACACATTGAAGAGAAAAAGAAATCTCCTGACTTTTCTTTGACCAATTCACAAACCAACATGTTAAAACTGCTGCGAACAGCGAAAAACATGACCAGTATCAATCCCTCAAGGATTGACTCCCCCAAAAGAACAGCTGATTTTATTCAGAGGGGTTCTTTGATAATGGACATGGTCATGGATAAGGGAAACTTGATATTTTCTGATAACAGATCCTTTCAGACAAAAGACAACTTTTTTGGTGACAACATAAGTGAACTGCAGACACTTCCTGGCAATCGACACAAGGACAATCTGAACAACTATGTTTTCCAAGGGCAGCATCCTCTCACACTGAATGAATCCAATCCAAATACAGTAGAGGTTGCAGTAACAACAGAAGCAAAAGCGAACTCCAGACCCAGGCAGCTTTGGAGGAAATCCGTTGAATCTTTACGTCAAGATTCTGTACGTCAGGGCCAAGGTTCCCAGAGAGAAAACGGGTCAGAGGAAAACAGGCAGCTTTCATTGAAAAGCCAAAGATACCTTCCCGAAGAGATTGTCCATTCAGATGTATCAGAGACATCAAGCAGAGCTACTTGCCACATGGAAGCTGAAAACAACAACAAGCACCACAAAACCAAGGACAATTTTAAAAAAAGGACAGTAGCATCAAAATACCCAAAAGACTGTAGTGAAGTGGAACTGACATATCTGAAAACCAAACAGGGCTCTCCACGGGATAAAATCTACACAATTGATGCTGACAAGGAGCCAGGATTCCGCCTGGACACACCTCAGTACATCGAAAACATTGTCCTTCCAGAAACTGTAGAGTTTCCCGATGTTTACCAAGACCACAACGACAACTACAGGAAAGCCGAGCACGCTAACAGGACTCCATCACATAATGAAGACAGTCTTCCAAATAATGACCAGTATAAACTTTATCCAAAGCACTACACTCTCAAAGAAAAAAACACTTCCCTAGGTGACATGAACGATAGGTTCAGACAGAATTCCACCCACTGCAGGAGCTGTCTCTCCAACATGCCCACTTACGCGGGGCACTACTCGACCAGATCTCCCTATAAATGCGATGCGTGCTTGCGGATGGGGAACCTCTATGATATCGAGGAAGATCAGATGCTGCAGGACACAACGAACTTATCACTTCCTGAAGAAATATATGAGCGTACTTGGTCTCAAAGTAGTGCTCTGCAATATCATAAAAAGAATAAACTGAGGATTAGCAGGCAACACTCTTTTGATAATATTGCTGATAAGTCCAGGGAAATTGATATTGGAAGACCTTCTCGTAGTATAAGCTTGAAAGAAAGAGAGAAATTTCTTCAAAGTAGTCCATATGCAAGCATGTTTAGTGTTCCCTCAAGCAAACTGTTGAGCAACAAGGCCTCACTTTTAACTCATGCTCTGGAGGACAGTAAGCGGAGCAAGTCCCTGTATGCTGTTCACTCGGATGATAACCCCTTCCTGCACCCCTATCGTGATGACCAGCATTTATCTCTTAGGCGAAGCCCAGCTGATCTTTATAAACATTCATTGCCAACAAGAGGAAGAAATGATAATTATTTAAGGTCCTCCATACAGTCTACAGCATCATACTCTTCCAGGGATGGTCGGATCCATAATGACATGTACATTTCAGAGCATGTTTTGCCTTACGTTGCAAATAGGAATAGCTTGTACTCAACTCCAAGGGTTTTAAATTCCTGTAGCAATACACGTGTGTATAAGAAAAGGCCTAGCATTGAATCAGATGTTTAAATTTTCCATGAACACTTTATCTATAGGGAAAGAATAGTTGCCACCATCTTAGAGGGAGAATTTTTCCTTTAACAGTATCCTGCTCTGGTAAATGATACGTAAACCTCTCCCTTTCCCGATGTACTTTTGTACATGAATAGGTAAACTGGTATGCTCTGAACTATCCTTTTAAAATATGTCTTGTTGAAAAGGATAAAAAATAGCCATTTATGTATGCTTTATATATAAATGGCAAGTTGTACTGAAATAGCCCCAATATATGTTGGCAACTATGCTGTTTTGTACCTAATTATTTTACTATTTCGGTTATTCTAATTTATGTTGCTAAGTATCATTCAATGTACTTTTGTCCTTAGAAATGTTTAATGATTTTCTAGTACTGGATAAGCAATATGGTATGCATGTAGTATGACACAGACAACAAGAAATAGGGATGCATTTGCACAGATTCAAAAGTAAGACTCTGAAAGAGAACAGAAAGCTAAGACTTCCAAAAATATATTTTAGCTTCATAATCATTTTCAAAGCCAAATAATAATTAAAAAAAACCCCCAAACCCCAGGACCTTAATAAATAAAATACAGTGTGTTAGCACAAAATTAGTATGTTCCTTCTAGACTGACAGCCAGTAGATGGGAAGGCAGTGACCCCAAACATGTGAACTGCTGTGTACCAAAAGGAAGCCCCATGATATCGGTTAATGTTCATGTACAAATGCTTTTCTTATATTGCACATGCACTTACCATTACGAAGTAAGTTCATTGAAAAGTTTGCAGTAATCTTGTCAGAAATTTCACAGCTGCCTAATCCAGAGTATATATTTTTAGATATCACTATATGGCACTTACTATGGAGCTGTGGACTTTATTAGTAACCTTGAGGCCTAATGTGTACGTAAGTTTGCATTTGCCCCTTACTGGTGATTACTCAGGGCTGTATAGTATTTCTTTTATTCTTTCACTTCCCAAACCAAATCCCAACCCACTGTAGTTCTTTGTTCATAGTGTATTAGTGACAACTAATTAATTGTATATTAATAGTATGAAAGCTGTTAATACAGTATCAAACACCGACAGCCATAAGTTCAGTGTGATCAGTGAGGAGTGTGGTACCATTTATTTGCATACACAGAGAAGGATTAACACCTTTGGAAGGACTGCTTCCTTCCACAATATTGTGCATATTTGTTGAACATCAGACCATTTTTCTAACGTCTCCAATCAAGTCTGTTATATAAACTGAATATATGCACATCTAACTAAGAAACAGTATCTTTATTATCACTTACCGATACGCAAAGGTATTCACACAACAGAGATGCATTGCTATATGACTTTTCCTTCTATAAATGTCAATCAGACTATTTCACAAGTAAAATGTCTGCTACACACCCCTCCTTACCCTCACTGGAAGGAAAAAACCCACTAGATTTTAACCATAAGAGAGCATGAAAGAGAAGAGAGGAAGCCTTTCAGGAGAACAGTGTACAGCTGTAAATTTATTTTTCAACTATAGAAGTAAATATAATTGCTAATGCATTTAACTACTGAAAGTGTTCCAGAGGTGGTGCTCTCCCGTTTTCCTGCTACTCTGAGAATTGCTTTAGGATTTTTGTGTAGAGGAAATTTAGATTATTCAAGGATTATTCCCTCCATTTCACTGAAGGACAGTGAGCAGGGAAACAATTACCACTGTGAATTGGAAAATGTGAATATTACCCTAACTTTTCTCTAAACTGAAGCTCTTTTCAGCAGAATCGTGCCTGTCAGCTGTAATTGAAGCATCTGCATGCCAGAGGTGCAGTATGCAAGGTGTTTAATTTAGAAAAGCATACTGCAGAGCAGAGTTGCAAATGGGAGATAATATAAATGATGTGTAGGGATAGTCAAAATAAAGCTTCTTGAATTTTGTTTACAGCTTTTTTTTTTTTTATTAAACAGATTTAAACTGACTTTGACTATCGAAGTCCAGAATGAGTTCTTGATATTTGCAAATGTGTTTATATCTTCACCATGATGATGCAGGATGATATTTTTTAAGGAATGAAATGTAATGAGACTTGGGCTTCCGAGTCTCTTTCCAGCTTCCAAAAGTCTCATTATACTTCATTATAAATTTGATCAGAAAGCATATCTATGGGTATCTCTATGCTGTTCAGGTAAAAATATGTTTTGGGTATTCTTTATTCAACATTTGGTCATAATTATTGGCCCTGATTCACATGGGATGCTTTCTGGTTCCTCACTGGAAGGGGTTTTTATGAGCAGAAGTTCCTTACCTGCCCTTAGAGAGACTCGGATTTCTGAGGGATAGTTGTGTGAGCTAAGCAGGGTTAGGATGTCTGTGGGATGAACACGACTTGTCATGAACCCAAACCTTTTCCCAAAGACACAAGTATGCTTTGCTCCTAAGTCTACAGGAGGGGAAATGCACTGAAGGCACAATGTTGTAATGAGTATAATAAAGATATTTCAGGCAAATTTTAATATCCAATCCAAATCATAGTATATTTACTGAAATCTGACGTGTTTCGAACTGTCTGGTGTGTTTCAGCAGATACGATATTTGCTGATGTCAGGCCAAATCCTGCCGTGGAAGTTGCTGAGCATTTTACCTAGTAAATCATAAAACTCGGTGGTGGCTCTTGTCTTTCACATCATCATAAAGCTCTCAAGTATTTGTCGATCGCTTTTGTATCATCATCTCTATCTAACCAGACACACATTATTCAGTATTTATACAAGTACTGTATGTGGAGTTGTGGGAAAGAAGAATTCCCATTTACATTCTCTCTCTTGAGATTCAGTTGTAAACATCCTCAACCCAGGTGGATTTATCTTTCTGTGACATGTACAAGCAAATTAGCTACAACAAAATATATTGCAGTGTTTGCTTTTTCTGATTTGAGCAGATTTCTGGTGACTGTAGAGATTTATTAGTATTATCTGCAATATGCAATACAACCACCTGCCCTAAACCAAAATAAAGAGGCAGAGGGAAGACTCGATAATGTTGCACAGCAGTTGTTCACATGGAAATATAAGATGCTGCCTTAAAGGAGGAAAAAACCCACCAGATACTGAAAGTAGAGGGAGTAAGAGTCTGCATGCGTTCGTTGTTTTGATCTTGGCTTAAATCCGAGTCGATAAAGGGGGAAGGAGAGCTGAGGCAGGGCTGTGGGCTGGAGCCGGTGCGGTTGCAGATGTGCTCGTGTAAAGAAGAAGCAGCTGAGAAGTTGAAGAAAAATCTTCAACAGAGCCACAAGCCACAGCTTGTGAGGCTCAGCCGTAGAGCGCATGGAATTCTGAATTTTGCCTGAGCTTTGTTGATATATTTGCACTGACTTTCAATTAAACTGAGATCAAGACTTTCTGTATTTCCCTCTCTCTCACTCTAGCTGCTGCTATACTTGAAGAGGAGAAAAGAATCTTCCTGCATAAGTGGCCATCCTTTCTGTACCTTTCTGGATGGTGCTGGTGACTTGTTACATTTTCCTGATTACAGCTCTAGCAGTTTGTTGGTCATTCCTATCACCAAGATTTGCCGTGACTCCAGCTGGAACTGAATCAGGCTGTAAATGATATGGGCCATTCTTGGTAGCATGTCCTGTAGAGTTACACTGCTCCTGGACGACACCTTTTGTGGAGGCAGGATATTGAATTGCTGAGGAATGCAGTAGGTACATGGAGGTAAAAACAGCTACGTAGACATACCTGCCTCTTGCTTTTTTTCTCTTTGAAAGATATTGTAGAATTTCTTAATGTTTTTGTCTTTCCCTTTTCACCACAGTAAATTTTCCTTTTTTCTCTCCAATAGATTTTGTGTTCTGCTTGTGTTTCTTAGAACAGTGTAGCCACCCACTAATTTAAAAGCATGGAAATAAGATATTTTAATATATAAGATAAAATTAAGGAAAATTAAGAGATTTTGCATTTCTGGAAAATTTAATTTAATGTTTTTGCAGCTTTTGTTCAGAATTCATTACTCTGCTATCTAAGAAGCTTGGTTAGGAGAAGGAGTGCTGTGGACAAACAGAAATGAAATCACCGCCAGCTCACCGTGTTTTGGCAGCATCTCATAAATACATGTCTCTTTATGGTCTTTCAGGAACACTTAAGAGGTGAAATAAGGCTCACAAGGGAAATCAGGTGTGGTTTATTTTTCCTGATGAAAGCAAATCTTTTTATACAGTTTTTAAAGGAAGCAAAGGCTAGAGCTGTGTGTGTAGCTTTGGGTTTCTGTGCTGGAAGGCTGAGCTCTTTTGTTACCAGTGAGGAGAGAGAGAGAGAGAAAGCCAGAGAAAGCAACTCCCTCTGGATGGAAGTTCAGAGGACTGAGGGCTTGGGACCAGTTATGTGGGGGATGTGTCCAGAAAGATATTACCTCTCTCTGTTGACTTTTTAGAAAGTATAGGCTCTTAACTCAGATATCTCAGTTAGGTGGGCTTAGAAAAGCAATGGTCTGTTTATCCCCAGCCTCAAAAATCTGCCTGGTCAATCTGCAAGTGAGTACCAGGTTCAGCCTTGGAGGTGTTACAGGTTCCTGTGCTCATGCAAATAGGGATTTTGTGGGTTTTGCAGTACCCCCTGCATAGATGGGATAATAATTTGCTTTATACCATGTGACTACCCAGCATGGGAGAAAAGTGTCAGAATCTATTCCTTGTGGAATAACTTGCCGTTTTCATATTTCTGCAGTGTAGCATGTGCACCATAGCAATTGGGAAGATTTTGGTACTGTTCTCTCCCTTGCTCGGTTTCTCAATGTGGAACAGAAATTGTGTCACAAGTCTAACGGTCTGAAAATCTGCCTGGATTTAGGAAGAATTCAAGAGGTGAATTTTTTTTGTTGTTTTACATTACATTTAAGATGTTTGATATATAAAACCTAGTGAAAACAGAACTTTTATGAAAAAATCCTCTCCTACTTAATATAAAAGAATAACTATCCTGTGGCTTGGCTAGATTGTGTCAAGTGTTAATCATCACATCGTGTGCTTGTTTCAAGATGAGTGTCATACCTTCCCTTGCCAAACTTTCCAAGCTCTGGTCCTATCTTAGCTCAAAAGTCCTTTTAAAGCAGATATCTTTCCTGTGTAGGACAGTCTGGTTTGCAACATAAAAACAGTTTTCCAGTGATAGACTTAAATTATTTTCTTACCAATGATTTTTTTAAAACTATTAATCTAAACTTCCTTTCTATTGAGAGCTGAGCCTTCCAAACTTAGCAGTGCTGAAGGAACTTCTGAAAGAACATAAAGGCCTTTCAAAGTGTGACTTACAATACAAGCCATTTCCCTGCCCAAACTCACCTGTACTGTCTTATTTAACTGTGTCAGCAACATGTCAGCATTTGAGGGAGCTCAGTTTAATCACAGCTGTGTATTTGTTTGTGATACGGACATAAGCATAGACGGGAGCATGGTAGCGGAAAGGCTCTGTGTGCTCTGGCTGGAGTCACGTGTGAAGCTGTGGTTAAATGGGAGTAGCCTCACAACCGTCCTGTCTCGTACGTCTTTCTGATCATGCAGGGTGTCTGTCTGACGTGCCCATACTGTACCTGGTGTAAAACTGCTGTCGAGTTCCTCAGCTGCCGTGGAGCTGCTCCCACGCTCACCCCCATTCCCGTGTCGCAGCGGTGTCTGTCAGAGGGGAGGTGGCTGCTTGTGCTCTCTGGTGTCTTTGCCCGACCCAAGGGGAGCTGCAGTCCTGCCCTGCTTCTCCTTGCCCTGCTGGGGAGGCTTCCTGCACTCTCTGTAAATAAGCTCTTCATTTATTTCCCTCACTCAAGCTTTAACTTTTTTCCCCCTGCTTCTCTCGACCTGTGTACAGAGTATGCGCTCTAACAATACGTGCTCTTCCAAAGTCCTGCGACTTTGGAAGCCAGAAATACAGGTGTGCATCACCCTGCAATGCAGTGAAAATGCACTTGGTTCTCCTCGTGGGATCATGAGCTTTTTTGTTCCATACTGCGGAATGTATCTGCCATGGTTGAAACGGTTGTTTTGTTTCTTTTTTTAAATTTCAGCCATTCTAACAGCTGTAAGAATCCACTGCTGATTTTGTGATGATTTTGTCATATCTATACTTAAAGAACCAGAAATAATATAAGTAAAAATAAGTTACCTCACTATTTACCAGGTTTTTGTTGTTTTGCGCTTTAATGAGAATTTTTACTCCTTTTGCTTAATTCTTTACCTGTATTGAAAACAAGGCTAAATTAGTAGAGAATATAGCCATGCTGTAACATTGTCATGCAATACCTTTATTAATAGATAACCACACTAAATATAGTATTACATATTTAAAAGAGAGATGGTCTCGACTCTCCAACTCTTAAAAAGTAGTGGTGATAAGCAGTTATACTCCTAGATGTTTTGTCCTTTCCCTTTTGTATTAGTATTTGTTTTCACTACTATATTTCAAAAATTATATTTCTGTGCACGTTAGAAAACTGTGAAAATAAATACCAATAAATATTGTGATACTTATTCAGTGCACTGTAAAGTTCCAAGTGAGATGATACTTTGGGAATTGAGGAAAGTTTCCTCACTTCTCAGAAATGGTACTAAGCTTTAATGGGGGAAAATGGTAATATTTACAGTGACATGAAATTTTAATGGAGAATGTCTTGTTTTGCACTTCTGGTACTATTAGAAGAAATGATATGTTTTTCTCAGCAAATGCATTATGAGATTACATTTTTAAATTTGTTTTGTGCATTGCAGTACATAAGAATAACTGCTTTGAAGAGATTTGTGTTGCATCATTACTACAGCATTCTTTTGTCTGATAATTTTTTTCCCGAGCCCGTTTAATAATGGTTAATTGCAAAAACCTTTTTGGGAATGTATTTTGGCTTCTGTCTCACATTGCAAACCCTGAACTTGGACTCGTAGTGATGCAGTCGAAGGCCCTGATGAGGCTGCTCTGCCTTTCTGCACTCCTGGGGACGGGGACCTTCCTTGTTCCCAGCTGGGACAAGATTAGAGGAGTCCAGAACACTTTTGGAGGATGTGCTGTGCAACAGTAGAAGTGTAAATGATCTTCAAAAGTGAAAATAAAAAGACATTGGAGGCTCGCAGTTAGCCACACTAGCGGGGGGGTCTGTGACAGGGGTCTGCAGTTTCTGGAGGAGATGATAATTTTTAACTGAAGTAATTTGAATTTTACTTAAGTTTCTGAGAGTAACTGAAAAAGCGGAAGTTTTCTTTTTCTTTTAAAGCCAAAGTCTTTACGTTTTCATATGAGGTTTCACAGGAAAATGGGCCAAAGAATACAATTAAATATGCAAATGGTTAATCCTATGGAAAAGGGTATCCTGTTATCTTGGTATGCACAAGCATATTAATGGTAATAGGAACAATGTGTGTAATTTTCCTGTATATTGCTATGTAGGTTGCACTATTTTGAATGACACAAGCCTGATATTTTAATTACCAAATACCATAAGATGCTGTTTATTAATAGTTTAAACTTGTTAACCTAAATATATATACAGTATACACAGGCGTGCGTGCATACACCTTCCAACCCAGTCATGCGTGAGTAATCTCCCAAAGCTGTGGGACACATTTCAGCACTGCTTTATTTTAAGTGGTTTTCTTCTTTCCAAACCTCCCACATCTAGAAATCCTCTAGCATCATTTATTGTAGTGTTTGATACTGGTTACAGAAGGGGCTGAAGGACTCGTTTGGGTCAGGATTGCTTTGTGCTAGGACACGTGAAAACGTTCAGAGGGTTCCTGTCCAAGAGAGCTGGAATTGATGCTTGCTGTAATAACCAAGCTGTAGGAAAAGGATGGCTTTTCATGCTGGTTTGAAAACTCCTGGCCAGAGAGGCTCTATTGGCCTGGTGACTGACCTTAAACTCAGTGTCAGCTCGTGTGATGCACATCTGGGCCTTAAACATGTTACAGAAGGCAGCTGAGGAAGGATCCCTCCAGAACAAAACTCCCCGGGAAGGGCAGCTGGTGTGTGCACCAGTGGCCACCCGTGGGTTCTCCCATGCAGACTGGGCAGGTTCCAAAACGGGTTTTGCACGCCAGGCAGGATTTAGCAGTGGTGGGTAAGGCACAGTCGCTTCTCTCCATGCACAGGCTTCTGTGCTTGCTAGTACTGGTGATGTGGAGATTTCCACCGAGGGATGAGTGTGGTATTTGGCTTATTTTCTAAATTTATACTGCTCTAACTAAAACTTGTAACAAGAAAATACCTTGGAATCATTTGTTGGAAGTAATTCCTGAGCTGTTTTTGAAAGGGGTGGTTGGATAATTATGAATTTTTCCACCTTGACCAAGAAACAGTAAATTCTGTAGGGTCAGATTTTGTCTACTGCGAGTGTGTTTTGGAACAGAACTTGGTTTCAAGTTCTTCATCTGCAAGAACAAAATTTTTGCTTAGCTTATTATTACCTGGTCTAGGTTTGGATTCCAAATGTGGACAAAACACCTTCTGACTTATATAGGGGTGTGTGAGGGAGTGATGGGAGAGCAGATCCTTAGTGCAGTTCACACTCAGATTTTAAAAATCCCCAACCAAACCTCACGTTGCAAAGGTTTGGAAATTGCATCATGTAAAATTATGTGCAGCTAGGAAGGAAACCAGTGCAATTCCAGTAGGAGCTGTTTGCAGTTTATACTTGATATCAGGTGTAATATTTTGGAATATTCTTGCTCATCTCAGAACATCCATTCTGCACCGATGAAGAACAGCCTGATCTCTCTGTGTTCACACCTCTCACCCACATGCACAGTGGATCTCGTGCCTTCCCTGCTGAAACCAGGAGGCACAAACAGAATTCATTAATGTCTTAGGCAAACTCCTACCTGATTCTTAACTCATTACTCCATTTTTATGCAAAATTTGCATCCATACATGTCAGAGTCCCAGAAAGCACTTCACCTGTGAGTTAATAATGTTGATTTTAATTCATCAGATTCAAATTCACCCTAAACTTGAAGGGCATTTTGTGCTTCCTTTCATCCTGTTTAAGGATATTTGATGAAATGCTAATATTTCTGTGCTGCTAAACAAAATCCACCAGAAATATTTTAAAATCTCAAATTACACTTTGAAAAACATTTTGTACCTGTTTACTTGAATAATGTCAATTTAATGTGTTGTCCTGATCAGTTTTTGTACATATACATGTGTATATATATATAAGCTATATATAAATATGTATATGTATAAAGTTTTTGGGAAGAATGAGGGGCAAGACAGAAATCCAGTGTTGTGACAAAGATTCTACAATCATTTATAAACAGTTTCAAGTAATGTATTGTTGTTTTGAGTTTGATTAGAAGTTATTTGCCGTTGAACTATGAAAAATGAAATGCAACAGAGAAAATGAGAATTCACAATATTAACTTAGGATTTTGCTCACAAAGAAAATTAGTTACTAGTACAGTTGGAGGAATATTGTTTTTTTGATGGGGGAAAAGAACTCCAGGTGTAATAGTTTGTATCAGTTACATGGAGCACTAAGCTACATTGCACTAGGAGAAATTTGCATGCCAAAAATAAAATGTTACCAGAAATCTTGGAATCATTCAGTTGCATACACAGTAAACTAAAAAGCCTATCACTTCTGTTATTTACTAGTGCAGTTTGCTGTAGCACTCTCAGAAGTGTCATACTTCAAACCAAAGGGTAAGTCACAAATTTCCAATTACTAGCAAAGAATAGTAGAGATTTGAAGAGCTCTTAACACCTGGGGAAATAAATCAGGATGTTAGAGTAGAAATAAAAGAATATTGGTGAAATGGAACCAACCATAAAATAATGAATTTTTAAGAGAATCCCGAATTCCATTATAAAATTCGCAGCCTAATGGATTCTTCAAAAGAAAGGGTTTGGGGAAAAAGAGAATATTTAAAATCTAGTTTTGACATTCCAATTACTGTCTGTTTTATTAGCTAGGTTTAGCAAAGTGAAATGAATTCTAACACAGGCAGTTTCAGCTGCTGTGTGGCGCAGACACGTGAACACCCAGCTCCCCCTGCACCCTCTGTCCCTTCCTCTGAGATCCTGGGGCGGCTGGAGCTGCCCCAGAGCACCCAGTGCAGCGTGGAGGAGCTGGGAGTCACACACCTCTCTCCTGTGTTCACATCCTGTCTCACTGCAGTTCACCCTGACCATATTCTAACCCAGTGCATGACTGAGTGCTAATACTGTATAAATATTTTGAAACATATCTTAAAAAAAAAAAAAAAAAAAATGTTTGCTTCAAACTTTTTATGATAGAGAAATATATAATTATTATGGTTGTCTTACAAATTGTATTGTGTTCATTTTTTTGTTAAATATGTAGAAAAACATTAAGGGAATGGGGGACTTGAATGTCTGTGTGTACTGAAATGTATATAACTATTTGGAAGAACACATGTGCCAAGTATAACATGATGTAAAAATTGTAAATATATGAAAAATTCATTTTTCTAATAAAGATAATTTCTGCCAATTAATATGAAAAGGAACAATGGTATCATTCTTGTCTGTCTTCCTTGTTAAATGGGACAAGATGAAGCATCTCCTGTGAAGAAGGTTTGCATTTGTTTTTCCCTTAGCCATTGATGTGATTTGAAGGGTGTTAACAGCCACGCGATGTGAGACATCCTTTGCTGTTAGAAATCATCTAAAGGTGAAGATGCCTGAAGCTAAAGCTGACAGTATGTGCTTGGTGATCCCAATTTAATTTAATTCACGAAGAGGATCGAGACAATTAACTCATGCAAAATTCCTTTGTTGTGGGAACGGTGCTTCGAGAGGTGCTCCCTCAGCAGAGGGAGCAGGAGGAGCTCGGCGGAGGCCGGCCCCTTCACCTGTGGCACCATCCTCCCGAGACGCGTCGCGTGCTCGAAGCACGGTGGGCCTGCCTGAGGAGGTGATCTTGGCTGCAGAAAGGCAGGAGCTCTTTGGGCCATTGTGGAGGCAGATCCAGCCTGAGAAGGAGGTGTCCTGCCAGGAATGATGCCACCCCTGAGGAGAGCTGGAGCTGTGGAGCTCGGTCAGGTGAGGATGGGGGAGAGCAAACCAGGGGGTGAGAAAAGAGCAGCGGTGTCTCACATCTGCTATGACTTTTGGTACCCACAAACTTGTCTAATGTTCTGGTTAATCAAAATGTAAATCAAAATGAGGTTTTAGTGGAGCATTTAAAAGTATTTCTGAGGTTTGACCATTTGCCTGGCCATGGGAGCTAAAGAAGTGAGGTTCACACTGAGCTCTGAAGTGGTTTTGCAGGACCCCATTTTCCGTGATGTCTCATCAGCTAATTAAAATCTTTGAATCCACAAAATGGGCAGAAACAAATCCTTGGCAATTAGAATAATGTTCTTTGAGGCAGTGGGATGAAAGTCGTTATAAAAATCCAAAATATCCTTTTGATAAAGGGGCTTTGTGTAGAATGTAAAAATAATGATAGAGGTGAAAGGTTGCTCACGGATGTCTCACAGCAGAACAGTCCCATCTATTTGTTCCCAAGAAGAACACGACTGCATAGATAATATGAGGGGTATAAAATTGGACTTCTGTCCTTAATGACGTTTTTAATGAGGAAAAACCTGCTCGGTTTATGTTCTTCTTCTAGAAGGTTCTTTTAAAGGGATCCCACCCTATTTGTATCTAAACATCTCCATTTCATGAAACAACATGAGGTGTGCCCAAGTTACCGACTCTTTATCTAAGCTTGAATCTTCGTTTCTATGTGCTAATGGTGTTTGTATCCAGGCTGGTGTTGGCATCAGGGCTGCTCCTCCCAGCCCCACCTGCCAGCAGAGCTGATTCTCTCTGCGCGTCTCTGAGTCAGCTCAGCCTCAGCTTTGATTCCCTTTGGGATCTGGTTCAAAGACAGTCATGTTCCCCCCAGATCGTTCTTCTGAGTCTTTGCTGGTGTGTCTATGGCAACTACCAGTCTTCTAAGACTTTGCTTGCTAAAAAAAAAATAAAGTTTAAGCGGTGACTGGGAAATGGAAGCTTTTTAGGTGTGACATACTGTGCATGGCACTGCCAGCAGCATTCCCAGCGAACTGAGCAATGCACCTGGTACCAACACAAGTTTCTCCCTGTAATTTGGACTCAGAAACACCTGTTCTAAGGCCAACTGCTGAAGTCTGCTCCTGTCTATATACAGAAACACGATCCACCCTACTTGTGGTGAGATTTCCCACTGATCATTCCAGCTGCTTGTTTCTCTGCTTCTCCCAGCAGTTTACAAACAGAATTAGCTTCCCCTTGCAGATTTTGCGGTACAAAAACCAAACCGTGGCTTCCACAAATTGCATTATTGATCTATTGTGTGATCTTCACTCATCCTGTGCTTCTCCCACTTCAGCAGGCACCTCCCCATGTGCAACACTGTGGTCCTGTTTTCCACTGAAGGAGGGAAGTTTCACGAGCTGAACAAGAGTCTCTGCATTAATTTCCGTATTTTCTCTCTAGATATTCCCAAAAAAGCTTTCAGGTGGGAGGGAGGGTGGGCTTGTGTGTGTGTAGTTTATTGACTGTTTATTTATTTGCCACTAGTTAGCTTACACAGGATGATCACTGCAGATATTGACTGCATTCTGTTCAAATCAATATGCTCAAATCTTTTTTAAAATAATGTGTTTATAATGTAAACAATGATTGTTCCTAAACTATGGCAGTAATGATTTGAATGCACTGAGGTTTCTCAGCTTTGCAGTAGGCAATAGGGGATGGTAATACAGAATATAATCATGATTAGCATTGTTTAGACAAGGTTACTGCAAGGTCAAAGACATTTTCCAGGCGTCTCCATGTGGCTCCAGGTGTAATTCAATAGCAACAATCCTTAAAAAACTCTTTGCACTGCAAAAGCACACGGTGTTTTTAGAGTAGACCTCAGCCTGCTAGTTAGATGTGACCCATCTCAAGAGATCATTGAACTCTTTCGTAGTCCAAGACTGCATAACATTTACACTGTCTGTAAAGAGCCATGAAAGATACAAAAAGCAGAAAATCTGAACACAAAACTCCAGAGACACAAAATATAATATTAACCAGGTTTGAAAGTCTCGGGCCCTCTCGTTATAAAATTGTGTAGTTCCACTAATTGCTTTGGGGACTGAAGCTGTTTGGCATTTCAGAGGCTTGGATATGAGCAGCTGTCTCCTTCCATCCTGCATGGGGAAAAGCAAATTGAGTAGGAACTATAACAGGCATTTCTCTGTGTTCAAGGAAAAGCAGAGGCCTTGGCCAGGTTTTACTCCCAGTTCCTGAGATGGTGTAGTTTTATCACTTGAGAGGTTTGCCAACTTAAGAAAAAGCTTCTTCAGTGGTATCACAATAGCACAATGCTGATTTTACCCTCCTCTTTCCCAGCAAGAGAAATGTGGCAAATTGCATAATTCTCCTGGTAGCTGAAATGCCTCTAAGTCCCTTTTCTGCAGTTAGAAGAACCATTTGTATACCTTGGAGACGATAGAAGTAGTAGGAGTGAGGATGACTAGAATAACTGATTTTCCTCTAAGAACAAAACTGCTATTGCATTGATTTGGCCACAGTGAGTGTTGCCCAGTATGGGCTTTGAAAGCAGCAGTGCATGTTAATTCCAGTCACCCTTTTTATTTATACGTAAATGTGTGTGAAGAGCTTATGCTGAGAAATAGGGGTGGGGATGATGCTGAGGGTTTTTGCTGTGGGGGAAACTTTCAAATAGACAACTCTAAGTATCCTGCAAAAAAATGGTGTAAATCTCTTTGAATATGCCTCTCACCAGCAAGAACTTCTAGCAGTAGTTCTTAACCAACCAAGAAAATAATTTATTTTTACTGAAACATCAAATCTCAAATTGTTAGTCCATTTAGACTTTAAGTTGAAATGCCAAAATGATATTCAGGTCCTCTTTTCCTCCCCTTTAAACCCACTGTTGTTCATTTCCATGGATGCACTCTTATCTCAGCAAATGGGAGCAGCCAGTGTGACCTTAATTATATTTGTATGTCTCTGAACTGAACAGCTGTGATCTTATCACCTTCCTTCTTATTTCCCATTCCCTCCATCTACTCCTAGCAGTTTTCTTTGTTTCTGTCCCTGTTAGATCATGGAAGTGTGAGCTGCACCTTGAGCCAGACCTGCATGGTCAGCGCATTTCCATGTGTAACAAGCATTGTAATCTCCATGTTCTTTTCTATTCCTGTCTTTGTAAAAACTAACATTTTGTTTATTTCTCAACTGCCACTCTGCAATGAGATGATTTCAGTATTCAGAACTTAATGCCATCCATAACCTTCTTTTTCAGATGTTGGTTTTGCTCTCAAAACATTTGGATAGGTTGAACTATTTCTCCTTGCATGTGTTTATTTCTCTGACATTTCTAAACACTAACATACTTTTTTTCCTAAATACTTGAGTCTGACAGGTCATTTTAGATGTCCTTCAAATTTGCTGAGCTTGGAATAGCAAAGAAATGACAGGACATTTACAGACCAGGGCTAGGGCTATGAGTTGTGTGTTGTAAGGGATGCTAGACAGATTTACATACTTCTGTGGCCTGAATGCCTGCATGTTGTGGTATTGCATCCTGCGTGCTGAGGACTTTCTGAAATAATGTTTAGCATTTAAAAAAGGTCGATTATGTAATGTGACATACTGGGTTAGACCACGAAATGCTTTGAAGTCAGAGAATGAGAAACCCACAGTTTAGGTGATCAAGAAAGATATTAAATATTGATACCTTGAGAAAATGGCATGTGTCTTCAATTCTTTCACACTGCAATCTAAATAAATCACAAATTTATTTCTGTGGGGAGCTGGATGCAGGTAGCAGAACCAGTTTTATAGAGAGAAATTGAGGCAATGGTGAAAATAGCCCTATTTAATCATGGTATTTTACATATTTCTCAGAGCAGTGGGTGGGTAGGTTTGAGTGTATAAGAACCAGAGTTGCCAGCTCATTGCTCACATCAGTGTATTCCCGAGCTGGTTCTGCATATTTCTCTGGAAACCTTTCTTCTTCCTGAGGCTGGGAGGGAAAGTAGGATGTGAGGTTATCTGCAGTGTGATGCTTGTACCCTCTTGCTGTCTGTGGGCTACAGCTTCACATTGGTTTGACACCTGGGCTCGATGATCTTGGAGGCTTTTTCCAACTGTAATCATTTTATAATTCTATGACTGTAAAGCCTCAGTGCTGGAGCAACAAAAGCCTGTGATTTGAGACGGAAAGTTGAGGTGTAGTTATTTACACAGAGGCAGCCCATGACGAATTAACTACAAATGAACTGCAGTGAACTGCAGTCTCCTACCCCGTGTGCCAGCAGTGGCTGTGGCTCGGCAGCCCGTGCACCAACAGCTGCGCTGATGTGCGCAAAGACCAATTACCATCCTCCTAATTGCAAAGTGTTCCCACTGGCTTCATTGTGCTGGTGTAACCCGGGGAAAACTTGGTTCTGGATTCTTAGTGTTCACCAGGCACTGCAGGGCTTGAGCAGACTGGGAGCGTTACTGAGTCAGGGCTGCCGTTGTTTCAGTGCCGTGTGTTTGCGTGTGCACACTTGGGCATGTGTGTGCATATTTTAAACAAACAGCTCCCCAAATCCTCTCTAGTGTGACTGCAATGCTCTGAATACAGACCCTTATTTGCTGATTTTAGCAGCAATAATATGAATCATTTTTAGGGGGATGGATGACTCAGTGGTCATTAAGGCCAGAGAAACCCTGCCAGTGTGTTCCAAACAGTAGTTAGTGCCCCTGATAGCGGCGTGCGCCGAGGACAGCCAGTGTGTGACTGCTGTGTCCTGGGGAAGATGGCAAACCTTGGGCCTGCTTGGAATAGGATTCTGTGAAAGTCCTGCTTCATTCCTGGCTGGGATCAAAACAGATCACTGGACTGGGAATCTCAGGCTGGTTTGTAATGCTGGCCTGGCATTACCGTGTCATGGGATCTTGCGAGCCTTGGTTTCTCTCCAGCCCCTTCAGTTTGTAAGTAAGGCCTTTGCTGGAGTTACTGTCTCTTGCCATTATCTCATATGGAGCAGACACTAAAGCCTGGGCAGAGACCCACTGGCTTTGCAGCAGTAAAATACTTAAAAATACAAATTTTTCTCCTACCCTGAAGTCTATTGGCATAACGTCACGTATCTGTCCCTTTGTTAGCAGAAGCCTAAAGTACAGGGAGGTGTAAACAAGCAGAGAATGTCACTGAGCCACCAACATTTAGGATGAAGTATAACAATGAAGGTAAGCCTCCAAAATGGTCTTATTCCACAATTACCTGCAAGGTAAACTGGAAATCCTTGACAGGACTAACACCGTGTTGTTCTTCATACTGTGGAGACACATTTGCAGTGTGAGCGCACAAAGTACGGCTTTTAAAGCTGTGGACATGAAATTAATAACAACACAAGGAAAATGCTGGACTTTTTGACCTTTGTGTCATGCTTTGTCCTGAGCTTACACAGAAACTTCTTTTTCTTTTAACCTTATATAAGTTATGTTGTTAGATCATGTTTTTAAAGACTTTTCCACATGATATTTTCAGTGGACACACTTGTGACATTTGCTTTTTGTATGACCCCTGTGAACTCACTGAAGTGCCCTCAGGGAGTCATGAATATGAAAGTGTTTCCTTTTTTGGCTTCATTTTTCACTGTTTTTGCTGGCTGGTTGTGTACAGTGCAGAGCAGCTGTCCTGAATGTTATTGTTCTGTCCTCCTTACAAGGGGCACAGAGGAAAAGCCTTCTGCTTTGGAAAAGCAGCTTTGCTTCCCCTCAAGAACTTCAACATGAGAAAAATGACAGAAAAAGAAGACTTAATGAAAGAATTTGAACTATTACAAGAGGGATCAAAATATTTTTTTAATGAGATAGGTTATAAAGGGAGAAGTCATATAATAATGGTTTTGGACATTTAATCAGAAGAGTTGATTCATATCCCAAAAACGATCTTTGTGCGAGTTGCATCTTCATTAAGGGCCTGCATTTTAATGGTCCACCAATCAAACTAAAGATCTCTTTGTGGGTATAAGATGGTGACAGTCCTATTTTAATATTGTGATGTCTTTTAATTGCCTTTCCTGCACAGTCTTTGCCCAAACCCCACCACATCTGTCCGTGGAGCTCTTTGTTAAACTGGCAGGTGAGAGGGAGGAACAGGAGGGACAATGTCACTGGGTAACTCAGTATATTGGCACAAGTGTCCATCCACTGGCAGAAAATAAAGTATCAAATGTCTGTCTTAAAGGAAAAAAAATCCCCAGCAGAAACTCTGCTTCAGGAGTCATGAAACTGTGAGTAAGAAGCTGTATTTGTACTGAGCCTTGTTTGCCAGTGTAGAAAGAGGCAGAGTGAGAGAGTGACACTGCTGGGGATGGGATGGAACAGCCACACAGCAGCTGCATCCAGCGTAGCAGTGCCCCACTCAGACTTCTCCATTAAATAAGGAAAACAGTGTTCAGCCCATATAACCAGCAGAAGAAATCCATCCTTAGGCTGATAAATGCTTCCAACTGCTGAATAAAAATTTTATACTTTGAATAAGCGATGCTGCAGAATGTTCAGGACAGCAACTTTGATTTAGGGTCTGAGCACTGGGAGGTGCAGTGCTGTCCTGCTACCTGCCATTGAATTCAACAGTGTTGCCATCTGATTCAAACGAATCTCCTGAGTGTCAGTGAGCCAGTTTTCCCATCCCTGACGTGCTGGTGTAAGTGTTACACTTCCCAAAAGTGATATAATGCCCCCAAATATTTGGTTGGTTTATTTTACTTCTTGTATTTATTTACATTTTAATTGCTACAGATGGAATAAATTCTCTGCTTTGAAGTTTTATTACATTAATGAAGCTGGCATAGTGTAGCCTAACTAATTTTGGAAACTCTCTTCAGCCTTTCCAGTTCTGTGAAAAAGGATTTCACATAAAACACAATGAGGCCTGAGTAAGTTGTTCAACACATGGCAGCCTGATATCCTTGGAGGTACAGAGGGGAAGAAAAAGATATGTATCAAATTTCATAGTCAGCAAGAACATTAGCCCTTAATAAAATTGAGTGTGATGTTTTGGGACTTTTTTAAGGAACAAGATTTGTAATTATTTACACTTATTCTTTCTTCTTTTTTTTTTTTTTTAAATTTTTAAAAATATTTTTCCCAGTGCCTTTTCTCCTGTGATACCTTCCCTCTTCCTGGAAATAAGCACTGTGGTGTATCCTGACAGACAGAGACAGCAGCATATGTTTCTGGGAGCCGTGTGTATGTACTGGACTCAGACAGAGTTGTTTTCAGGTATGTCATTGGCCCTATAAGTTTGCAGCCATTTTCAAATACACTGTTCTGTTGTTTTACACCTCCAGCAAGAACTGATGAAATGAAGACCTGGTGAAAACCAGGGGTGGGAGTGCAGGACCCCTTGGGGTTTGTGCACAGATGACCTGACCCTGAATTTCAGCCCCGTGAAGGGGACACAGCCCTCACCTGTGACTGTCCTGGTGGCAGCAGGTTGTCCTAGTTGCAGTTGAGTGTCGGAAGAATCAGTTTCTGTTCAGCCACCCTTGATGTTATGTCCTTTCATACCTATGAGAGAAATTGTCTACGCAGGTGCTGGTGCAGAAATACATCAGCTGAGCTGTGAACAATGAACTACATTCTTTCTTCTAACACTGAATTCAGATCTTGTTGAAAAAAAAAAATAGGACAGGTTGCACACGGAACAAGAACTTTCAGTTCAGGCAGTGCCAGGGTAGGTAGGAAGTGGTGGGTTTGAAAGGCCTCGTCGGATTTGCTGTTCAGCTGGTGTGTGCAGGGTTACAAGGAGCAGGAGTGCGTGTACTGCACAGGCAGGTACCGAGGAAGCTGCCGACTCCTCTCACTTCTGTGTCAGCCTGAGAAACTTTGAAAATCAGTCTTCCCCAGTGTGGATGTCGTATCTGTTGAGTGTACCATGTACTAGACGTTTTAAAATACTTGTATTTTCCCACATGACTTCTTTTGGAATAAAGTGCAGCTGCAAATGGATTTCACTCTCTAATTTCCTTCCCTTGTAAAGTGGCTGCTTGAAGCTTGGCAAATGCAGTTTTTATAACCTATGACAAATGTGCTCATAACCTTGTACTTTAACATCAGCTGCTCACTATTCTTGCCTTAATCTGAAAAGCTTGATAATAAACATTCAGGCAGGAAAAACTATTGAGACTATTGCGTGGCTGTTATAATAACTCTGATTCAGTATAATAACTCTGATTCAGTACCTTGAAGGACTTAAATGAAACTGAACCTCATAACATCAATTTTGTGTAACTTGTCTTTTTTACCAGGTTTTAATAATTTTTCATAACAACTCTGCATTAACACCCCATTCTGGAAATACATTCCTCTGTTGTTCTCTGGTATTACACACTGCTTTCTTTGCTTTTCTAAATAATATTTCTCGCTCTCATTCATCTGTGCTCCCTACATATCACCAGGTAGATTTGATGGATTTCTCATCCTGAAAACCATCTGCTCAGTTATGTTAGATAACATAAACCCATCCACCAAAATGCAGATTGATAGAAGTTCCTGCTAAACCAAAGCACTCATTATGATCCTTCTTTCCAACGCTTGCCTCCTGGCCAGGCCTTCCCAGCTGAAACCTTTCAGACAGTGCTGGGACTCAAGAGACACCTTTGGAGTTGTCCAGTTGGCCATGGTAAGAACTCCTGGGGCCTGTCTGGGGAGGCTGGCCCGAGTGCAGGGAAAGAGGTGCATGAACTGTCCTAAAAGGGAAGCAGTCATATACTCCTGTAGTAGGTTATTGTGTCCAAAACACAAGGTGGATGAAACTGGGAGGACAGAATTCAGAGACAGTGGAGAAACTAAGGTAGACAATGTGTGCTTCGAGCCTGGGTGTTGGGAGCAGCAGCAGGATGAGAGGCTCCTTTCTGACCCAGGGAATTTCAGCTCCTGCTCTTCTGGCACAAACACATGTGCAGGCCATCAGAGAACTGGGTATGAGGGTAAAGGGCTTCACAAAGGAAACATAAACTAAATAAAACTATTTGTTTCTTTTAACCAGGCCTTTCCCTGCCCTTTCTGCCCTGTGCTTGCAAGGTGGAGAGCTGCTCGTGCAAAGGGCCATGTCTGGGGCTGTGGCCTGTCCTCTGGGCTGTTGGATGGAAAATGCATCTGCCATCGAGACCTCAAGCTGTGGTAAAAGCCTGAAGGACTCTGAGACATTCAATCAAGTTTGTAAGAGCAGTATAGTGGGTCTGTCATGCTCATGACTGAACAGTTGTATTTCCACAGTGTTTTGACTGAAGAGATTTTCTGTTTGACCTGCCCATGTACAGAAGCACTCTGGCATGAACCAGATGGGCCGTACTCAAGCTAAAAAGGAAGTATATTTTACTTTTCCTCAGATATTTCTTATCCCAGTTGGTTCGAGTTGCTGAGGTCACTGGTCAGCAGTACAGGGGTGTGTGCCAGAGCAGCCCAAGCAGTGGGTTCAGGCAAGGGAGGTTTTTGGGCAGGGTGATGGGTGTCACCCTCAGGTGGCCATGGGGGAGGCACAGCCATGAGCACCAGGTGCCCAGTTTTTCTCAGCCTGAAAAGCCACTGTGGTATTATACAGAGCCCAACTGCTGCTGACTGCATCCAGCTGCATGGAAAAGCGTCTGCAGAGTTTGTGGCTTCTAAAACATGCAAGTCGTGGTACGTGTAATTTTCACCACTTCCCACAATGGGAGAGGTGGGATTTCTCACTCAGAGGGATGCATGTTGTACTGACTCTGTAGACTGAATATGTGCCTCCAAGTGGAATTTCACAGCCTGGCCCTCCTCCTCAGAGCTCACAGGGCTTCTGGTTTCCTTTGGCAGGAGGTATGCCATGGAAAAAGTTACTCCTGGAGGGACTGAGTATTTCTTGGGCTAATTACCTTGCATTGTTTGCAATCCTTGAAGCATCTAAGTTGATATGCTGAGTGCAAGAAGGGGAAAGAGGCTAGAACCTGTAATGTAGCTTAATGAAAACTAATGAAAGTTTAAATAAAAAGAAGCAAACAAGTCCCTAGTGAGATACCTGAGCCGCCACTCCACAAAATTTAATTAATCTTTCCTTTGTATTAAGCGTTATGATGCAGGGAAGAATCTGTGCCGAGGATAGCAGTGACTAATTTCACAGCAAGGAGTAAACTTTTGTGTATGATTTTGTCTCACCACATGCCTGGAAGTAGGTACAAAGGAATAACAACTGAGGACCTCAGGTACAGAGGCAGCTGCTGGATGGGCCAGGTCATGAGCTGACATGATCAGGTAAATATAGGCAGGAGGTGTTTGGTTTTTTCAATCAGGAAGTAAAGGGAAATATTCTCAGTGCATGTTTGAAACACCTCTGCGTGCTACAGGTGATCTGTCATCGCTCTGGGCTCTGACCTCAGCCACTGGTAAAGTTTGGTTCTACATAGCACTGGCCACAGGCTTGCAACCCTTTGGCCAAATGTCCCAGGAACACCAGGTATATAGAGTTAAAGCTTTATATCACACATGTTAACCACATAAACCTTTCAGAGGTTTAACACAACCATTTGCAGGGCAAGAATATTTAGTATGTCCTCACAACAGTCAGAAGTTCCTCCTGAGTAGCCCCTACCCACAGCTGTTTGCTTCCATGTTGCAGATACATATAAACAATTACTAGAGAGGTAAATATTGGTTGGCTCAGGAGATCCATGCCCATATCTAGGAACTGGGTGAAGGTCTGCATTTCCCTTAGCCAGGATCCTATTTACTGCCCCACTTTCAGACCTCCTGCCATAGCCTTAGAGAGAGTAAATATGCCTGGGATTCACTGAATTCTGCTTTTTGTCTACCTCTGCCTCTGCAATCAGCTTCCTGTGCTGGCAGGAGCATCTTCACAGGAGGAGGCAGCTCCTCAGTGCTGAGGAGAAGGACTTTGGTCCGAGAGCAGCCGGGGGATGCTGGAAGCTGCACCAGCTGCTGCTGCAGGTTTGCTCTATATGATTTCCTTCTGGCAGCAGTCAGTGCTCTCTTTAATCTACAAAAAGCATTCCCCTCCCACTGCTGCATGAATGGATTCCCTGTCCTGGAAAATGAAAGTAGACCAAGACAATGAGAGTCTTACCTCTAGTGCAGGCATTTTAGAGGGGGCTTGAAAGGCTGAAGGGTGATGCCTCAGCCACGGCCCCACCTTGGTCAGGTCACTGCCTGGTGTGGGGCAGCCCCAACAAGCAGGGAGGGCAAGGAGGGAGGGCTCCTGCCTCCTAGAGTTGCCTGGATTGAAGGGCACCATCTCACACACTTTGACAGTGCTGGGAGACAAGCAATTTACAGACTCTTTCCACTGACCTTCCCTCTGACACCTCGTCTGTCGTTTCTAACCTTAACCGCTTTTGGTTATACCAGTACTGTTTCTCCCCCTGAATATGTTCCACAAATCCCTAGAATCACTAAATATCCAGCTGGTGATGGAGACTGTGTCTCCCAGAGCCAGTGGTCAGCCAGAAGAGCTGGATTTACTCCGGGGAGTCAATATTTGTAGAGCTAAAGACCCAGAATAAGAATGAAGAAATGATGTGGCAGATTTCATGAGAGAAATGTCTGAACTTCTCTAATGAGTTTACTTTGCCACTCTCTGATGAGGTACTAACCTGACAAGAAGCAGGTGGTTGATTAAGTGTCACAGTCAGCTCCGTGGCACTGGTGATCCCAGGGAGGACACTCTGACAGGTAAAAGGAGCAGTGTTTCATCCTCTGCATGTCTTGCATGTAATTTGTTGCACGGGCTGATGGCACTGTGAGAGATGAGCAGCTCATCACTCCTCGGGTCTCTCCCTTCCCCTTCCCATCAGACATTTAATGTGCAGTGTGTATTCCTGACCGCTGCAGTGCCAGGAAATCTCTTGCTATAGAATTTTAACTGAGTCTGGGTTTTTGCACGTTTTGTTGAAAATACTGTTTCACAAGAAACGCAGCATTGCTGCAGATCTTTTGCTACCTGTTGGTGCATGTGAAGTTAGAATACTTACAGAAAAACCTGGAAATATTAACACAGGAAAATTAGCAAATATATTCATGAGTTATTCCAAAGAAAAATACTTGTGTTGGTATGTTGGGTTTTTTCAATGGGGGTGAAAAAGCAGAAGAGCTGTCAATATTATTTTACACCAAATAAGTAACGATAACAGGGTCAGTCTTTTGTTAACATCCTCTTTCCTCTGTTTGACTTATGCTTGACTTATTGAAGCCAAAGACCTGCATGATTTCATACATGCATTGGGCACAAATGCATCATAAATGCTCTGATGGGGGAGAAGTTAATTAGGATGAAGAGGGAAGCTGCGTTCCAGGTGCAGGAGCCATTAGTATTCTTCTGCTCTAGTTCCCTGAACTGCTGCATTTATTAACCTTTAGCCAGATCAGAGCCAATTTCTCCTGCCTCTTACATAATGTTGGAATTATAATTGACAGTACTGATGAAAGGGAAAAGTCTCTCTGCAACTCAAATTTTTCTTGCTTTCATGTAGAGGGTTTTAGAACAAGAGTCTTATCAGCTGTGAATAATTGCATCTCATTAGCTGTGTACTGGAGTTATATGTATATGCATATTGCAGTCGTGTATATATTTGGCTGGGAAATGTTATGGCTTGCTTCAAGTGGCACTGGGGATGTGAAATTCAGTGTGCATGGCATGTTTATGTAACTGAGTGACATTGCTGAAGAGGTAGGAGATGACGGTTGCACATTTGGGTGTTTGCAATGGTTTTCTCCGGTACCTCAATAGGTTTTCCTCTTCTGGGAAAATTTAGTTCTGTAGATCTTGTAAATCCAAATTCACAGAAGGTTTTGGAGTCTCTAACAGACAGAGAAAGCTGCCCAAAAAGTAATTTGTATGAGAATGGTAAGTTGTCTTAGCCCTCAAAGTCTTTAGAACATTAGGAAAATCAAATAATCCATTTACAGACTTTTGATTGCATGCTTTATTTTGATGGGGTTTTTTTTCCCAAATGGCTAGAAGATGGTTCTTTTTAATAAAATTAGGTGGTTTATTTCCAAGAGGGAAGGTCTCTTCTCCTTAAAGGGGCTACGCAGTTACCCAGAGATGATTTTCCATCGTGCAGAAGCTGCAGCTGCCACATGGCTCTGTGATAGGGCTCCCACCTCTGGGCATAACCTGGCTGCAGAGCAATCATTAATTGCTTTCTGGCACAAGGACTATCTTGTTACTGCTTGTAGTTCAGAGACAATTCAACTCACACACGCGTATACTGGCATGAAGAAAATGCCAACTGCTCTTATTTCCAGCAAAACAGTGACATAATTGTCAAGCTGATGGAAAACAAAACCTTCCTCCTAATTTATTTGTTATTAAACAAAGAAAAAAAAGTCTGCTGTTTAACTAAGAAACGCTTTCCACACTTTGCAGGAAAAATAGCTAAAATTTAATGCTAGGACAATTCATTATGAAGTTGTTGAAATATGAGTGTCATATAAATCCTCGTGAATCCCTTCTTTCCAAAATGCAAACTGCTGATTTCTTCTTGATCCTGTTGGATTACAGATATTTAACCTAAGCAGAGCTTTCATGTAGGGTTCATTTTATATTATTGTTTTGTCAAAATTACAATTACAGGTCACTGTATATACAGCATGACATCAAATTATAGGAATATTTCTTACTTTAGGCTACTTTATGCTTTCTCTTAAAGAAGAAAATAAAATATCATCTTTTTTTTTTTGTCTTATGATAACTTATGTTTGACAGCTTTGTCTTTGATTCGACCTGAGGATTTCAGTACCTGACCAGAAAGTCGTGGGAATCAAACTCACAGTGCTGCCCAGCGCAGTGCACAGCAAGGAGATGAAGAGACCAGAAATCACATTTCCACTTGTTGTGTCCAGATGAACATTTGAAGGACAGGGCTGCTGCTGACTGCAAGTAGTGGAGCCTGCAGGACTTTTTCCAGGAACAAACTGAAGTATGTTCAGCAATATATTAATTAGCAGCTGGAAAGGAATATTGGGAGGGTTGCGGTAGTGATTATTTGTTTAGCTTATTAAATTATTTTCCTAGCATATGATTTTTTCCACAGAAATAAATTACTCTGAGTATTATAGCTTGTGCTTATGTGAGGAAAGAAGAAGGTATTTTTCTAAAACAGCAGAAGGATGTTCTCCTGTATTTCTAAGGAAAGTAATAGTGAAGATCCATCAACACTTGAGAACTGCCTGGAAGAAAATAGATAATTATAGACTTCATTATGCTTTCAAGCAGGCAAGTAAAATTTTAAATCAGACCTTTAAAACCACAGGAGTGTGCAAATGCAGGGAAAAAATTTGTGAGGAGCATCAATTTTCTGATCAATCAACACTTGCAATAAAAGACCAGGATTATGTTCTTAGAGGCTTAGTGAATGTTTTCCCATCAAACTCAGGATTTTAATAAAGCAGAGTTGGAATTCCACGTATGAAACCTTCCAAGCCATCAGTCACAACCAAACTCCAAGCTGGACATCAAACTGAGAAGTTACATAAAACTGAGGCACGAAGACAAGTGAAGAAGTGAAACCAGACTCCATAAAACTGCAATTAATCCAAAAATTGGCTTCCAAACAATGTAAGCCCCTTTTACCCCAGGCTGCTTCTAGCACGGGGCAAACTCTCCAAAGGAGTCAGTTCCTCAGGGGGTCACAGCATTCACATGTGCAAGGGGATATTCTGTTCCTTAGAGTTTTCTTCCAGTGTTTGCTACACACTTCATTACACATTAAAGTTTCATCTTGCCTGCGAAAACCAACGCAATTAATGCTTTCTCAGTAATCAGGACATAAAGACTCTCCTGGTCAAGTTGGTCACATTATGAGCATTTAGCTTTTCATTAGGGAGATTTCAGTGTAGCCTGTCCTTTTCAACTTTCTGATTTAGCAGGAGGAATAGACTAGCTGGAACAACTTGCCACCTTCAGCTGTTATCACCTTCAAACTTCCAAATACATTCCTACCACGGGGGACATCCTGCAGCTTTTCAAAGCCCACATTACTGATTATTTTTATCTTATTCTGAGCTTGGTAATGTGGCCATAGTGACTTGGGGACCTGCCTCTCCTTGACTCGGGCAAGGATGGGTCCTGGTCATGCAGTTGGCTTTTTCATGCCCTGCTGCTGTGTTTTCCCTTCAATCTGTGTTGAGGAAGAGTGACCCTCTTTTTAAGATGTGCTAAGAAATAATCGTAACTTGGCTGAAGAGCACTATAAAAAGCAATAATGTTTGGGCTTGCTGAGCTGGGCAGAAGAGCTCAGCACTACTGCAGCTTCATTTCGGAGTCCAAGGCACACAGAGGGATTGAGAGGGATGAGTCAGTGCCCGTGCCGGGTGTCAGAGCCTTACAGAGTGCTGAGTAAGTCACTCCTGCTGAGATGGAGGACACAGGAAACACAGCTGGGTTGGTTCAGCGTTAGCTACAACACACAACAGCTCTGTGGCAGGACACACTTTTTAAACACCCTTTTATAATCCTGCTGAGGCCTGGTATTGGCAACATTAGTCCATGCTTGCACTCTTCTGTTCCTTTACTGAAAGGTGGAATATTACCTTTGAACTTCAATGAGGATAGAAAATGAGGCTAACTCTCATGATGGGAACCCTCCAGCTGCTCACCTGTCCACGGGTGAAGCACTAGAGAAGCCCGTTCTCCCTCCAGTGATATCATTTGGTGCAAGATAGGCCAAGCGAAAAAGCATCAAAAATGTGTTCACACAGGTGGTGATATTGGTGTAATTTTACCAGTTACTTTCATGCCCAGGTACACAAACATAGAAGAACAGGCCTTAATCAAAGATGAACTTAGATGTCAATTTAAGTGATGAGATTCATACCTCTTTTAAAATATGTGTCTAAAACAGGTATGTTGTTTCTGTTTCGGTCCTCTTTAGAGCTGCCTATAATCATGCCCCTATTAAAATGATACTTTTAGGGACTATTTATTTGATAGACTCTCAAGTATTCATTACCTTAATTACCCACTATAAATTACCCACGATACTCTATCCTTGTTTGGCGCAAAAATAATGACTTGTTATCATTCAGGTGCTAATCACCAAATCTTAATCCTTTGCTAGTTTATTATGGATTTTCAGAGGAAAAATTAAAGGAGAATCTTAAATATGTCTGTTCCCTAATTTGTCTTTTAACAGCAGTGCATCCATTCTGCCTCTGGAGACCTTCAGCAGATGGTGTCAGGCTGCAGAGCCAGGCAATTGTCAGCCTGTGGTGTTGGGAGGTGACAGGATGGGTGTCCCCCTTGCTGTGGGACGCGATGTGCTCCAGCTCTTTGAGAGCTGTGCATCAGCATTGCTTGATGTGTTCTGATGGGATTTCTTGTTGGCACTTTTTACACAATTGTTTGTCATTCTCCAGTGGTGCCAACGCTTGCCACAGCAAATGAAGCCACTCCTGATGATGCCCTGCCCCTGACTCAGAGCAAGGCCCCGAGCTGGGCTGGCTGCTGGCTGCTCTCCCTCCCCAGCACACTGTGACTGGTGGAGCTGCTGGGTGTTACTGGTGCAGGAGAGTGGAGCTGTGATTGTATCTGTCCCTGTGCTTTCTGTCAAGGCATGAAATGAAACCTGTGAGGCTGAGGTGTACTGAGATGCCCAGGTTTGCTCCGGGGGGATTTCGTGCTGGGATAAGGGAGTACCCCAGAGTGGCTCTGGCTGTGCTCTGCAGAGAAGGTGGCATTGAGGGAGAGGTGTTGCCTGTCTCCAGTAGTGAAGGAGGATTAGCCTGTGCCAGGCAATCTTTGACAGGCCTGGCTGGGTCAGTGGTGTCCGCAGCCAGGGCAAGGCTGCAGAGCAAGTGCTTGCAGCACGAGCCTTCCAAGGCCCTGAATCGGGAAGGTCTGCATGCAGGACAGTGAACGCTCAGAAGCCAAAACATTTCTTCAGGACATTTTCCCCGTGCTCGCAGAATATGAGAATTTGTGTGGGCGGAGTAGAATAACTGCACTTTTGTGCACTGGAAGAGCACCTTATTCTTGCTTAGATTTTTCTGTGGAGACTCTGCAAGCACAGTTACAGCACGGGACAACAGAGAGTGTCTATTCCCAGTGTGTCTCCAGCCAGGTCACACTTTGTCCTGGCGCTACAAAATCTGCCCATTGCTGATGCCACGTGTCCCTCACGATGGCAATCTTTGAGCCCTTCTTAGCCAGCCCATCTCAACCCAAAGTCATTTATAACAGAGGTACTATGAGAGCCCTGGTTGTTGCAAATGACTGCAAAGAATTTTCTTAAGGTCACCTATCAAACGCATCAAAGAGCAGAAATGAGACCATCATTTAAGTTCTGGTCCTATGCTGCAGTCACTAGGCTGCAGTGCTTCACCTGCACACAGAACTATACAGTTAAGCATGTTCTAAAGATATGGTGAAGACCAACAGCATAAAAATATGGAGAAACTCTAGCTTGTTAGAATAGTGGAGGTTGTAGTGTCTATAGATGGTTCACTGTAATCTAACAGCTTGCCGTGTGCCAGAAGAAGCCCACGGCATTTTATTTCAGTAGTGTTATCACTGGAATTATTTATTAATGTTCCAGTCTTACTCTAGTGGAAGAGTGCCTTTTTATTAAATCAGATTTAAGATATTTTTATCAGTGCTATTTCCAGCTGACATGATTTTTCATGGCAATTGGGTGAGCAAGCAATTACACAGTATGATGTTGAGGGTCTGAAAAATTTCATATATGCCATGTTGTCTATAATGCTCAAAATAATCCTGATCAAAAGAGGGTGTGAATTGTGTGGGAATTAATATTATCAGACAAATGTATTTCAGTGTTAATTCTCTTTGATGTGACCATGTAAAAAAGCCTTAGGAATCAGTGAAGATTGGGGGAAAACTGACTATTTCTGGTTACTTGCTCATAATAACACAAACAGACTGTCTGTGCTAAATTGCTAAACCACTTTACCAGGCCTTTCAGTGTCTTTTTTTTTATTTCATTGTTTTTTGTTTTTTTTTTTCAACCTTGATTTTATTCATATTTGCCTATCGAGATGTTGGGAGAAAGGAGGAAGAGAAAGTCTTCAAGGGAAATATAGTTTATTATTACTATATATAAACAGCACCTGATGTTGCACTCAGATTTGAATTTCCTTCTTCCAGAAATGTTAAAGAATTTTTATAGTCAGTGAGTGAGAGGAAGGAAAGCATTAGAGTTCATTGGTCTTTATTCCTGTAGAAGTCTCAAACTCTTGACTTCTACATGCCTGACACATCCAAGGAACTCCTGCATGTGTGGGTCTTTGTTTCTGACTTCTAAAACCTTCTGGTGAAAGAGAAAACTGCCCGTTTCATACCTGTCAGTAATACCTTGGCATTGAGCCTGTTGTAAACTGACTAATATGTGTTTGGTTATATGCCATTCTATATGCTTTAGAAGAAATTAGTTTGAAGTATTTCCAGTTTGTCACTGAAAAAAAATAGAACTAATTTCAAGATAAAGCTGAAATATATGATGGTAAAATGCTGATCATTCTAGATGCCAGTTGAACATTTAATTTACACAATAACCTGATTTTTATGGCACCCGGCCAAATGTGGATGTAAACGATTATGGTACAGAAAGGCTTTTGTCTGAATTTCATTGTTTGGCTAATGTGGCAGGGCAAAGCTGAAATACTAGTGAAAAAGAAAAGTAACTTGTTGCTCTATTGCATACATTTGCAAATGCCTTTTGATGACATATGTAAACATTCACTGATTAACTCTTTTGATTCCATGAGTTACATCTGTTTGCTTCCCTTGTGAACCTCAGGGGCAATAGGGGTCTGCACTTCAAAACCTGCCCACTCTTTTTAGTTGAAGCTTTAGTTTTTTATACTATGAGAACACTTTCGAACCAGTGTACCTGTTCTTAATGCTGCATTATTCACTTTCTTGCAGTAGTCAGTCATTTTACTGATATTTGTTGCTATGTGCATTCAAAATTAGTAGTGCTACTGTTTAAACATGAATGCTACTAAAATTACATATTAACTAGCAAGCTGTTGGAATCTCTGTTACCAATAACTGCCAGGAAAAATAATTTCACAGTATAAACTTAATTTGGAATTCACTATGGGCCAAGAATTACTTATATCTGTCAGGGTTTCCCAACAGAAGACTCAGGAATAAAATAAGTATTGTTTAAAAGTTAAACTTTCTTTGAATGAGTTTTTAGACTGATGTCTTGTATGTTTGCTGTCCGGCAAGAAATAAAATTTTTATGTATAAAAACACTGCAAAATGGAACTGCTAATGATTACTCCATGGTGCATTGGACTGTGACTGAAGATCTGGATAGCAAGGTCCTACCGGATTTGGGCTCCATCCATATAATAAATTTCCTTTATTCTAGGAAGAGAAATTTCTCATAGATACTCCTTGTTTCTTGCAAATTAAATGAAATGGAGCGGGTTTCTTTGGCAGCAGCACTTGCTGAGGCCTGCAGGAGGAGCAGAGCAGCCCTGCTCCACACCTGAGCTGCACCTGAGCTGTTCGTGCTGGGCTCCTGAACACTCGCCAAGGCCTGAGAGTGAACGTGAGTGACACTGATGGATGTGCTGCCAGCTGCTGCACATTCGTGGTTTATAAAGCATCCCCCTTTCTGTGGTCAGGCCCAGAAAATTGAATTCTTATAAACTGTCTAAAATGTCATGGCTTTATTAAAATAAATACCAGACACTGTGAAGGAAGCGCTTAAAGCTGCAAGTGCATCAGGGTCTGTTGTGGCCACTGCTGAAGGCAGGAGACTGAGTTAAATGGACTCTCAATCTGAAAAAGTGCAACATCCTTATATATTTCTTTATTTCCAGCTGTGTATCTTGCTTAAACGACTTAGTGTTATTCAGTTAGGGGATCTTTTCACTATTTGCTGCATTTCTGTGAGCCTGAAAAAGGCTTCCATGTGCGGAGCACATGCAGTGGGTCGGGCTACTGATGGTGTTGCTTTCTGGTTGTATGAACGATTATAGGTGACCACAAGAAAACTGGAAAGCTCATTGATTTTGGTTATAGTAATTATGTAAAAATATGACACTGAATCACTGCTCGTGAGTAGACACAGCAGGTCCTGTTCACATTTCCAGCCATTGCTGCAGTGCTTTTGTGTGCCCACTTGTATGGTCTTAGATTGTGTGTGGGTACTGTGTGCAGGGTCTTAGATGAATCTTTTACTGGTAGCAAATGCTGAGACATTATTTTACCAGGGCAAAAGATTGTTTTACTTTCTAAGATTGTTTTACATTTTCTAAGCGTTTTTGTGTTGTTTCTTTTTTTTTTTTTTCAAAATAAAAGGCAAAAGCAGTGAAACTCTCGGTGTTGTGCTATCAGAGGAGAGAAAAGAAAAATGACATTAAACATGCACAGGTATTTTTTTATCAGTGTTCCTATATTGTCTGAGCAACACACAACTTAGCACCTTTTTTTTTTTTTTGCAAATTTTATGCAGTTTAGGAAGGACTTAGAACCTGAAGCTTCTATAAAGAACCTGCTAGCCCCAGGTGCAAGGCCAGTGAGATGAGAGTACATTTGAGGCCACTCAGCTAAGATTGCAAGTTTAACTTGCTAAAGAAAGTGTTAGAAAATTAGAAGGCCGATTCTGAGGCTGCTTAGTCCCAGCTTCTGGCCCTGGTTCCCTGGGCAGCCTAAGTGTTTTTGTGAATCCATCGCTGGATAATGTGTATTGTCACTAGACTTGCAGCTGTCAACATTTCTCTAGTTTCAAACATGAAGAAATTCCCTTAGATGACCTATTCATGTCTCCTAAGTTTCATTCCTTCAGGGCATATTTCCATGGGGTTATTAAAGATTTTTATTATCCTTTCATGAGTGCACAACATGCGACTCTTAAAATGTGGTCTGGAATGAAATTCTGATGGAAAGAATAGTTTTTCCTCTGTCCTTTAATTCTGTTGTTGTAGCAAAGCAGAAAATGCTGCAGACAGTGCCATAAAATTTAAATAATTAATGTAAAAGTCTTTTCCCAGCTGTGACAGGGCAATATCAGAATGTTCTGAATTGCTTATCTGTTTCCTAATGAGTAATAAGAAGTATTCTAGATATTAAGAGATTCCCTAGGGCTAATATGTTTGAGGACTGTGTACTGAAAGTACGTAATGTTTAATAAATATAAACTAGCAATGGAAAATGATTTCAAAGAGTGCCTAAAATATTTTTATTCATGAGTTTTGGAGGGGTTTTGCCCCAGATTTTCTTTCAATAAGGAACATTACACCTTTGCAATTCATGTCTGCTCCCATATGAAATTCATATTTTCAATCTCTCATCAAGAAGCCAGTTCCTATTTGGAAAAGGCTCTTTCACACCGGCAGTGAGGTTCACTGTCCCCTTGTGCCTGCAGAAAGCAAACAGGGAAACATCTGTGCTAAGCTAGAGCTCATTTTAATGGATGGGGTTCAAATGTTGGCAGGAGGCACACGCTCCAAGAGCCACCAAAAGATGGTTAATTGGCTGTGAGCTTTGGAGCCTGACCATTAGCTGGGAGACACAATACTTATTTACAGAGAGCTACAGTACTTATATCCAAGGCAAGCAGAAAGCTGTGTGTCTGTATGGCTGGGAGGAATGGCAATGGAAAGCCACAGGGTAAATGGCATTGGAATGCTGGTGTCTTCTTTACCACCAGGGGTAAACACAATAATGCTGTTAGCTACAGCCCTTATTTCTTCTCTGGCCAAAAAGAATCAAAAAACCAAAACAAAATTTAAAGAAAAAGAAAAAAGAACAAAACCCAATAATCATTTTCATGAGGGAGTTTTCATTTGAAGATTTTAGCACGAGTCATTGCATTTCAGGAGTAGAGGTTGTGCCAGGTTTACTGAAATTGTATTGCTAAGTGGCTAAATTATCAATTGATTACAGTTGTGTGTCTGCCTTAAAGGGGATTCAACTACACTTAAAGGAAGTTAATAAATAATATTGGCGGTAGCTGGCTTTGCTGCTTCTTTAGAGTCCTGTCACACCCCTTCCTGGGAGGGAAGTTAATGCTCCCTTCTTTATTTTTCTCTTGTCCTTGACACAAAACTGACTGAGTGTGGAATCAAATGCTTGATGGGGTGAGTACTTATGAGTACAAGTTTGTCTTCTCAATGTGCTAAGACTTGATTGTTTGACAGTTCCTGCTTTCTTTAGATGGGGTATTCTCAAGCTTCTGTAAAATGTTTGTTGTAATAAAAAAGAGGTTAGGAAAGGGAGGAATTTCCACCTCCACATTTCAGAAGAATAAGTGTGCTCAGGCTGCTGTAGATTTTAAAGTGATTTATGAAAATGGAGCAATGTATTTTGTAGCTGGAAATAACAGGTGGATTTCAACATTCTGGGGGAGCTTTCCTTTGTTTGGCAAAGAACAGGGCTTCTGCCTGGATGACTGGACTGGAAATTGGAAATCAATCCTGTGCTGTGCCTTTGAATGGAGGCAAGCCCTGGAACAACCACTGCTGTGGCCTCTTCCAGCTCCCACTGCCTGCTGCTGGCACAATCCTGGGTTTGACCCCTTCTCCAGTGCTGTGCTGCAGCTCGGTTCCTTCAGGGAAGGAGGTTCCAGGGCTCTTGCCCTGTCTGCCCAGTGGCCCCTTGTCTCACTGCAAGCTCAGACCTCGGGTGGAGGAGGAAAAAACCCCATGGTTGCCTCCAAAGACATTCAACTGTCAGTTCAATGCCTATTAAATTTAATAAAATCTACTTAGGTGCTCATCTGTAAGAGCCAGTCTGATACTTTACATAAATTGTAATTTGTTTACCACAGTTGCTTTAAAAACAAACAAACAAAACCCCCACCAGATCAGAACAGACACAACCCCTGCTAATTAGACCCTAAAGTACATTGAGGTAATTTTGGACAGATGTGCCTGTGTTTTATTATGCCAATTTTTGGCCAACATATCTTTTAACGTGTGTAGGCCTGACAGACTGCAGTTTTAGGCTTTTGGTTTATTAGACGGTGGCAATAGGAGTTGGAAAGGCTGGAATGGAGGATGCTTTTCTCACAAGCAAGAAGCAATAAACTCCTGAGACGTGAAAAAAAATTAGTTCTTCCTTCAGTTTGACAGAATGATATCTGTACTAAACTGATACGTTCATTGAGTCTGGCAGCCTCCATTTAATTGTGACTCATTGCAAATGATTGAGTTAGTCAGCTTCTCAGTTGCAGTTCTGTTTTTGTCATGAGAATAAAAGAAAATAGGTAGCATGCATAGTTTTACTTTCTTTTTGTTCCTAAAAAGCTCGGCAATTTTAAATATTTAAAGATTTGTGAGTTTCTTGGGGTTTTTTTGCTGGTTTTTTTTTTTTTTTCTTTTTTGTTAATCTTTCACACATTTTTGACCATGATGATTTTCGGCTCTCCCTGTGAAATTCCATCTCACAATTTATTAGCTATTATCACAACCATTCCAGATTTAAATGTACATGGGAAACAATTAAGCAAAATGAAATTTATTTGACACAGTTGTGCTATAACAATAATGCCAGTAAATTTCAGTACTGGTTAGTAAAATGAACAATGCTTGTGCCAATGAGTAGCCTCAACATCTGGAACCGGATTCACCCCACTGTGACTCTCATGATGCTGTGGTTGAGTTAGAAGAAAAATAAGTGCTACAACTTCCTTCAGCAAAGACACCACTGTAGATCAACCTCATGAGAAATATCCATCCTCTAAACCTTTTTAGTCTAAGGAATGGTGGTAAAAAATTTGGAAATAATGAAGGAGATTACTTGCCTTACCTGCCTGCAGAAACTAATTGGTCATTTTTATCTTCTGATTTGTATTATGCTATGTTAAGAAACCTTTAGCTATGCTGAAGCCTTATTTTGCTATGAGTCAACACTTGGTTTAATTGTACCCATTTTAAAAAGGCTGTTAGTCCAAAGTAACCAAGCTGAGAAAAGAGTGGGTGGAAGGGAAAAGAGGGACAAATGAATAATGATGCCTGCAAGGTCTTTGCAGGAATAGAATATTTCTAAATCCATTTGGTTTACCAATTACTTGCAGACCTAAAGAACTGTTCTCCCAATTTGCCACTGTAGTGTGATTTATAAATGTTAAGCTATACTGTGGCTTGATTAAATACTCCAAAATGTTTAACATTTCGAAGATTCTTCCTGACTTTTGTAAACTGGAGTCCTAAGGCACCTGTAAAATTCTGACCAAGGAGTAGAAACTCTTCTAATAACTACATAATAATATTCGATGCTTTTAAAATGCTTTCCAAGAAGAGGGCAGAATAATTTTTTTAAAAAATTTCAAAAAGGAATGGGGGAGAAATTGGTATCAGATATAAGCTCACAGAAATCTGCATTGGTGTGCTAAACTCTTGAAAGGAAGGGCCTGTTAGAGCTTCTGCTGTAATGATCAGGGTTTGTGTGATTCCTAGAGCTCCTGACAGGGAACAGAATGTTTGGAATTGCTGTTTTGTGTGTGTGTGTGTATTCATATATTAACGTACTATAAAAATGCATAAATAAATAATAATTTAGGATTCAAATAAAAATAACTCGATATCAGAACAGCTTAAAAAAATTACAGTATAAATTTATATTGATGTGCAATGCTGGTTAATTAAAAGTCCGCTACTCCCACATAAATATGAGGGGGGAAAAGTGAATTATCTTCATCTATGTGATATCTCAGAAATATAGGCTAGTAGGACCTGATTCCTTATCTGAAATTAAAAGTTTAATTCTTACATTCTGACATCATATGGAAAGGCTAAAGCCTCCCTTTCTTCTGGGGTAAGACACTGCAATCACTAAGCCTTTATGTGCAAAGGAGCTGTGTGTAATTTAGATGCTTCCAATGATTAATGTTGTCCTTATTTCTATTGTGCTAATTCATAATGCTTCTTGCATTTGCTTTTGTGGGACAAACCTCCATCCATCAGTGGAGTGTTATCTTGCCAGTTTCTCCACTATTTTTATTTAGCTAATTCAACCATTGCATTACTTAAAAGGATCTAATTAATCATTATGTTCGTAATCTTGGCTTTTATTGAGACCACAGTTAATTAAGTTTACAAATTGACACGGCAAAGTTTGATCCAGACAAATTACCTCGGAAGAGGATTTGTATCAATAAAAATCTCTGGACCGATGTATTGCTGGCTTTTGCAGCTGGTGACAAAGATCTGTCCCCAGGCCGGGGAGGGCTCCTGCGTGCAGCCACGCAGTGATGCCCATGTGCTGAAAACACCTCTGCAAGTGAGAGCGCGGAGATGTCACGAGCTCTTCGGACACATTTTGTAGCGAGAAGAGGCTGATCTGGCAAGGCCTTCGATATCCACCTCCTGCCTAAGCCAAGGGCTTCTCCGAGTCTAGCATGGCACTGCTGAGATAATGGGAATGAGAAGGGGCTTTCCCTGCATTTCCTTGGGAATTGTCCAGCGCTGCCCGGGACAGGCACCTCGATCTACCAGAGCCGTGGCCCGTGGGTGCTGAGGGCTGAGGATGGGGAGCGCAGGCAGAGCCTGGCCTGCGGGGCCGTGCTGGGTGAGGAGCCAGGAGCGGAGGGAGCCGGCAGAGGGGAAATAGGGACTGACAGGATATTTATTCATGGAAACTCTGGGAGGCAGTGCCTGGCTCTTGTGGAAGGCAGCTCCCTCTCCAGCAGCTTCAGAACGGGCTCAGTGCCCCAGGAGCTGCTGAGGGGTGAAGCCTGTCTGCAGAGCCCTGGAGCTGCACCCCAACACCCCCTGCGCAGGGAGGGCAGGGTCCCCCCAGGGCCCCAGCCTGCTCCTGTGGGTGTGGAGGTGCTTCTTTGGGGTGCTGGCAAGAGGCTGCTTGCCTGGCCTGGGGCTGTCCCCCCACTGTTTGTCCCCATGAGTGTCAATGGCAGGGCTGGAGGGGCCTGGGCAGGAGCCCTGGAGGGGTCTCCTCCTGACGGGATGCACCTGGAAAACGTGGGGGCAAAGGCTCCTTTTCCAGCTGGATGCCAGCCTGCTGAGGAGAGATTGGAACTTGGGAGTGCTGTGAGGGAGGTTACGGGCCACAGGGAATCACAGAATCAATTAGGCTGGAAAAGACCTCTGAGATCATTGACTCCCACCTGTGACCAAACACCGCCTTGTCAACCAGACCATGGCACTGAGCGCCACATCCAGTCCTTCCCTAAACACCTCCAGGGATGGTGAGTCCATGTGCAGCCCACTGCAATGTCTCATCATCCTCTCTGTGAAGAAGTTCTTCCCAATGTCCAAACTAAACCCCCCCTGGCACAGCTCAAGACTATGATCTCTTGTCCTGTTGCTGGGTGCCTGGGAGAAGAGGCTGAGCCCCAGAATGAGACAGTGGTGGACAGGACTGAAAGGATGTGGTGACAGGGACAGGGGAAACGTCAGGAATAACAAAACAGAGAGACACCCACTGTGTGTGCCTGCACAAACACGAGAAGCATCCTTGGAGTAACAGAGACCTGGCTGGCCAGCTCAGGTGGCTGGAGGGCTGCTGTGGAAAAGCAGGCAGGGAAGAGGAGGAGGAGGAGGAGCAGGAGACATGGAGGTGCAGGTTGAATGTACCCGGAGCTGAGGAGTTGTCTTTGAGAGACTGTGGGGCAGGGCTGGAGGAGAGATCTAAGGGGGTGGGGTTTGTTACTTTGGCCCTCAAACAGTTCTGTCCTGGTGTTTCCAGAGTTAGAGGTCAAAGGAATACTTTGGAGATTTTGTGTGTGAGGTGATTGGGAATACACTAGTAATGCAGTTAGATACACATAAAAAATGCTGGACATTTTTAATGAAAAAATAAACCCGTGTGTAAAAGTTGTAACTTACTGGATCTCTTTTTTTCTTTCCCCAATACAACCAGTGATGAATGTATTTAGAAGTGTTTTCCCTGCACTATCTGCAGGCTGTGCCAGTTAGATACAACAACTCATTTAAAGGCTATTGTCCTTTGCAGAGGCTGGATGAAGCACTGCAGGGGTTTTGTGTATTTACTATGATGCTGTTTGTTTCATTCCCATTGTTATCCTGAAGCATTTATTCGTATTCATTCTCCACCTTGCTGTCTGCTGTTGTGGAGCTCAGCAGATGGCTCTGACCACTCCTTGAAGGGCACTAAGGGTCCTGAGGTAGCTTTAAACCCCACTGCTGTTCCTGTGGCTGCAGAACAAATGGATATGTAATAGATGATGTCTCTGCTCCTGTTCAGCGTGCTGCTAAATGGTCTTGGATGCCAGTAGACCAAAGCTGTAAAGGGCAGGATGTTTGATGTATTCTGAGCCAGAAATGAATCTTTTGGGCACGTTTGAACATTTTAGTACAGAATGGCTGAAGGAAGGCCTGAGTGGTTTGCTGAATGACAGCACAATGGTTCCGAAGCGATCGATTAGGTGGTTCCTTTGAAAGGCAGACGAGTGGGTGAATGAAGAAGAAATTCAGGCAATGCCCACCGAAATGTGCTGTTTTGCTGGTCTTTAGCAGTATTTAAGAAAGGGTGGGGGAAGAATTAGAAAACTGCAGTGGTTTATACTTTAAAGAATCTTAAAATATTACTATATTGATTTTTCTTTTAATGATAGAAGCCTCTTAAGATTCTTAGTTTTTATGTATTTTGGTCTCCATCCTTAATTAAATGTTGAAAAAACTTAATGGGAAGTAACTTACTGTTTTATTCTCTGTCAAGTGTTGTTTGAATCAGGTTGATCTAAAATAAATTGGTTTTGTGTTTTATTGTTTTCTAGCTGTCCAGCAAACTAGAATATTGCTGATTCACCCAGCTTTTCTTTTCAGCTCTGTGCCAGGAATATTTATGCATGCAAGTACTTAAAAAACCAAAAAATCCTTAAACATTAGATATATTTGCACTGACTAGGAAAATGGTTTTGAGTAAAAAAATCGGAATTTAGATATATCGCTGTCTTTTGCTAATTTTGAAAACAATAACAGGTAAAAATAAGCTTGCTTTTGTAGCATTAGTTATTGTGATATTTCAGTAAAGAAGACACACCGTGGTTATATTTTTCAGAGTAATGTGCTATTACTGGAGCTAAATTATTCATGTGAAAAGGATGATTGATCAAACACAAGCTACTATAATGTGAGGGCTAGAACAAGGTCAGACTTATTTTACAGGTGTACAGAAACTCATAAAATCAGTAAATTGGACATGCAGACAGATATTTGAATCCATGAATATAATTGTTTTCGTTGTTGTATTTTATAGCCTGTTTTTCTCCTCTGACTTTCTCATAGGATGCAATATATATTTAATCGTCCTGGCCTGTGAGTACTTTATAAAATCCATTTTAATGGCAATTTAAAGCCCCCGTCCTCAGTTAGATATACACTCCTGTATCACAGAAGAATTGATGCAAACTCCTTGCAGTTTCTTGACATGTCAAGTAAAGATTACACTGGTTCAGTGATCTCTGTCCCGAGTACAGGCACTCTGTCCTCAGAGGTAGGTAATTCACAAAAAAATTTAGAGCCAACAGAATAATAATCATGAGTAGTTTATCTAGTGAATTTCCCAATCATTCGTGATATAAATAATTGATTTATGAATTTCAACATTGCATGCATTACTGTTCCTAAACAGTGATTATGTCTTGTTGGAGACTCTTTGGACTCCAACTGTTTAACAAAGTACAATTTAGGACAGGTCAGGCAGAAGCTTTGTTAACTGTGAGAGAACAGGGGGACAGCGTCTCCCCCCGGTGCCCTGTTCTCTGCCAGGAGATTGCAGACCCAGCCTGTAAACTGGGATGGAGAAAGAGGCAGGGGAAAACCAGTGAGTTCAATGTCAGCAAAGCCAGGTGTCCATCCCTGGGGAGGGTAAAATGCTGAAGTATCTTAACTGCCACTATTTTGGGAATCAAGCTGATACAGTAAATAATATGGACAATAAACCCGGTAAATGCGACAGCAAACATTATGGACAGTAAATAATATGGACAATACAGAGGGGTGGCTCTTGGTGGAGCCTAGACTGATATTAGCTTAGCAAGGAGCTGGAAACAACCACAGACCATTAGCTTTTAGATGAAGGGCATCTTCATTTAGTAAAGATAGCTTCTTAGCCTGACCTCAGTCATAAATATGAGTAGTTTTACCACCACAGTCTGTCAAATCACATATACAGCAGGGGAAAAACCCAATGAAACAATTAAGTGCTGTAAAAAGTGGATTGAAACAGTATCATGCAACTTCCCTGACCACTCACACAGGCAGCACTGCTTGAGTAATTAGATGAAGAATTTAATTAACTACACTAAAATCAACAGCAAAGAAGAATAAATGTGAGAAATATGCTTGTGAGAAATCTGACTCCTCCTGTGAGTTCATCCTCGAAAGCAGGGGCCAGTCTTGTGTGTCATTTACTCCTTATTTCTGCTTATTGCTGTGACCTCTGCAACACGTGGTTTATCAATTGCGTGCAATTGCAAATCAGTAACATTTTTTAGGCATGTAGAAGTTCTGGGATTTCGTCCTATTGTCTAAACTCAGAATAATAGGAGAAGAGTATTTTGAGAGAACAGGTTGGATCAGCTGTGGGCTGTGTTCAGAAGCTGTCTAGAAGCAACCAAGACGTGATTTATTTAGTTTTATTGCAGTAATGTTCCATGAATTTTCCATGCCCAGAGTTCCTATCTGTTCTTTACCCTATTGACTCTTGCTGGTTCTGCTCTGTTCTGGGCAATCCTTTAGAGACAGGAGATGCATTTTACATTTCCTGGGCTGGCTTCAGCGGGACACAGAGTTTGAATCTGTGCTGAGTTGGTGTCCAACAGCTGGCCCGAGGTCTGGCATGTACAGACAGAGGAGTGAACAGGTGCTCTGAAGCTTTTTCCTCATTTTAAACTGAGGCAGTTGTGTCTCCTCTATTTAGATATTTACTCCTTGCTTATAGCCAGTTATACCCCTGCAGCTACAGCATGGGGCTTGAATTCTTCTTGTTGATTGATTTTCTTCTAATTTAAAAAAAATCCTAAGAAAATTTTTTCTTCAGGTTTCAAACCATTGAAAACTTGTCTCTAGCCAGCTGCAGCTACAGTTTCTATTTTTATCAGGACTTTAAAAAAAAATTGATTGCTGTGACAACTGTGTTGAAGTCTGTTCATTGCCCATTATCTGAGACCTGGCTGAGAATCTTATTTGTTTTACATTTTTTTTTGTGAATATTTTTATCTATCTCCCATTATTTTAGTCACGTAGTAGGTCACCTACATTATTAAGGATTTAAATTAATGTTTTAATTGTACGTTTTCAGCTCTGCACTTCTCATCTCCTTATTTCACTCATTTTTAGAACTTTTCATCAATGTACAGGAGCCTGATACAGTTTCTTATGCTTACTCTCAAATGAAATGATTAAAAATTAGGGGAATTTGTAAAACAAATGAATTCATAACATGATTATTGAACTAAATGAAGGGTAACAAATTATGAAGATTTACAAAACTGAATTATGTTTTCTATTATGCGTTTCTGAAGAAAGTAGGAATGATTGTGACTTAAAATTTCAGCCTATTCAGTGTTCACTACTCTAGTGAAGCTTCATGGATATGATTAGTTTATGGCAGTCCCCAGTACTGGATGCTGGGGAAAGAATTCACATTCAAAAAATTGAGCTGAAATAACCAGTGTGACGCCAATTTTGCTATTTTAAGATCTAAATTATCTGTAAAAAATGAATATACCATCCTGAAATGGCTCTATTTGGGCAGCACCGAGCTTCACAGTATCAAGTTTAAAACACTATTTTACCCCTGTTTTACTTGGAATAGTGTTGGATACTCTGAACACCTCTTGGGGAGAAGTAATGACATGAAAATTATTTTGTTTGCAAACCAGGTACTTTCTCTGACTGATATCTCCTCACAAATCCAGAAAGCAGTTCGGTCAGGATTGTTTCCTTGGAGTGAGTGAATAAGGCTCCTGTAGCCATGTTCAAAATTTCATGATTTGAGACCCAGCTAAAATATACTTCATCACATAATTTCACTGCTCACATTTTTTGTGTATTTAAATAGAACCAACAGGATGTTTTAGAAGAACATGCTTCATCTAGAAATGCCAATTTGTCAAAACCGGAATTGTGTGGGAAAGGGCTGATTCGATCCTTTCTTTCAGTTTTTTTTTTTTTTTAGAAAAAGCTTTAAGAACAGATTTCAACTGCTGAGAGCATCTCATTTCAACATTTTCAACATGCAAGTGGCAGTTTTCTTGGCTTGGAGAAATATTTAAACTATAATTAAATGCTATAAGAATAAAAAATGCAGAGAATTTTAAGAGAATGAAATAATTCTAGTAAAGTAAATCAGACTTTAAGCACTTAAGACTTTAATTAGACTTTATGGCTCTGCATCCACGCTGTTTTCAGTACCCCTGTGCTTAGATGCAGCCAGCTCATATTTCTTAATTTTGCATGACATAGCCTTGGCCTGATGGTGCTTCCATCCACACTGAAAGGAAAGCTGCCCTGGGAGGAGGTGGGTTGGACTCTTGAGAAGCCCATCTGGGCTCCTCTGGCGACTTGCCCCGTGCAGGAGTTGGGTACTGACTCGAGAGCTGCACTGCCATGAGCTGTCCATCCTATAACAACCCCAAAAATAAAACTACTGCTTGAATGGCAGTTTCACTGGGAGGATTCGAATGCATTACAGTGGAATTTTGTGTGATCTTTTGGTGATTTTTGAGGATGTTTGAGTTACCATATGATAAATGCAGAATTTTGTGTACCATTAGTTCTGAGAAGAGTTGGTGTTAAAAAAACCCACTTACCATCCCTTGGAATCACATCACAAAGGTTAAACCCAACATGTTTCAGTAAAATAACCCTGAAATCAGTAAGTTATTAGGAATTACTTTGATTTTCAATTGGCAGAGAGACTATTGTGCACATCAAATAATGCCCCAAACCCCAAGAACCAACTTAGCCTTTGTATTAGGTGCCGTTATATTATTATATATCCTCTTTTTTTGGTGTTTTATTAACAACAATTACATCAAACTATTGAAAAGTCACTGCTTTTGTTGAATTATACAGTTTTTAAAGGCTTGAGGATATTAATGAAAGATTATTGGTGTAATTTGGTTAAAAGAGAGCTCAGGGAATATAGGATTTTATTTTTTCTTGCCGTGATTGACTGGAATGTTTTTTTTTTTTTGGCCAGCTGAGTATTGTTAGAATTGATGTTGTCATGTAAAACACTGCTTTGCTAGACTTTAAAGGTTCCTCTGTGGACTGTTGAGAAGATGGCTGTGGAAGGTTATTTGTTCTTGTATGCCATAATCAACACTTTCCTTATTCCAGAGCAACTGTAAGAAGGAAAGGGTTGTTTAAGACAATCAGTGTCATTAACTCACTGTCATTAACTGAATTACGAGGGTTCTTATAATGTAAACCTCACAATACTGAGTCACTGGTTCTGGAACCTTGGGCTAAATGTAGATGTAATGCATGGTAGAAAAATAATAATGCATCAATGCCCACATAATGATGAGGTGTACACACAGAGAGATTTTGACACACTGGTAATTCTGTGAATATATCAAACCCGAGCTGCTTGGTAGTCAAAATGTAAATACAGTCTTAGAAATTATTATGTGAACTTGAACACAAGTTTCATTCTGTTTCTTTTTGAATCATTCACACAGACATAGATTCACATGTGGAATGCAACACATTTTTCTGATTCTCATCACCTCACAAAACAGAAGTAGAAAAGAGGGGTGGTGTATCTGGGATGAAAGAGATGGAGTGGCCTTCATGTGTGGGTAAAATAAAGGGATTCTGAATAGAATTCTGAATAAGTCTTTGAAAGGATTGTGTATCTGTGTAAATTATAGTTGCCTCTAAAACCAGGAATGGTGAATTGAACTGGAGAACAAGACAGTACAAGACTTAAAGTAAAGAAAGTATTTCTTCATTTAATACAAGTTAAAATCATGGAACTTATTGTAAAGAGCTGTGGAGGCAAATACACATGGGTTCACAGTGGGTTAGAGAAATCCATGTTCAAGTGTATCAGGGGCTGTTGAATAAGAGGTTTAGATGAAACTTCTGGATTGCAATACCTAAGTCAGTCCAGACCAGGAAAGCCTGTCCTCTGGCTTGTGAGAGGGCAGAAACCGCTGGAATTATGGGGAAAGCTCTTAAGATCATATTAGGTGTGGCATTCATACCTGTGTGCACAGGAATACACAATGTTAGCAGCTTCTAGTATTTGTGAGTGTGTACAGAAACAGAGCTCTGTCCTTAGATGGGCATAGCTAGGGGCATGCACACATATTTAGTTTCTTTGCTCGTCACATATTTCTGGGTATTATTTTCCAGGTGTTCCAGGCTGTCTTGTACTTGTCGGTCATTGTCACTGAAAAACTATGGGGTCTCTTTCTGCTCTGCATAAAGTGGAGGATTTTCTTTCCTCTCATTTGTGCTGTCATCTGTTAGAACTTGGCTTTGAAGCCTATTTGCTGTGGAGGACAGGATCATACAGCTTAACTACTCACTTGGATGGGAAGTACAGTTTAGAAATAACATCTGTGCAGCTGCTGGGGCATTCACAGCACTGCCAGGCCTTCCCTGTGATTACAACTACGTGAGGATTGCATGTCCTCTGCTGGTTTCCTGCTCTCAAATTTGAGTGTGGACATCCTGGATCCTCCCTGTAATAAAGATCCTTTCTTATTTGATTTGAGTTTGACTTGAGCCTTTGAGGGATTAGGAGTATTACAAGGGTTGAACATGCCCATGGGGAACGAGTGCTGTCTGTTGGTAATCCCTCTGTGATGCAGAGCACGGGGGTGCAGGGTGCAGAGAGCTGCAGTTTCTGTCTGGGGAGCGCAGGGGTCACAGTGATGCCAGGCTTTGGATGGGGAGTTGATTATAAAATGTTAACCACTGCAGGGAGCAGGAGTGATTACACCGCCCCAGAGCAAGCTGAAAAGCATCTATTTAGCTCTAAATACAGGCTGTGGTTTCAGAATTTGTGGTTCCTGGTGCTTTCCAGGGTGTCATGTGCTTGGCTTTATATGGCCAGCTGAAATTAATGTCATAAAAGGCTTGCAAGCTTAGAAAGGCTTTCATATATGTGTAATATAACAAAATGCAGGAAGATGCACTTGGAACTTTATGGATTAATCTCTTCATTGAAAAAGAAAAAAAGCTGTTTCACACAAGGGATGATTTTTAGGATGTTCTTTCTGACTGGTTTATGGGGAGGGAAGATGCACTGGGACAGAAACCTAAATGAAGACAAAAAACTGGACTTTTTGAAACAAAATTCACCTTTGTAAATTAGAGGTGGGAAGCCTTGCAGTTAGATAAATTAAAACCATGTTTACTTGAAGGGCTTTTAGCAAGGAAAAGATCTTTCTATGGCCAGGCCTTAAATAGTCTTTAAGGCTTGCAGACGTGTTGGCCCTGTGCCCAAAGACATGCAAGGCATGGAGTCCGTCTGTACCACACCTGCAGGTTACTGACCAGAGAGGCTCTGCCCTCCTGATCCTGAGAAGGTGAATATGAATATAGGGTGAAGAATTTGGAAGGGAGCACAGAATGACCCCAAGTCACCAGCACACACTGCTCAGCCTTGCTGTTGTGTCTCTGCAGTCATGGCAGCACCACAGGCATAGCCAGGGCTCTGAAAACTCATGCCTAGGTTTGAATAGAAGGAGTCAGAGTCAGTCTGCAGTCTGATCACAAATAAAAAGGCAGTGCATGTTGGAAAAACAAACTCTTAATCTGGTCTTGAATAGCAATTATGATGCATTTAGCATAAAATAATAGTTACGGGAAAAATAGGTTTTGTTTTCCATTTGCAGCAATGTGGTTCCCTGTGAGATTTAATTAATGACTCTCATTTATTCTTATTTCTCCCTATTCTGAGAGTGCTGAGTATAAAAGAGCACATTTAATTTGGCTTCTAGGCAGCAAACAAGTTCATTTAATGTTGATATAGAAGCATCTCTGGATTTTAGAGGGAAAAGAGAGGAAGGGCCACGGAGGGGAAATGTGATTAGTACCATTGATATCATAGACAGCTTGAATGGCTTTAGCAATCAGGGGGAATTTTTCTGAAAACCAAGTCTATATTACTGCACAACAATTCAGGGAATGGGGAATTATCTCCCATAGCACATTAGATAAATGGAGCCTGGAAGTTATAACCCACTTAATCTGGATGCAACATTTTGTCTTTTGGGGGATGTATGAGATGTTAGAGACACATACCTATGCTCTCTTTTATCCTATTCAATTAAGAAAATAAAATTTCCTTTGGATAATATTATCTTGGGGAATATATTTCAAGCTAAGCAAATCTTCCTATTTGATAAAACAGGATATACTACACATTTAAATGTGATATTGAAAGGGTCAGAGTGGCCAATCTGCAAAGTTCCTCCCACAGGTGTAGAAACCAGGGAGTGGAGTGGGTATCGATCGATGGTTTGAGCAAGTCAGCTAGAGGAGGACTGTATTCCTTAAACTGAGGGAAGCTTTGCTACCAACTTGCATTTATTTCAAGATCAAGGCTTAAGGCTTTCATTTCTACCAAGCTTGGCTTGGGCAGAGCTGCTGGCACCCGGAACAGAAACCCAGTGCTATAAACTCGCACCTGTTTCTTTTATAAGAAAAGGTCTACGTCTTAAAGGCAGATTAACTTCTTTTGAGGAGTGTGTGGTTTGCAGGAGAGGCTGGAACTGAAAGGAGCAGCCTATTGCTTCACCTGGCAGTTATTTCATGCTTGTGTTTGGTTCATGGGTCTAGAAGGATGATCAATGTGAAAAAGTTTTGTTCCTGTCTTGTGATAGCAAAAGAGACAATTAAAAGAATAATAAAGCCATGGAAGCATAATTTAGGGGTAAAAATTGCTCAGGATCCTTTGCAAAAGACATCAGTAGGCAAGAGTGAATGCTGAGGAGGACATGGTACCTAAAAGCAGAAAAAGCAGCAACATTTCAGTTTCCTGACTGTACCTAATGTGAAGTTTGAAACCTGCTCAGTTGTGTCTAACATCATCTGCTCTTGGTATAGATCAGCCAGGATGGAAGCACAGGTATCTCTGCTTCTGATGACATGACTAATTTGTTAAAAAGATTTGGAATGGGAAATAGGGATTTATATTTTGTCTGCTGTAGTTGTGTCATTCATCAACTGCTTTTTTGCCTTTGGCAATGGACATATTGTCCTCTGGCACAGTACTCAGTTCACTTGGACTCTCTTTGTTTAGTGGGGATTTTTTTTCATATTTGTTACAACTTAAAGATGTGGGACTCAGGCAATCTATGCATGCCATAGGCTTGGGCTGTTTATCCCCTATCCTCCCTGTTCCCTTTTTAAAAATCTTTTTTATTATGTTTTCTGATGGAGTTATAAAACCCAGCAGTATTGGCAGGAGTGGCTGGCAGAGCTGAGTAGCCGAGGGCCTTTTGGCCTCTGCGCACATCTCTCTGCCCTGTAATGCTGTGCGATTCTCACCACTCATTCTTCTCACCAAATGTCCTCCCTGCTCCGTCTCTCAGCCCTGGGAAATGCACAATAACAGCACATTTGCTCACCAGATGTTCTCCTTTCTGGTCTTAGGGATAGCTTATAATATTTGACTTCTATACCACCAATGATTTGTCATTTCCCACCACCTTGGGTCTTGAGCACTCTTTGTACTGGTATGAGTAATCCGGAGTATGAAAGAAATTAGAGGGTTTTTCAGGCAGTTTTTGAATGCATTTGAGACATGAAATAGGACATGATTTGACCAGCACCCTGTGAGGTGAAAGGCAGTGACTGCTGCTATTGCGTCCTGAGTGGATATGCAGCTTCACAAATAAAATGGTTAAAGCAACGTTCTGGGCCTCAACATTCAGTGTGCTCAGTTCTGTTACATGAAGAAAGTAAGAAAAAAAAAAATTAGGGTGAGAATAAACAGCTCCCTGCATGCATTTGTGTGCCGGATTCATGGGGCACCCAGCCTTGGAAGCACTTTGGATAGAACACTGTAGATTTGCTTTATTCATTGTGTTTTATGAACTGCATTTGGAGAGTATTATTCAGGATCAGAGAGGTTCTTTTTATTTCATTCCCTGGCATAGTTCTTGGTTTTATTCCCAATTGGTTGAGTTATCTGACCTGGTGCAATTTTTTTTTTCCCAAGAGAAAAAATATGGAGTTGCTATGATTTGCATTGGCTTTCAGATTCATTTGGCTGGGTAGAAAGTGCCTAATACAAAATCAAAGCAACAGATGCTCCTGGCTGGCTTTCTCTGCAGCTCACACACCTGCAAGTGCTTGCCATAAACTTGCTATAGGGGCTGCTCTTGGCCATCCTCCTGTTTTTTTAATGTCACTGTCCTTTGGCAATACATAGATCTTAGTGAAACAAGATGTTGTTTTTTCTCTCCAAGCTGTGTGCATGTTTTTTCTGCAGTCTGCTGTGCATCTTAGGCAGGCTGCGAGCTAATGATAAGATTGCTAAGGTGAATTCCCAGATCACCACGTTTTCTGCCAGAGATGAAAGGCCATGTAAATCTGCTTTTCTGGCTCCTTTCTCAGATATAATTTCCCTGGTCTCTCTTTTCCCTCTGCACTCTGCTGGCAATATGGAATTGTAATACCTCTGTTTGCCCACACGACCTCCTGCACAGTGTTACCAGGGTGCAATTATTAATTAAGCATTACATATTTTCCCCCAAATTCCAGTTTATAGTTAAAACTTTGCTCCAATTTGTATTTATATTTAAATTTGTGTGAAATACTTAAAAATAATAAAATTAGCTTCCAAAAGTGTTAAATAATGCCTCTTCCAGAAGAAAAATATCTGTTTTGAAAGGACTAAGTCAGATGTTTTAGAATTTGCTATATCCTCAACCCAGCAAGGGCAGCCAAACTAACCTTACAAACAGGGAAAACTACTGAGAGCTCTCTTTTAAGCTGGGGATTCCAAGACTGCCAAGGCTCCTGTTCTACAACTAGAAACCTAGAAACTTAGGACAGAAACAATTTTATGCTGAATGTCTGCAGTCCCATGCTAGAGCTGCTCTGTGGGACCTGGTGCCTGGAAATTAGGGAATTTCTGATCATCTGTCCCATAAACCCCAGGTGTGTCAGGAATCTTACCACTTTACAGAGTACAAGTACCCAGCAAGTAAAATATACCTTAGCCCACTTTGTTGGCAATAGAAATCTTGAATTTAAACAGTTTCCTCGTTGAATAGGAGTATTTAATTAGGCATGTAGGGCATGCAGGCAGAAGGAAGAGGATGCTTGTTCATACACTGGTTTTAAGGAATGATACAATTCCTTGGCATTCAACTGGAAATGGAAGTTTATGCAAGATCTGCAGCACACATCCAAAGGCAAATCCATTTTTGGTCCATTTGAAAATTTGAATCTAGTTAAATTTTTTCTGCAAACTCTTTTGTTGGGGTCAAGTTGTAGAAAGAACAATTTAACCCTTCTTGATCCATATTAAAGGATCAAGTTAATGATATTCCTATTATTTTGGCAAGCAGTCAGAATATGTGTGACATACACAGAACTGTGGCATTCCCTCACAGTAGGTCCTCAGGCACTGAAAGAGCTGATGACATTTTATAAAATGCAGTTATGTAAAGCATTGCTGGAGGCAAGACTGTGAAGCTAAAGCTTTACTTTTTCCAATGCAGAAAAAAGTCCTGATGTGTTTATCTAGTCTCAGTTGTCATCAAAACTAGCCTAGGCTTCTTAGTTACAATTAACAGGACTCTTCAGTTCAGCAACAACTGAAGGTATTTCTTAATTAGTGGAACAGGAATGTAAAATTATTCTTCGTATTTTAAGTTAGTTATACTCATTCATATCTTATTGAACTAATTAGAATCCCCAGACAACCTCTTATTTTTATCTAAAGGAATAATGTTCCACATCTCATCACTGATTTAATATTTCTTTTAAAGTGAACTGCTGTGGAATCTAAATTTAGAAAGGAACTCTGAACAGGAACACTTTTGGCATAGCTTACCAATGAATTGCTCATGCATCATCCCACGACAGATTTAGATGAGTAACGTATTTTGGTAATGGGCAGTACATACATCTTTGTCAATCTTCAGGTTTAATTGGGAATACACTCAACTCTCTCTAGTGCCACATGTAATACAGTTTTGGGATCCTGTGTGATTAAAATGGGAATTATAGATGTCAGTGACATTACACTGGTATTAACACTGTGAGCTGGAATATAGCAGGTGTGAGCAAGGAAGGAAAGTATCCGCTTGCAATGATACCTGCCTAAAGGTGTACTAAATTTCTGCAACTTGAATCATTCCTGTTTAAATTTGGTAAAGTTAGTTGAACTTGATCAATGACTGGTAGAAGTAGATCTTCTTTTCATTTGACTTATTGATAACTTCTTAGAAGTTTTCTGGTCCTGATGCTTCTCTTGGTATCCCTGTTAGCTATAGTCAAGCAACTCCCATGAGTGTAGTAAGGCTGCAAGTGCATTCACCTGCTCAAGAATTAGGACTCTAATGGCTGGCCTGCTAAGGTTTGGTTGCTTATTTTTTTTAGGGGGAGATTCTCTATGGCAGGCTGCAGGAAGCCTGGGATTAGGTTTTATTCGCTTGCACTGACATATGGTGAAGTTGATTTGTGTTGACCATTTAGTTTGCAGTGTCTGTGTACCTCAAGGTGTGCAAATATTCTTTGAAAGCTACAGTAGATTCATGTTTGGAAATTGTTATAGCAGTTAATGAGTGAATAAGACAGAGCAGAGAAGAAAATTATGAGCCAAACAAATGGATTGTGACAAGCAGTCTTTGTGTAAATTAATGTACATAACTGCTCAGTATTTCCTGCAAATTGTGCTGTACAAGTTGAAGATCTAATTAATGAAGCACTATAACAGATTAGTATTTGAGTCATTTTTCTTATTAGTAATCCCCAATGCCAGCTAGGGCAGTTTTATTACCTTGCCTGGGTTTGGAGATTTATTTATGGAAGCTGCGGTCACAGACTAGTAGAGGTTTTGTGGGTGGGAGTTTTTTTGGGTTTTTTTGACACTTCAGTCCGTAGTTTTTATTGGTTAGGCTTGCTGTGAAATACCGACTTTTTTTTTTCTAGGTCATTCTAGTACTTGGAGATTTCTAGGCTTGAAATAACATCTGCAGACACACACATATACACACACATACACACACACACACACACACACATCTATCAAACATTTTATTTCCAGCAGAAACCCCTTGGGAAACCAAACAGGGAAATGGCTACTGGTACATAAAGGCAACCATGTTTCACATTGGGTACAACAACCTTGTATTGATCTGGATGAAGAAGTCAGAGACACACATCAATGACACAGTGCATGGGAAGCTCTCTTCACATGTGTCTGCTTGCAGTCATGGACAGGTTCACGCAGCAGAACGTGATTTGCCAAGCCAGGGGGTGAATTGAATTTAGATACATAAAAGTATGTGAATATATCTTTCAGCTTCTACTGTTCCTTGAATCCTATTCCAACACCCATGAAATGGAGCAGCGTGCTGCAGCGTGAGTTTTGTGCTGGATCTCTTCAACATGCTGCAAACCAGTGGGGTACAATAGCAGTGCTGCAGCTGAGCATGGATTGATTTTAACAGGACCTAGTGATTTATTGCATCGGGTGGAACAGCAGGGTACAAGGTAGCACGCTATGATTAGATTCAAGCAACATAACTCAGTGTGATGGCTGAAATGTCAAGAGGGGAAGGCATTCATTTTTCTGGTCAGCCAGTATTAATTCTCCTACCTGATGTCCAGCATAATTTTTTCAAAGAATCAGAAGAGTGGGGGAAGGTTTACAAGAAGAGATATATGTAGTTTTTCTGAACAAGGAACATCATGAACAGAATGATTTATAATAGATGGGTAACAATCTAAGTTTATATCTGGCTGTTTTAGCTGTAACTAGCAGTTAGAAGGAATCCTTCAAGACCAAATCATCCTTAATCCCAGTTCAGAGCTTCTGTTCTTACAGCCCATCTGTTCACATGACAAATTTGTCAAATTTCAGAAGACTGTTGCTCTGTAATTTTACCATACTCCAAAGTGCTGCTGCATAAATAAATCAAAGTGAAAACTGAAGAACTTTGGCTTGGGATACAATATTTTGCCCATTATATCTTCAGATTTTTTTTTTTAAATTCTCAATTATTTCATGATAACTCTGATATGTTTATTTTTGTCTCTGGAAAGGAAGACTCAGTAATTTACTAAATTTTTTTCTCACCAAATCTTTTTATTCCAAACCATTTGTATGAGATTTTGCTAGCCTGTACCTCCAACCCTAAAAGGTGAGACACCTGAATCAACTCAGAAAAAAATCAAGGAATTACTCAGACAAGAGATTATGCCCACTAAACTAGTTAATTAGAGCAGCATTGTATTTAATTTATTCGGTTTATTGACCTTTTTTTTCCACGACAGAGGTTCTGGTACCAGGAAAAATGCTGCCAGAATTGCAAGGATTTTTTGTGTGGTGGGGATTGGGTGAAGCTGGGCTGTGCACCCACAGCTGGCTGTGCAGCACAGCATCCACGTGGCTTTTGCAGCTCCAGGCTGAAGTGGGAGCACGGGGATGTATTTCATGCCTCCTGCACCTTGTGTAGCTTTTCTCTGCAGTGCTGCTGGTGGAGATAAGGTAGAACTACAGATGTTTCTGCACCTTAACAGCATCTCTGCATTTCTGCATGGCATCCTTCTGTAGTCCTTGGCACAGCCTCAAAGCCACCAAAGGCTGCACATTTAAGTGAATTCATGCTGAAACCTCCTTGTTTTCAGCCTACCCCAGAAACACTTGGAGAAGGACTATGATAGGCTCTGCCTTTCAATGGCAGGGGTAGAATTTCCCTTCCTGCCCAGGTCATGTACATATCTCATGTCCTTAAATTCAGTCTGGGGTTAAAAAATGATCCAGGTTCAGCAATTCCTCACGCATAGGAATGAGCTTTATCCCAGCTTCCTGGCTGTAACTTTCTCCCACTTGGGAGTTCTGAGGAAGAATCTCTTAGACCTTCTCACCTTCTTGAGGCACGAGAGAGCTTCCACCATGTGGAAATGTGTAAAGGCTAATGCAAAACTTCTCTTAATGAGAATCTGAGGGAAGAGCTTGCACAGCATGGCAAAGATGAAGCTTATTAACTGACAAAACAAAATATCTCTCTAATGATTTTTTTCTTGATTTTTTCCCTTGAGCAATTTCTGAATTATTTCTGGTTTTTGTTTTCTGTTTTTTCTCTAGCCAAATAAGGGCTAAGAGGAGTAAGTTCCCTGCCAGAAACACTGATAACAAAGCAAATAATTTGTTTTGTGGCTGAATAAAATACTGCATTATCCCGAAACTTATGGGGCTATCAATATCTTAGAAGATATTTTAGGGATTATCAATTTAAGCACTTTCAGGTTGTTTTTTTTTCCAGGAAAGGATGTTGGTGACAAAGAGAACAGGTGAGTGAGGGAAGTTGGTGTGATGTAGCTGCAAACCTCTGAAGGGCTATTTTGATGGGTCTCACGAGATCCATCTCAATTTTGTTCTTTGCCATAGTGCCTGTTCTGCCATTTTGTGCGTGTGTGCAAAGAAGATTTTAAAGAGGAAGGAAGCCTAATCACTGGGATAAATCATGTTTTGGTCTCCATTTTTAAGCCCACCAGAATTTAATATGCAAGTAAGATGTAATAATAATGGGTGGGCATTTAGAATAGGATTTCTCAGCTAGTCGTTGCAGCTTATTTGTTTCACTGAGGAAAAAGCTCTCCATGGAAAGAGAACCAGGCTGCCTCTGAAGAGAGGTAATGAGGTGGTACATGGACGTGTATTCCGTGGGTGTCCTTCATGCCCACTGACACCTGCACGCATTTTCTGAGTGCTGTCTTGATGAACTGAGCTTGTGAAAATTCCCTGCACCATTGCAAAAGTAAATGACTGACTGTAGGTCATCTGTCCATGCCACTGAAATTGTATTCTCAGTAATGGATTAGTGTGTCAGGGTGCATCATACAGAAATGATTCTTAGAGTGAGCAACCCTCATTTAGAGTGTATCAAGTACCAGACTATGTGAGGAATGTCAGAACAGGTTCTTCTGCAGTCATAGAAGATTGTGTTTGGGTACAGAGTTCAGGGAAGGAATTTCATCAGTGTGTTTCTGCTGCTTTGCGTGTAAGGGATGAGAATGTGCTCTCTGTTTTGAAGATCTTGCCTAGGCACCCCCTGTCAGCCAGCTCTAGATCTGTGGTCCCCATTTAGCACCAGTCCCTTGAAATGCACAGTTCTACTCTAGCAATTTTTGGCTTATCTTGTGCAGTGGTCTGTAACCTGAAGTGACTCCTTGCTTTGTGTGCTAAAAATACCCATGGCCTCAGGGTGTGCAAGTGTTCCAGGTGCAGTTTCCAGTGTCTCTCTCTGCTGGCTGGTGGGATGCTCAAACAGCAGGTGGCTTATGCTCTAACCCACACCCTGTGTTCCACCTGTCCAGAGGGTTCAGGTGTCTCTGGCATTGCCAGCAACCAGCTGGGCTTTCTTCTAGCAGAGCTTGATCTTTACATGTTAATGCAGCAGCATGACCTTAATTCCTGCACCATGATTGAATTTGTAGAAAATCTTGAGCCTGTTCCTCTTATGCCCCTTTCTCCACCTCCTGCTGATACCTGTTTCTATTTCTATTTTCCTGCTCCCTTAAAAAAAGTTCTAATGCACCAAGTTCACAAGAAGGAAACACCCAAGAGCTATTTCTGTGACAATCAGTGAAAAGTAGAAGCAGTGTATGCTAACTGGCTATTGTTTGTTGGAAAAAAACTCCAATTCACTTCTCAAAGTTTGGCTCTGAAAGAGATTTGACCTTTGTGTCTTAGGATGACTATATCAGCTAAACCTTATGAAAAAATCTTAGTAGTGGCTTAATTTCTATTACCATGACGAGATAATGTAATTCTTAATTCTTATTACCATGATGAGATAAAATTTTTAGAGAGCAGAATGGGGTCCAGTGTTTGCCACAGACATTTTTCTGACTCTGCAACTGAACTGTCTGTTGATAAACTTTGGCATATTAATTAATCCCAGTGATTTGGTGGCAAGCAAATTTCACTTTATAGATTTTATGGATATTGTTCACTAAGCCATTCTTATTTGAGTATTTTCTTGTTCAGATCTTGACTGGCTGCCTGGATCAATGAAAACATTTAATACTTGTTCATTTACTGTTTAAATAAAGCACAGGTTTCAATAAAGCCACACCTGCAGCAGCTTTTAGCTGGCAAAGTGATATTGTTCAGAGGTGTCATGTTCTGCCATTCTGTCGAGTTTTTAACAAGGACACAATTGCAATGGCAGAAATGTGTTCCTATAACTAAATTCTTCTGTTTGTGTGTAGTTCACTGTAACACCAGCATGAAACTGATCTCTGGTAACACAAATATCTGTCAGTATTTCATTGTTACAGCAAATAGTTGGAGAAAATAATTGGGTGTTTTTTTTTTTGGGGGGGGGGATTTTTTTTTCCTCTAGAAACCGTGGCTAAATCATTTTGAATGGGTTTATGACTCATTTTTCTTCTGCGGGCATTCTTATGGCAGCAATATGGTCTCAGCACAGTGTTAAAATGTTCATATTGAAAGAAGGAGAAATAAAAACACCACTTGCAAAAGCAGATTCATGTGAAAGAAGTGAAATAATCCTGACTTCCAGGGGGGTTGAAGCTCAAAACTTCACAACATTTTTGGTTTTTTTTAAATAAACGCAGACCTCCCTCTGGTTTTCCTTCTTCTCATTTCGTTATCATTGAGCTTCCTTTTCAGGGGCTAATCTAGGCCAAGGAAGAGAGAGGTATTAAGAGAATAGGCTTCTAAATTATCCATCTTTCTTATAATCTCTTTCATTACCGTGATTGTTTATACATTTTAGCTGAAAGTTGCACCAAGTAATTTGGCTTTTCCATCACGCTGGCTGATATTGGCTGTTCGTGCAGTATCTTGAAGAGGTTTATGGCAAAGGACAGTCATTAACTTGTCAGTGAGGAATGGCCTCGTGTATAAATGTAGATGTATAAACTCAACACACCTTCAGCTCCACTTTCAAATGCTCCACTGGAATAATGTCTGAAAAACTAACAACACTGTTTGGCCATGAATAAATTCCGATATATGGATCTTCTATCAGCTTCTGCCTTGCTGAAATGAAGCAATTATGTAAAGAAATGGTCTAGGTGCACAGTTTCTTTTATTTAGGAATTTCTTATTGATTTTGCTAAGACTTTCTGTCATCTGGAAAAAACTGAGGCTCTTCATTCGGCAAATATGAACACATTATTAAAGAAAAAGAAACCACTCCACTAATGTGGATGCACTTCCAGTCATCTGCCAACACTGACAAATTGAGCCAATATTTTTAAAAATAGCACTTCTCTCTCTTTTTTTTTGTTTTTCCCAGATGCTCCAAAGCAATTACTGTGAAAGCTCTTCTTGGTAATGAGCATTATTCCTGTGTCAGAGACGGAGAAAGCAAAGTTACAGTAAAATCTAACCAAGGGCAGAAATTAAATATAAAAAATTAGAGAAAAAACCCCCCGTGGTTATTGAAGATTTTTGGTTCCCTCACCAGAACAGTGCATATTCTTTGATCACATGGTCTAGATGCCCTTGAATAAAATTAAATAAGCCTTTAATGAATACTGTAGCAGTGTCAGCCTCTGCTCTTACTTCACTTGCTTAAAAGTTATACTGGCCTCCCACTCCAAACAGTCTGGGGCTGTGAGAGATCTGTGTCCTCTTTGCCAGTGTTAAATTAGGGCTTGATTGGAAGAGGTACACAGCATTTCTTAGGGAAGACTGCATGTTTGCAGGTTCCGCAGAGATTAGTGAAGTGTGTTGAAGTGTTAAGCTGTTGGTGCCTTGATTCCCACCTTCACCTTCTGCCTTAGGCACTTTGAGAAGGGTGTGGAAATCAAAGTTTTCAACGTGAGCATCTTGGGACGATTTCTTCAGGGATCTGGATTCGTGTTTGGATTGTTCCTCACCACCAGGGTGATGTCAGTTTTCAGACAGAAGCTTATCCAGGTATTACTTCTGCAAAGCAGGAACAAACCAATCATTAAGAGACTAAATCACTATGGGGACTGTGATGACTTAATTCAATGCAAGAGAGGGGTTTCCCTGTCTCTTGAAACTGTTGAAAGTGCTGCTTCAGCTGAGCTTCCTGCAATTGGTAGGTACTACATTTTTCAGGAGTTTCTCCTTATATGTAAGCATATTCCAGACCTCCACAAACAGGGAAACCTGGTGTTCACCTGGGTCCCTGAATTGGAAATGTGTCTGGTGTGGGCCACTTGCTCATTGTTTTTACTTCACAAAGTTTCTTAGTTTGTACACCTGTGCTGTACCTCACAGAAGAGATGAGACACCCTGTCATTCTGTGTCTGAAACACAGAATAGAAAGACAGATTATGCTCCCAGGAGACTGGATTCTGTGAGGAAATCAAGGGAAAATAGGGAAGGAAGCATGGGAAAGCAAAGGAGTTAACATTGGTCAGGCTGATAGGGAGTGGTATTGGCAGTGGCTGAACAGTTGTTGTATTTATTTGCGTATTAAGCTTAAAATGAAAAAAATGTTTTAGAAAAGAAAGAGGGATTATTAATGCTGTCTGGCCTTTGTTTTTCCTTATCTCTGTGAAAATATTTTCAAAAATATTTTTAGTAAACAGAAAAACCCTTTGGAGCAGATTGCTGCAGATGGTTTTGCTTAACAAGCTGCATCTGTCTGAAGATTACTAGTACTATTAAGTTGCCCTTTATTCAGCTGATCTTTTGAGATGGAAGCCCATGTGCGATAATATTGACATATGTTGATATTAATAAGTTCTCATCAATATAAATAGTCAGAATTGTATCCATGTCTAAGGAAAGAAGCAGCACATTTCAGCATCTTACACGAGGCAGGGATATTAGCCACGGTCCCGTGGAGTCAGCGCACTGGGTCAGTGTGGTGCCTTGCCCCAGGAGCTGTCTGCCTCCACATCCCCAGCAAATGTCACTCCAGCAGCGGGGACATTCCCAGCGTGCCTGACAGCCAGGCCTGGTCTAGAACAGGGCATGTCCCTGCCCCTGCTTCCACAAGAGCTGCTGAGGAAACTCCTGAGCTGCTGAGGAAACTCCTGAGCTGCTTCGCACTCCGCCTGCTCCTCGCTCTGTTTAATGGGGGTCTGCCCTGTGGAGGTGTTTTAGTCCCTTTTTTTAAACTTTGTTTTCTTGTTCTCTGCATTGCTCTGAGTTTCACAGCATAGGTGATATAGTTGCAATAGAGCTATTATTTCTGTCAATATAGCACAGTGTTTTTATAACAGCTTTTAGTGACTAAGACACCAAAAGCCTTACAGAATAAAAGAAAAAGTGGGGTTTTTTTCCCTCAGTAAACTTCTTTATAGATTTTAGTATATAAGTAGGTCTCTGGAATTCAAACTTAAATTACAGAGGTTTTTTTATAGGTCAACGTTATTATTTTGAATGTTGCTTGCCTACTCAAGATTGTGTTTCATGTATAGTAAAACACAGGGTAAAGGTTCGATGATAGCCACAAAAGGCTGAACATTATAAGAAATGTTTTATCAGGGAGGGAAATTCACCATCGAACCAATTCATTTAAAGATATGGTGGATTTTACCCCACGCTGCTTGTAAATTAGTACTATAAAGTAAAAAAGAAAAGCTGTAAGGTTGATGCAGAAATTACTGGTTGAAGTTTTACAGTCTGTTCCTTGTAAGTGATCAGAATAGATTCTGATAATGATCACTCCTGACTTTAAAATTAGTGATTTTAACTGTGCATCAGAGCGGTAAACTTTTGCAAATTTAGTTTCAAAGATAGATTGTTGAGACTTGTTGAGGGCTATTGAAAATCCGTATGCCTTCTGGCATTACCCTTGGGCAGATCTATTTCATAAAGTCTCTTTAGCCTGCTGACTTATTTTAAAAGCAGAGCCATAGAAAGGGTCAAGAGAAATAGAAGAAATAGTCCCTTAACGAAGTTAGTTGGGTTTATATTATAAAGATGAAACTGAGAAGTCTTTCCAGGAAGCTGAGCCAGTAGACAGACTCCTCAGGGGTCTGAAATACTTGCAGGTTGCTGATCTCCTGGCAGTGACTGGTGGCGAGGCAGTTACTGTCGCTGTAAGCACAACCCAAACAACCACACTTCTGTTAAGGTAGCCTCGAGGCCCAGTATTTCTGATGTTGCAGCAGCTTTTCACAGGGGATGACTCAGAGGATTCAAGTAATCCACGTTTTTATTCCACTTACAGACTAAGGGGCATTATCAGATGTACAAACCAGTTCTCTTGCAGTGAATTAAAATCCTCCTTTAGGAGAAATGACTGGACCGTGCTAACCTGCTTGGTTAAGGACATGTGCTTTGAGTAACAGAATCACAGCTGTTGGTGGATCCTGCGGTGTGCAGGAATGGTTAGGAAAGGCAAAAGACTACTTGATGTTTCCTTGGGTCACCCTCCCCTGCAGGAATGTTCAGAAGTCTCCTGAACACAGTTGTCTGGAAGTAATAGAAAGTACTAGAAAGGTGCAAGCAGTGGAACTGCAATGTCAGAACTCTGTCATGGATCATTGTGGGACTTGGCCAGTGACGTGTCCTCCATCTCAGCCCACTCCTCTGCAAAGAGCTACTCATTCTCCATCACAAACTTCTAGGAGATCATCATACTAAAGAAAGAAAAGCTAAAGATTTATTTCTAACTTTCCTTCTCACTTTGAGCTCATGTAAGCGGGAATATATTGCTTGTTTCATGAGGGACATATCTGGAATTGTAGATTATTGGGTGATGTTAGAAAGGATTACTTTTTTCAACACTAGCCTCATCCTTGCGAAATGGTTCTTTAAGGGGACATTTTAAACCAGTGGAAAAAAAAAAGAATTTAATATATTTGTTTTATTTAAGTATATACCCCCACAAAGGACGTGTGGTTTGCTGGCTGCAGTGAAGCACTCAGAGCTCATCAAGTAAGTACGGTTTGGTAGCAAAGCCTTTCTCTCCCAGAGGAGTGGAGCAGTACCTTCAGAGTCTGTGAAGAGAGGGTATGGCAGGGAGAAGTAACAGAAATACCTGGTGCTCAGCATTGATATTCTAGTAGAGATATTTCGAGGCTAAAGACCTTTAATTCATGGAGGCTTAAGGGGAAATTCTGACCATATTGCAAACAATGTTTTTCAAATGAGGATGGTTTTTAAATTTTGAAACAAAAAAAGGAATAAAACTCCGCCGAAGAGTTCAAATTAAATTATTCCCATTTAAAACTGCTGCTGCAGTCTTCAGGTTCTGGCTGATTCTTAATGCAAGGAATGTGAAACATTTTGAAAAGGGTGAGTGCCTTTGCAGATGATATCACTGTAGATGGTTTTTGAGGTGCTGCATATCCTCTATAGTCCTTGGGTAGATTTCAGCAGACATAGGTCCTTTTTATGCTTTATGAATGTTGGTATTCTTTATATTCAGGAAACAAGTAGCTGAGGGAGAATCTCTGTCCACTCTACAATTGGTTCTTATCATCTGTTCTCATGCTGAACATTGCAACATCAATCAAATGAAAAATAAAAATCACTTTTTCCCTGAGCTGTTAACAAGTGCCATGAAGATAAATGTACAGATACAGATTTGAACACGACTGGCATGGAAATCTTCAGGAGGAGGCATCATGGGTCAGAGGATTGGAAATGCCAGGAGCAGCCTCAGTTCAGAAATCAGGAAGACCTATATTCTGCTTTTAAAAAGGAAAAAAATCCATAGTGAGAGCAAATAATGACTGAATTGTGGAAGCCTTTTCTGTGGTACAGGGTGAACAGCAGTGAAAATCTGTGTGTGACTATGTGAGAGCTGCTTAGAAAGGGGCCTGCTGAGACAGTGACTGCCAGAGGGGGTTGAATTGTTGTATTAAGCTGAGCTGGCTCATTGATTAGTAATTAGATATTTCTATTGATGAGGAATCTGGAAAAAGAAATCCTCGGGTTTGTTGTACTAGCAGTGGGTAGTGAGAGGGTACCTGGATCTTGCTGCTTGGCCAGCAGTATGTATATTAATGTGCCAAAATATTGGTGAGACAGGTCAGTGCAGCAGAGACAGTAATGATTGCAGCTCAGGATTCCCAGAATACACTTTTATGTTTTGTTGCTGCCCAGAAACATCCAAGATCAAATTATTTAAGTGACTAACTGGAACAAAACAAATGCTGACGTTGGCATGGAGCCAGGCTGTTCACAAGCAAGAGGGAATTAAGGCATTATTATAATCAGCATGGGACACCTGGTAATGCTACCAAATATTCTTTTTTTTCCCCTTCAGTTGCAAACTCCCTGTTCCTCTTTGTAATGGTCACTGCAAAACCCCAAAGCAGTGCTGAGAACAGTTGATGATTTTTTACTCTTTCTGCCTAGTGAGTATTTGTTAGTTTGTATAAGAGAAACGTGTTTGGCATAAAGCAGGTGTGTAAGAAGACCTTAGACTGGACTTCTAACTGGAACTGTATGCAAAATGTGTAACTAAAGAAACCTCTATGATGTCACACGCTATTTGGATACTGAAGCATGCTATAATTTGAAATGCATGCTAAAAAATTTTTCCCCACTTCTACCCAGCAAATATTTGTGGTGTATCCAGCACTGGATGTGGATACGCCATGCGGAAAGAGCATATTTTTAGGAGAATATTTTCTGATTTATCCTGACTCTTACATTATTTTTTAAAACTAAGAGGGCAGACAAGTCCTATTGAGAGTGTGTTTGTGCCTGAACCGAGCAAGAATAAGTCACATTTGTGTAGCTCTAGATTGACTGTTCAGTATTAGACTCACTGGAAAGCTTTGCATCAACTTTGATGGAGCATGTTCCATAATGTGCATTGCTTGAATGGTTGTCAGCTTTTTCATGGCAATTAGATGTCAGTCACTGTCAACTGTATTGCCAAAAATGGACTTTAATTTTAATATCACTGTGATGAAGGTGGGAAAAATATTAATGTATCGTAGTAATTAATGCTTGGCATCATTTATCTGAAGACAAGAGCTGAATAGTTTATCTATGGAAATAGTTTTGATCTACAATTTTCTAGTGTCATCGCTTATCACTTCTCCTTTGCTGGCAGATTTCTATGGTTTCATCTGGGGTTTGCCAGTGGTGAGAGTTTTGGTCCAAGAGTTTTAAGCAGGTGATACAAGTCTCACAGGTGAATTTTAGAACTCATGTTTGTTGGAGGAATTATCTTAAATAGGAATCATTTGGCTCATCCTCATGAGATTTTTCTTATTATGAAATCTATAAAAGAAAACCTGGTGTAGCCGATATAGTTTCCAGTATCTAATGTTATATTTGTCATTCCAGAGCTAAAGTTTCTGAAAGAAATCTCTAAAACTTAGCTTGGCTTCAGATTTTTTATCATTTGATGTTTCTTATCTAAAAATTTAAGCTTTTTTGCTTTAGCAATTACAGGCACTCTGCTGTCGTCTTGGATATAGGAACAAGATTTCAGTACCTAAAAGATTATTTCTAAAGTTACTCCATATTCACTTCAGAGTAACTGAGAAGGAGTTTGGTTTGTGAACCTTAAAATTAGGGGAAGAAAAAGGACCAAGGGTCTAATAAGAAACTGCAGATTATATTCAGAAGCCTCTTCAGAACTTATCTATCTACAGTAATTATCATCATAACATTTTAACTGATCACAATTTTAAGAAATTGTTTTGTACAATGGCCCTATAATTAAGGAAGTTTTTTTCATGTAAACCTAAAATTAAATTGAGTATCAGAGCAGACAGGTCGCTGTTCTGTGGAGACACCAAAATCTCTAATTTGTACTGAATTCAAAAGGCTCTTGATCAAGATCATGCACTAAGTCTGCAGAGGGGTAGATAAATTCCAGTTCCAGCTCCTGCAGTGTCCATATTCATGTGCCTCTAGAGAATGGGATATTTCTGAATACTGTTTCAAATGCATATGCAAATTGAAATGAAATTGAATCAGCTTTTAGAATTTGAAGTTCTTAAACTGAATGGTTAGAAAAACACATGTATTCATCTGGATCTTAGAAACTGCTTGTAAAATTAAGGTTACTGAATAATCTTATATAATCTTTGACCTTTGGTGATAATGAGGTTGTGGCAATTCTTAGTGATTTCAATGAAACATCTGAATTTGCGTTTATTCTGAGTCTTTTCAGCTCATGGCCCCTTTCTGTGGAGCCACCTCACCTTAAAAGACATCTTTTCAAGGTGACCAGTGCAAACTTAGCAGCAGAGTATTTTGATCAGCTGATCTTTCTTGTTTCTTTGTATTTTTCCCCCTTAGTTTTATTCACACTATTTCTCTTGTGATACTTGTGGCCAGTACTTATCTTGTCATTTTGAGCACAACCACTTTTGGCTTTCTGGATATTTTTGTTTAACTTTGTCCTACTCTCCTGTGCCTGCAAATTGATACATCATAAATAAATCAGGCTGTGATGTGAGTATGAATAAGATTTAAGTTGACTATAGAGTCAATGTCATTGCAAATGATAAAGGAAACAACCTGTAATAATATTCTGAATATAGATTCTTAAAGCATTGGTAAATGCTAATAAATAAACCAAAGACAGTTTCTATTATATAACTTTGTTATTGATATATACACCCATATTACTAAAATATTTATACAATGAAATGGGAAAATGTAATTGCTGCTCATCTTTCATCAAGAAGAATCTATCAGTAAAAGAAAACACAAAGAAATTAAGACTGTGCATAAAAATAAATTAGCTTGGAGAAATTTCGTCCCTGCTAGATAATTCATCAGGCAGGCTGAGCAGAGTTTTGTCCCAAGTTCGAATCATTCAAAATTTGCCTGTTTAGTGGGAAGGAATTTCTCAGTGTGTGCCTGATCTGCTCGTGTTCACGTAGTAGAGAATCAGAGCAGAATGGAGAGGGTTAAAAAGCTTTGTGCTGAGGTGTGTGTGCCCCGGGGGCTGTGCCAGCCAGGCACACTGCAGCAGCGCTGCTCACTCCTGCCCTAGCCTGGGACTTCTTCCTAAAGTCAGCTTTTCTTCCTGCCCCACGAGCTGATTTAACTGATGGTTTCTCTTCTCTTCTGGAGAAACCTGCTCCTCGTCCTTCTGCCTGAGCTGTGTGGTTAGCACTGGGGCACTGCCCCGGGGGACACTCCTTCCATTTAAAGGGTTGAGAGGGTTCAGAGCTCAGCTCCTGCTGCTCACCAAAGCTGCCTCACATCATTGCAAACCTCCTGTGGTGGCACAAAGAGTGACAGAGGCTGGAAGCAGGAAGGTGGCCTGGCACTGCGTAAGGGCAGGCGGGCAAGGGGAATGTTGTAGTGAATGGACGGGAAAAGGATGATGTTTCTGTGTGAAATGCTGTGGCTGCACCATTGTTAATACTGGGAAACCCTTGCAGTAGTTTGAAGATCGTGTATTGCTTCTAAAATCTTTGAAATCGGTTATGTGATGCAGCCAACAGGCAGCTTGGTGTCTTTTTCATGGCAAGGCCCATGAGAAGGGAATTGGTGTCTTACCAAACCTAAATGAAAGTTGTAGAAAGAATTAGTCTGGAAGGTGACACACATAGTGTGGGACTTGGCCATTTCTAATTGGCAGAAACAGATCTTTTATCATTCCATGATTCCTTCTAGGAATCTGTCAATATAAAGCAAGTGCAAAACTAAAAAGTCATTCTGGAATATGGGTATCTTCGGTTAAATTTAATGGTTTTCTCCTGAAACAAAGGACAGCCAACGGACAAAACAAATTGATATCTAGCACAGAAATGTAGTTTCCAAATTTTCTTTGAGTCATTTCACTCATTGACTCTGGCGATTGAAGGGAAAGATGAAGAAGGTGCACGCAGTATGTGCTACATATTCATATCCTGGAATCCAGTGTGTCCTAGCCGAGTGAGCGAGTCAGTGTGCTAAAAGCCACCCTCAAACCCTTTAGAGAGAAGCTCGATGCTGAAATAAGGCACCTGTGAGTCTGGGGAGATTGCACAGAAATCACCAGCTGAACGGAGTGCATATTATCTAAGCAGATTGCCTTTGATAAGACACCACAGAGTTGACACAGCAAGCTCTGGTTTTGTGTCTTTCACTGAGAAAAAGAGCTGGACTTTTTCTGCTGATCCTTGTAGGTTTCTGTTTCTCAATAAACCATGGTGGACCTATTTAATTTCTAGTAATTTTTTCCTTCATGGGATGTTGATAGGCACTGAAATTCTAATAACATTGACCACGTTATCACCACGGTAATGAAATATCTTGTCTCAACTTGTGAGTTTTTGTTTATCATTAAGAATTTCATCGCTATACAGGGAACAGCAGGTGAATTTGCCTGTATAGCTAAAGAGCAAACGAGGGCTGCTTTTAACATAATCCACTCCAGATGTTATCTGGAATTTGCGTCAGAATACATTAATATGGCTTTTGTAAGCAGTCTTATAATTGGCAATATGTTTCAAATGCCTTGGATGGTTGACTGGGGCAGGAGAGGAGAAGCAATAGCACCATTTGCAAAGTTGCTTTGTAAATTCAGTCTGTGGTCAGACTTTGCATGCCCATAACTTTCAGGAAAAATAAATTTAAAAATTCAGTCCATCACTTTTCTGTGAAGGGTGATACGAGGCAGTTCAGGAAAATCACTGCACTGAATGCAGCAAGGCTTGAGATCAAGAGAGAAGGATAGAGGGAGTAAGAGGTGGCTTTGGTGCTTCAGTGAAATCTTGATTTCTGTCTGGCCCTTTTGAAAAAAGGGAGACATGCAGGAGCTGAGTGGCTCTGGGTGTGATGAGCCAAGTTGTCTTCAAGATGGACACAGTCAGTTACAAGTGGGAGAAGGTGACAAAGCCATGGTGAGTCCCAGATGAATGACACAAGGCACCCCTGTGATTACCCCAGACACCCTGTACTGCACGCTGTGGAACCTGGTAATTCATGCTAAAATTAGTGTTTCTTCTAGAAAGATGCTCAGTATTGAGTGAAAAACTTCAGTAATTGTGGAAGTGCTTTAACAGGTAGAGTAAGGGTAGCACAGCAGAAGAAGGTAGAACTGACCTAAATTGAACTGTTGAGTTTAGGAATCAAAACAATTCTGAACAGGAACACTGAAGGGAAAAACCCTCGAACAACAAAAAGAAAACCAAAACATTTAGCCATGAATATTAATTTTTTTTCAACCCCTGTGTTTACTATCAGTATGCTCTGTGTCTGAATTTGATGTAGTAAGTCCTGAGAGATGAAATTCTGAGACATAGTGAGGTATGGCCAACAGAATTAAGCTCTGCTCTTGGGAGAATCTGCAGTTTAAAGAGGAACCTACACAAATGGTGTTAGAAGGAAGTAGTGATCATCTTTGTGAGGGATAATCTTTCAAAAAATATCCATGAAATTGTAAAATTAATCATTAACTCTCCAGTGACAGTTGATAATAGCATTACCTTCATTGGACAGATTATGAAGATCTGCAAAAATGAGATTTAATATATATTATACAATTTCTAGCAGGTTAAAGGCTCCATGAAAACCTTTTAATTATTAGAAATAATCTAGGCAAGCAACACCTCCTCCTCCCCATTTGTAGCACCGCTCAAGTGCCTACACAGTCCTATTCTTTTCTAGCCATTATGGACGTATTAGGTAAAGGTACACTTCAGAAATAGGAAGCTATATTTAAGGAATCGTGTCTCATTTCCCAGCTCTCTGTAGGTTTTCAAAGACAGCATTGCTTATATTTAGTAGCAGTTTTACTGAGAGAAGAGAAATACTTCTTTGAAGAGAGGTTGCCTTTTCAAAATGTTTTTCAAAATAATTTCCAGTCTTCAGGAAGATATGCTAAGAATCCGTAGCAGTGCCCTTGCAAAGGAGTAAATGATGGCTGCAAGGGGCCAAAGGCTAAGGCAGGTCAGGGAGTGAATTTGTTATGAAGGTTGCTTCTGTATTTAAATTGGAGATGCCCTGATTGAAGTGATTGCACCAATTCCTTGGCTGGTATGAATTTGTAGTGTTGTACTGAGCATTAAGAGGCTACTGGTATCTGTGTACAGGCTCCGGTTTTTCTCTAGGGACACCCTCTAGGGAGGCAGCCCAAACATTATATAAGCTGCCTGTGTCTCTCCCACAGCAAGAACTGCAGGCACAGAGCAGGAGATGATGGTCTAATTATCTGTCTCTGAGTTGAATCGTGTGTGACACCAGCAGGATCTAACAGGAGGGTGGGTCTGGTCCCCATAACCAAACCCTGGCTGATGGCAGCACAGAGCTTTGAGTGCCACCCCAAGAACGGAGCAGAAGGGTGATGGAGATGCTCAGGGACTAGAGGACTTGGATTTGCAATGAGCTGAGGGCCCAAATATGAAGTGGACAGAAAATCAAGTAAAAATGCTAAGGGCTCTGTGCAGCTAGTGGAGTCACAGGCACAAGCTCGTTGCTGTTCGTTTCTGGTTGCATACAAACAGCACAGTGATTTGGAACTGTGGGCAGATCTGCTTTTAAGGAAAACATAGGAATCCATTTTCTAGTTGTTATTTGGGGCTTTAGTTAATGTTGCTGAATTTATTTATTTCCTAACTTGAGCAATCCACCAAAGGCCACTTTACAAATACTATTTTAAGAAGTTCTTTCTGAGAATTGCCTATTACAATGTTTTGCTTTTCAGTTATAAAAAATGAGGAAAGAAAGGGCTTGGAGCACTTTGAATTTCTTTTATAATCAATAGTGAGCCTTTGGATATACAGTAAATATATTTATATAGTGAGTCTGCAATAGATATACACACACCACCGTGGACAAAATATTCTGTGAGACACTCATATTTGAAGTCTACACACAAGCTGCACTTGAGATTTCATTAACACAAGGCAAGCAATATTAATATAAAATAGTATTATATTCCAGGGATGAAAGTAGAGAAATTAATGCACAACATTATAACTTGGGATTGTAGCACCTTCCTGAGGCTGCCAATGAAGCGATCCATCTTTCTGTTATTGCTGCAAGATAGAAACATTATCAGCTTTACATAGGATAGTTAACACCTGGTGTGGAGGAATGCACAAGTCCTGGATTCTGATCATGTGAGAAAGTGATGATATTGGTATTCAGGAATATTCTCTGGAGTGGGTTTTTGTTACAGGCTGATCTCCATGTTGCAGTATTTAATCATTTCTAATATATGATTCCTTACACCATTGTTCCTTCCTTTTTAAGCTATGAAAGATAATTGTATCTCAAGGAAGGGGCTTATCTCTCTTTATCTTGTCCTCTTTACTCTTCAAGAAAAATTATAATGTGGATTTCTGATGGCTGGTTTCAGGCAATAGATTATTTTAAATCCTAAATAGAGAAAGAGATTTTAATTTCATTGCAAGAGCAGTCAGGATAAATTAGTTGGGAGGGGAAAACCATGATAAATGACATTTTTTTTCCCAAGGATAATTATCTTTGAGAATATCCAGGATAAGCAAAGACTTATTGACTGAGCAAAATGGTATTGCTCTGGGGTTTGTTTTTTTTTAAAACTTTTTTTTTTGTATAAAAATATTTCTAAATTGGATATCTGTGAACATCTTTAAGAAAGACCTCTATTCCTGTTAACAGAGTAATAATTTAAACTGTCTTTCACTCTGCCCTAAAACTGCCCCTGAAGCAGCTCCAGCTTTCACGGGATAAAATCCCAAGCAGCCCCCTCCCTGCTGCCTGGCTGGGGGAAGCTGTGCAAGCTGACAGCAAGCACCCACCACTGCACCCTGCAACTCCTCAGCACTCCACAAACCCCCACGGAACAGCAGAGCGGCAGAGAATCCTAAAATGACAGCATGGACAGTTGTCTGGGTGCCATAGAAACTGCCACTGCAAGGAAGAGCTTTCCCTTCCTTGACTTTGCCATTCAAATACTGAGAATGCAGAGACTTTATAGAGAAAAATAAAGGTGCCCATGTGTTGTTTCCGTGTCAGGTGATTGTCCATTTGCTGCAGTTTTCATTTGCTTCTTCTGTGGGGTCAGCTTTGTGCAAATAACTGTGACGTCCAACACTCGTGTCTCTGTTCTCTCTTTCGTGCGATGAAATTTCCTGTCAGAACCTTTCACAGTGTGCTCCTTCCCAGTGTTGGCCTGCAGGCAGTAATGCCTTGACCTTCCTGGCTTTTCTAGTCCTGAGAGGCAACCACAGCTGCCTTACTGCAAGCCCGTGGTGCCCGTGGGCTCTGTGCCCTGCTCTCCTCTTCTGGCCGTGGTGGATTTTGCATTAGCAGGGGTGGGGAGGTCTCGGAGGATGTGACACCAACCCCTGGGTCCTGGCCCAGAGAGTGCCTTTGGCAGGAAGGTCTGGAGGCACTGGGATGACCAGCAAAGCCCCTCAGCAACCTGGGAGCTGTATCCCTCAGCAACCTGGGAGCTGTATCCCTCAGCAGAAATCTCTCCGTTGGGTGCAGGGAAGGCAGGAATGGCTCCAGGCTGCTGGAACAGTTGCTGTGTGCAGTCAGTGAGTGTGTTTATTACGGGAAGCATTCCCAGGCCAGACAGCTGTCCACAGTGTGCTCCCACACCTACGCTGAGAAGGACATGGTAGAATCCAGGACACACTTCAGCATGACAAATAGCTTCCCAAAAAGAAACCACAGGGTTTTGCTTCAGGTCAGCAAGCTCATGCTCGGGTGGGGAAATGTTTAATTTGCTCTAGAACTGCCATATAAATGACAGCCTTGTTGGACTTTGCCTTGCCTTTGCCTGATTTCCCCAGGCTATTTGAATTAACCTACTCAGTGTTGGATGAGGGGTCACCAAGGGATGCTTTTTGCTGCAGTTGGTGGCTTTCCAGCTAAAAGCCTCCAGCAGTGGAGTTGATATGCAGTTGCTATATCAGGATAGTGGGGGGAGATGGACTGATCAACTCGTGGAACATCTCAGATCTTGTTCTTTCAACGACTTGTTGTAATTTCCGCAATGTGCAGAATTTTTTTAACTGAATATCCTATACTAATTTTGAAAGGAAAGTTCTGCCTTTCTAGATTTCCTCCCACATTTCATTTAAATAAGTTATTCTTCACCTTTTGTTCCAGGCTGCTGTGCTCTGTTAAATGCTACTTCAGAAATGACTGCCTTTTACTGATGGGTGAAATAATCTCTGTGCAAAGTCTGGAAATTATTTTCAGGCAGGGAGGTATTTTAAGCTGCTTTGAAGTGAGGAGTGCAGGATAAGGGGGATAGGCAGTGTGTGGGACTATGAAGTATATATTATGAGTTCTTTATTGGCTTCTGATATTTTGTGCTTCATGGGGTATTGAGAATGTCACTTACTTTCTTATTATTGCCTGTTTTTTCCGAAAAGATGTCACATTATTTTGCCACAAAACCTGAAAGAAGTTGAATGGAACAAATATGGCCGTGGAATCACAAACCTGTTTTTATTAGCTCAGCGGGACAGGCATGGGCTGTTCGTGTGTGATCTTCCTTTGAACACACATCTCCCCAGATAAATCTAACAGGCCAAATTGGAGCATTGAGCAGGCTACACTAACATCCCTCTCAGACACGTGGATGTGAAAAGCATGTTGCTGTTCGTGGTGGTCAGGCAGTGCCACGTCTTTGAAAATGACTGATGCCAGCGCGTGATTCCCCAAATGAGAAGTGTATGTGCTTCCTTCCCCATATTAACCGGGCTCCGGGCCTTGCTCTGGTGTGTGATTGACTTTGGGTGCTCCCGTGTGTGACACTCCCGTGGCTGTGAAGGGATGTGGGTGCCCAGGAGAGGGCTGGCTGCCCTGTCAGAGGGTCAGAGCTGTCCTGACAGCTGCGTTCCTGCCGGGCTGGGAATGAGGGCTGCCAGCTGTTCTCCTCTGCCGCTTGCAGGAGCGTGCAGTTTCAGGACTCACATTAAGAGCGACAGAAACAGTGATTTCCTAGCGCTGCTGGTTTCTGCTCTGTCTGCTTTGTGGCAATCCTGCCTTGAGGACTGCTCCCGGGGGAACGGGGACGGGGAGAGCCCCAGTCCGTGAGGAGTCACCGGGGTCTCGGCGGGTGTCACGCAGCGATGGCACAGGTCTGTGCGTCCTGGGCTTGGGAGCTGCTCGCTCAGCTCCAGCGCCTGGTTCAGGCTGGTCGTGGTTTTCAGAGATGGCAATCGTGACCCAGGGATTTTATACATCCGTGCTCGTGGAAAGCGATTTTGCAGTGTGTTTCATTTGCAGCTCTCGTGTTATTAACTCTAATGCTGAGTGAAACACAGTGCAATTCACATGTTCCTGTAAAATCTACACTGTACTTGCTCTGATCATGATGTTTGTTTCCTTATCTGGTCCAGACACATGCTGAAAAAAATGCACAAAATTGGTCCCCTTGATAAAGCTGGTGTTCACAAAATCTTAATGAAATTAAAATGTAATCTCAATTTCTCCCTAATGCTCCTGTAACCAGTATGCCTTTAATCATCTGTACTGTTTAGTTTAGTTATCAGGTATAATAAGTGAGCCTAATGCTTTAATGTTTGTTACTGGCCTACTTTCAAAATCCCTTACACATGCAAGTTGTATACAATTTAAATAAGAAATGCTGCATGTAGTCATCACCACTCTTATCTAGAGGAAGGGAATGCTATTCCCTTTATTTAACCTACCAGCCTGTACCCCCTGGGTACAATTCTTGGAGTTAAACCAATAGTGATCCAGTTTGTAGATTGCTGTTGCTTGTTAGCTTTGCAAGTGTGTCATAATGCTGGCTCTCCAGTCTCGCTCAAAGTAGTCTTATAGTTAGTGTTAGTCTTAGCCAGAATGCACACAAAAAAAAAAAATTGGAGATTTGAATGGTGTGTCAGTGGCCTTTTTACAGTACAGCAGACCAGAAGAATTACAGCCAGGCCTTTCTTTTTTCTCTTTTTCTTCTTAATTTTTTTTCCTTTGAGTATTGTTGCATATTTGTGCTGAAACAGAGCACAAATTCTGTTTGATTCTGCTGCAAGTACCTTGCATCTTTTCTTACCCTCCAATCATTCCTGTGTCTGTTTTGTTTTGGGGCCTCGATTCTGTGTTTTAAGGTTTGACAACTCCTAACCATGCAGCATGTTGTAATAGCCTGTAGAAAGAGCCTTTTTGATTCATGTGTATCAAAGTGCATGACTAAACCCTCACTGTATATTTTGCTGGTGTCTGGTATTAAAATTCTTCATGCTTTAGTCACACATTAAGAAGTGATGCATTTATTTTCATAACTGAATTCAGCGTTCTGGCTCTGCACTTTGTAGAAGGGAAGATAACAGAAGAAAGCAAACATTTCTATTGACTGGCTGTGATGTGTGATCTGCCAGTCAGAAGAATTTAGAGTTTTTTGTTTAGAAGAGGAATGTTCAGAGGGAGGGAAAGAGAACTGCTGAAAGCAAAAATTGCAGCTATTTACTACTCATTTCAAATCTTTTTCCTGCCTGGTATGAAGCTTAGGGAGAAGATCTTTTGCTCTGCATACATTAAGTTGATTTAATGTGTGGATACATTATATTCTTGTCCTAGTTGTAAGCACCTTAATGTAATTTTAGGGGTTTTATTTTGGTAGAACTCTTGGATGTGTATCCTTCCCTGGGTTTTATTATTTCTTGCCTTTTATATTTTTTATTTGCTACTGTATCACCAAACTTTTGGGTTAGTTTTGGGCAGTGACAATACAGTAACAGTGGAAACTATTCTCTTCATCCAGGGCTCTTGGAAATATCCTTCAGAAGTGCAGACACAGTATTTTTTTCTGTTTTGAAGTCAGTGAATCATTGTTAGTGGCTGACATGTTGATTAATATCTACTTGTAAACCTTCTATCTAAATACAGTTTTTGTTTCAGTGTGTAATTTGCTTGAAAGGAGTTCCGAGAGGTTCTGAACCAACATGCAAAGCTGAAGGGATGGGACAGTGCCCTTTACTCAATTTGCCAGGTCTTCTGGACATTCTCTAGGACTATCTCCCTGCATTTGGAAGCTTTTTAGCTAAACCTCCTCAGACTCTTCTAGAGAAGAACTCTGACTTTTGAAGAGCAAACGGCAGCTCAGGAGCATCCCATCTTTGGGGTCAGATGGAATAGTTTCTGTAGCAGTGGGTACTACTGTTGGATACACAAAAAAGTGCCAGCAGGGAAACCAGAAACATGTGAATCACCATGGAGATGAACACAAACTCGGTAGAGGCGCTTTCAGCAGAACTGTCTCCTTGGCAAATTCATCAAAATGGAAACTTTTTGTGGAAACATATCGGTTGACAGGAGGAAGATCTGGGAACAGACGCTAGCTTAGAGCCCAGGATATTCAAACTGAGCCATGAGGGAACCAGATTCATATCTTTACCCTGAATAACGTCTCCAAACCCTGCTCTTTTTGTCTTTGGCTTCCTTTTCATCTAAGTAAAAAAATGTTGAAAGCTTTTGAAATCTTTACATTTTGGGTGGAGTTCATGTTTCCTGATCCAGCTCATCACTTTGGGAATAGTGATAGAAAAACCTCATTTTGTCAGTCTTTAGGTAAAGGAAGCAAGCCATGTTTGCCATGTAACAGCAGGTAAATAATTTAATGTAGTTTCTTTGATTTGCATTATTGCTACCAATAATTGTTTCGGTCAGGCTTTTGTGGGGGTGGCTGAAAAATCAAATTCTACCTACTTAGAGGTTTCACCAATATTGCTTCCTTCTGAGCAGAGCACAGGAAATTGTATTAAACGCAAACAGCAGAGAACCAAGGTTCCTTCTGGAAGTGAATATGAAACTTGGGAGCGGAGGAAGCTGTGGATTTGTCTTTGTTGCATAGCTCGGATGAAAGAAAACAGATGAGATGGAAGGGGAGTTGTTTTGGAGAAAAAAGTCTTGAAGACTTAGAAGGAAAGCCAAACCCCATGGACTGGGATAATCCTCAAAAAGTTCCCAGTCTTTTGGGTGAGCAGTTGAACTGAACTGATTTTTCAGAGGCTTTTCAGATTCAACTCAAGCTATTGAAATGTCAGAGGAAGAGAAGGAAATTTGCTTTCACCCAGGAGGATAACTTTGAAAAGCAGTAGAAAGCTCTTGCGTTCATCCATCCTCAGACAGCAGCGGGCTGAGCAATCCTGACAGGAATGAACGTGATAAGGAGCTGCTGTAGAAATCCAGGGGCAAAAATATTTACAGTTTTGTGGAGCTGAAGAAGGCTGCAACCTTAGAGAGCTCTGAGAGTGCCCTCAGCAAGTCCTTTTACAGCTCCTAGGAGTGCAGGGCTGCAGGAGTTCTGTCCTCTTGTTGTGCTCCAGGAAGGCACAGGCTGGGAAAAAGAAGAAAAAAAAAACCTGTGGCAGCTGATAACTTGCATTTAATCTGGGATATAGCAGTGAAACAACAGTGCTGGATACCAGATACAGACCCCTTTGGGAAGGCAAATGGCTTTCCTGTGTCCTTCCTGAGAGGTGATGTCTTCATGGAAGACGTGGGCAGATGTCCTGCCCAGGGAGCTGGGGAAGTGGAGCTCAAGACAAACACGGAGGGAACGAAACACCACCGTCGTATTCTTTGGCCGCGACTGCTTATTGAGTGTAGGCAGCGTACAGAGAGGAGATATTAACTGAAAATTGAATCTCCTGAGAAAATTTCTTCAATTTGTTCAGCTACATTACTGCACTGTTGGCTTGTTCCATAGAATGCTAAAGAGGAGATGGTTTTGTTCCAAATTTTCCTTTTTTTCTTTCTTTTTTTTTTTTTAGGAAGTGATAATGTAGCAATCTGCAGGGCTTTGAACTGAGTGCTAGCCAGGGTCAGGTGAATGAAAGTCAGCCTCTCCTCTTCTGAACACATGTCAATTAAATATTTCATTTCAAGAAAGTTGAAATCTTCCCCTAGGAAGAAAATCTTTATTTTCGTACCTTTTAAAGCTGAGTTTTGACTGTCATTTTGGAAATGGCATTTTCCAGTAAAATATGAATACATAATGAAAAAAAAATTGGAAACTTTTTGTCCCGTCTTTCTTCACAACACAAAGACTTCAGAAATACTTCCGTTTGAAGCCAAGAAAACATTTTTAATTTAAAACCAAATAATGCTTTTCTTTTTTTTTTTCAAATGAATATTATGGGGAATATTGCTGTATTTTCAACCTTTTCCATGTTTTTTCTTTTTTTTCTTTTCTTTTCCTTTCCTTTTTTTTTTTTTTTTTAAGATGAACTGCCAAATAAAATAAATCACAGCTCAATCAACTCTCATTCCAAGTTTTAAGGTTAGCTGGGAGACATTTTATTGTCAAGTAAGTTTATGTTTACTAAGTTCTTTGGAAATTGGCATTGACATTCTCACTGGACTGTGTTACTTCAGATGTGCAGCACTGTTTGAAATAAATAATCTCAGATAACTGAAAGGCAGACTTCATTGTATACAAGGAAATAAGAAAGAAACTATAAGGTAAAGCCACCAGGTTTGATGTGAGGTTTATTTCTTCTGTTTGTGGAAGAAGAGTTGAGCTCTGTTGGTTGCAGTGGGTTTCTTAACAGCAAAAAACAACCCCTGGTTCCTATGAGTTTGCTTTGGAGGTGGAGTTTGTGTGTGGATCCCTCATGGCTCAGCATGTGATGCAGTGGGGGCTCTCTCCTCCACCCAGCCTTGTGCTTTGGCAATATTTGTAGAAATTCAGTGCCTTGAGATTTCTGCGAAATTTGGTGGCATGAACAACTGGTTTCATATCAAGGGAAGCACACAACTTGTTTAAGAAAACAGGCAGCTACCTCCAAATTGAGGAATATTGATTCTGCAAAGTGGTAAATATAAGTGCATGCTGAATAACGTGGGAGGTGAAAACTGTGCAGTCAAAAGGAAAAGAGCTCTGGGGCTGACCACCTCCAGGTAGGAATATAAGTCACTGTATTACTTTTAAGCATTTTTTTCAACAACCCTTTTTCTTCCTCTCTGCAAGATTCCCAGGAAGACTAGTTTCCAGCTTTGACACTTATTGTTAGGCGCATTAAATTAAGCAGTGTAAATCCACCCCTGAGAATTTACCATTTGTCAGGCTTTGTGCAGCAGGTGGAATTTCACCAGGCAGAATTGATGCCAGGTTTTCTTCCAGGACCATTTTGAAATGTGTGCCTTTTCAGTCACCAGTGCTCCTATTTTCCCCTTGGCGAGGCATATGTCTCACTAAAGAGCCTGTTTGGTGGCTGTTGGTTTAGGCAGTTCTTTGCTTTTAGCTTTGGTTTTTTATATATTTACCTGTCCTTTTTCAAAAAGCCACAGAAATTCTGGGCTGAGGTCTACGCTTTGCTTCCCTGGCGTCCCCATCTAGGAGGAGACGAGCCTTTCTGGGAGGTGAGCGTTGCAGAGGATGTGATCTAAGCACTGTCAGGGCTGCAGTGTGTTTCTCTGGCTGCTCTTTGCCTAGAGAAGCCTACAGCAGTGTCTCTGTATTTGTGTCCACGTGTGCATATGTTTGAGTGAGTGGTAGGAGGAAAAAAATTCCCTAAGACTGCTCACATCCCTTCCCCTGGAGAGGGCTGATGGCAGATGTTCCTTATTTGTCCTACTGGAAGGGCTGAGCTAACTGTGAGCACAGAATCTTCTCATTGCCATGGTAATGAGTGTCTTCTAGAAAATTTGATTTATATCATATATTTGGAAAGTGCCTTTTATTTAGATTTCCTGGAAAGGTTTTACTAAGCAGATTATTTTGACACTTTCTTTTGCTGCTGTCTGTGTAACCACATCAAAGAGCCACTCGCCACACTGTCCCCAAGGGAACAGCAGCACCTTTCATGGCCATGCACCGTTTATATGAATTGTTTGCAATGGCTGGTGTTCTCACTTAATTTCAGGACTTTCTTCAGAATAACATATTACTGAAGAAATGCTGAATAATTTACAAGATTCACATCTAATTAAAGCAAGGAAACACCAGGAATCTAAACCCATGGTATTTGCTATTCTTTTGTGTTTCATATTAGTCTGACAAGCACTTGCAGAGCTTCCTCTGCAAGCCTCTCTACTCTTCAATGCTGAAAACATAATCTAAACATTCCTCAACTTCATGTATATTTTTCTATCAAAAAAAGACCTCAGTTTATATTATGAAATTTTTAAGCTATCATTAACTGAAGATGATAGTTTGGATTGGTTTAAATTTTTTTTTTTACTTTTAGTGGTGTTTCTCACAGCTCAGATTATGAATGATATTACACTTTGCATTAGTATCAGATTGGAAATATCTCCAGCTATTCACTTAATGATCATACAGAGCAATGGCAGGGCCAGTGTTACCTCTTACAGCATATGAAATAAAGTAATTCCTTTTTTTTCCCATTCTCATTCCTGCCTGTTTCACTAAATCTGTCTGGATCCAAGGTGTAAAAATGACCTTTTGGCATCAGATTGAGATCAAAAGTCACTTCTTGCTTTTGCTACAGTTTCCTCTTTGTGACTGGGATGAATCGCTTAATCTTGGTAGGTTAACTCTCATTTTGCAGATAACATTGCATAATTTATCTTTTATATTTTTTAGCTAAAAAAATTGTAAACTAGTGACTGTCTCATAAATATTTCTTAAAAGTTGGACTCCATGGAAATTCACTTTCTGCCTTTTTTTGGCATTATCATCAACTTCAAAGCCCCTCTTCTTTCACCTGTGTATTCACACACATCACTGGGATGTAATACGTGCTGAAATGTACAATGTACTGTAAAATGTACCTGAAATATGGGTGCATTGGGTGCACTGGGTCAGGCTTTGATGAAAGGTGTCTCAGTAAAGTGGAAGTGCTCTTTCCTGCTCACTTCTCATGGCACAGCCAGAGATGACAGGTTTTTGTTCTGATTGCTGTCTCATAGTTTAATAGTGGAGGAAGAAAATAAAGGAGTAAAAAATTTTTAAAAACCCACATGGCATTGTTATTGCTGTTGTTCACAGAGTACTGGAGGGAGTTAAAAATACTATTGGTGCTATATAAATAATTGATGTTGTAATCTTCAGGCCAGTCGTCCTTTTAAGAAGTAGCAGCTCAGGGAGCACTGTCACTTCGTGTCTTTGTGAACACAGGTTTGTACAAGAGGTGTCAAGAGACACAGAATCACTGTGAGTTTGGATGTGGAGTTGTGAAGTACCCCTGGAGTCACTGCTGGCACAAGGATACTTCATAGCAGGTGACAAAGAAATGCTCCAGTATTGTTCACTTTACAGGGGTGGTAGAGAAACTCTGTGACGTGTTGCCTAAGAGGAATAAGAGCAAAAGTCTCTGCAACACTGCTATGATCTTCATGCACGTCATCTGTGTGAAATTCCACTGAAGATCACAATGATCAATGGGACAGGACAAGATTTATTGCCTTTCCACAGCTGCACTCCCGAGGGCGCCTTGCCTAAGTAACCTTTGCTTTAAATTCTGCCTTTAAAGGCCTGGAAACATTCTGCTTTAATGATGCATCACTGAGAGCAGAAAAAAATGTAGTAGTGGTAGTAGTTACGGCTCTAACTCTGCTCTGCTAAATTTGAGAATGAACCATTATCCTTGACTACAGAGAGCTCTTGAAATTCTCAGTTTTAAACTGTGCTGCACCCATGGCACAAAGCAATCAAAGCCAGAAAATGCAAATGAAATACTCTCTGAAAAAGTGAATGCTGGATTTTCTGAGATAAACAAGTAACAGAAAGCCAGGTTGTAGGAATACAAACAAATGGCAGCTTTAGTACTGAAACTGCCCAAATTTTGCCAGTTTCAAGTGGAGCTGTGCTATTTAGGTTCAGTTAGTTTAAAAGAAAAGAATTTCCTTGAACACAGAGCTCTGCAGACACTAGAGTGGTGTAATAAATAAATAAATAAACAAAGCCCAGCCAGGGAGCACAGATGCCACTTAACGTGGCAGTGTATTAAAGTTTACAGTTCCTTCTTTTAGACTCTTCCCTGGGGTGCCGTGTGTCAGCCTCCTGGAGAAGGAACTGCAAAGTCTGATTCACTGACGTATTAGATGACATCTGTGCTTGCTGGCTTGGATTAGGGATCCTGAATCAAAAAGAGGCTGATCTGCCTTACCAGCACTAAGCTGACACGGGGTTATGCAGCTTTAGCTTGCTGGCTTTTTTATCTGGTTGTGTCGGGTGCCATGAGTCAGCACTGGGTGGCTTTTTTTGCTCGGGGATTGCTGCTTTCCTGGGCAGGGTAACAGGTGTGAAACGGGTTTGGCCATATCTGTGACCTGCAGAGGAAGAGCTCTGCATTTCACATGTGCAGCTGAAGGAGAAATGCAGGGGTAACTCACAGGTGGGAAGAGGCGGCCGCTTGCCAGGGCGCCAGCTGCTTCATGTGAGGTTAGCTCGGGTGTAAGGGTGAGAAAGCTCCCTCGTAAGAGCTCCTGCTGCCCTAAGTCCCTCTGGATCATTCTGTTTTCCAGCAGAGTCTTTATGTTAATCAGGAGCCAGTGTGCCTGTCCAGCCCTGCTGCCAGTCTGGCATCACGTGGGGCAGCCCTGGCACAGGAGCTGCTGATGGAACAAGCAGTCCAAAGGCTGCTGTCCTCTGCTGCAGGAAAAGGCATTTTTCATAGCAATTAATGTGCAAAAATACTGGGGACGTGGGCTTGCTGTGGGTTAGTACCATACTGCTGCTTCATGTCCCATTCTCCTTTGTAACTAAAGCCCCCTTTACGGGTATGTTTCTTTCAATAATTCTATGAAACACGCACTGAGCTTCCTAAATATGTGGATTCATGTTCCTGGGTCCCTGATGGCTTTGACTTCTTGAACTTTCAGACAGGAGTAGGAGTACTGAGGGGAAAATTAAAACTATATCAGTTCTTCCATTTGAATCTATTTTCATGTAAATAACTTCTCAGGATAGGAAAAATAAGAGGAAAAAGTGTTATTTTTGTTATTTTAAAAAATTAGCTTCCACCTGACATTGCTTTCTTTTCCTAAATCGCTTAAAATCTCACCCAGATACAGAGAAGAAAATTTCTAGCCATCATAAATAATGAAAGGGTATCCGCTTTGGTAAAGCACTTTGGTATTCATTATTATTATTCTTTTTTGTGTGTGTGTACCTCAACATAAAACTTCCTATAACTGAGATTTTGGGAACTAACAGGGAGTAGCCTTACTCTGGATACCAGGTGCACCGATGAAGGCTGCAATGAAGGCTGAATGAATGCTAAATGCAAATGTAAGCTAAAGGAGGCACTTTTTTTGTTTGTTTTTTTTGGGTTTTTTTTTTTTGTTTTTGGTGTTTTTTTTTTTTTTTTTTTAATTTATCACCTTCATGACTAATGAATCATGGTAAATCTTTGGCGTATTGTTATAACAAGGAACAAGAGGCTGCCATTACCTTATGGAGATGGTGACAAATTACAGGAAGAGTCACCATTCTTCCATCACCAGGGGACTTTAACAGGGCAAATAGCATCACCTCAAGGCTTCAGTGTAACAGTTTAGGTTTTGCTCTAGATCTTCTAACCGGCAACTTCCCGGCCTTCATGATAGCTGCTGCTCTGTGAGAAGCTTTAAGAGCCTTTTATAATAAAAAATTGTGTTTCCTTTGGCCTAATTTTGCTTTTGAGAAATTTGACGGTAATTGTGGCCTATTCTCATGTGCCTCTGGAATCCATGTATTGGATTAATGTCTTAAATTAAACAGTTTAAGAAAATAGCTTAAATTAACCTGCACCCAACTCAACACAAAGAAATAGGCAACCTGAGAGACCCTCATCAGATAGAATAGTCCCAATCCTGTTCAGTCGTTCTGGTTTAATGGCTCTCTCTCTGGGCCTGCTTTACAGTCCAGCAAACTGCTTATGTGCTGGTTCAATCAGTACAAAAACCTGGTATTTCTGCTTTTGAAATACGTTACTAAAGCTTGAGATTTGGGGATAAATGCAAACTGATGTTTTTGTCAACCGGACACAGGAGAAGCAAGCTGCCAGACATCCATATTTTTGGCTGAGAGTATTCCACTGACGTGGTAGCTATCAAAATACAATCTGGTGCCCATCCTGACAGATACATAGCATTTGTGTGACATAGGGAAATGTCAGCTTGGGGTTCACAGCCAAAACACATTTAGCTCACAGGAGCAGAAAGCTGAGTACTCTAACCCTTTGTTCTTCAGCTAGAAATGCACTGGGCTGAGTGGAGAATGAATTACAGGGAAAGACAAATACACACAGAGACTGCTGTCACTGAAATTGGTGTGGCAGTGGGTGCACCCTGCTCTGCAGGACCCCTCAGCTAAAGCAAACAGAGAACCTGCTCCTGGTGATTTGGAAGACAGGATACAACATCATAGGCTTAACATTCGGCTGTGATGGAAACGGAAATGGATCGTGGGAAAGGAGAGTTTTGCTGTAGCCGATGTGTTGGTGGGCACTAGGGGACTGACAGAACACGAGCCAGAAAAAGCCTTACAATTATTTGCATGAGAAAATAAACTCAGGGACTTCAGGGACTTCCAGGTCATTTGTGTGATTCCTTGCTATTGCATTCTTCCAGTCTTGTGGGTTTTGCTTCCTCTTTCAGAAGATTAGGAAGCGTAAGGAAAAGCAGAAGCCTCCAAATTTGACATTTTGGGTTACTACCACATGTCCTTGGAACACAGACCTGCCCTTGAGGATTTCATTGGATGCTGAGTGTGTGAAAAAAGGGTTTGAATCATTGAAATTCTGTGTGAGTAAATGCAGGCATAGCTATTGCTTTTGTTTTTTAAGAAAGAGAGAAAGTCTAATTACACCACTGTGTCCTATTGAATTGACTATTATTTTAGAAGAATGATAGCCCTTCATTTTTTTTGACAAACAAATCCGATGAAAACAACAGCAAATGGGTATTTAACTCCATGACAGCATCAACAAATCAAGAGTGATACATCTCAGTGCAGTTTCCTCCTGCACAAAACCTTGTCTGGGATTCTGCCTACAAAAGATGAGAAGCAGAAAAGTGAAAGCTGCGTGAGCCTTCCCTAAATATTCCAGAGGAGGAAGGGAAATGCAGTAGTGCACCGGTCCCCGCTTTGTGTGTGGTTCCTATCTTCATAATTACCTGTGTGGAGGAATCCGGCATGTCTTGGCTGATTTTAGAGCTCTAGACTCACCTGACAGTGCAAATCCCAAGAAACAGCAAGAGCAGAGCGCCCCTGGCTAGGAGCCATCAGTAAGGTACATTAGCCAGGTATCAGGTACTTCCCGACATATTTTTAAGGTTCCTAAATTCAAAACAATTGAAATTTTGAAGGGTAAATCTAGAACTAATACAAATATTCATTTAAGCTGTTTAAATAGGATATTCTAGTCCTTTGTAGTTTTTCAGCCTTTTTTTATACTTGGCATCATGGACAGAAACATTTGTTCCTCTTAGCAACAGAGCCTGAGACTAAAAGCTCTGCATTTCCCCTCACAGGCAGGGCCTGTCTCATTTCCTCTGCTTCTCAGGAAGCTCTTGTTCAAAACATCTAGAGCAGCTGGTATCTCTTAGCACAGAGGACTGGCTTCTTGACTGTAGATGGCAGAGGCATAATCAGCTTTTTGTTTTCCTATTTTTTTTCCTGTGGAATACAAAAGCATGATTCAAAGAACTTTCCATTGCACTGGGAAATGTAGGCTCTCATAGTGTACCACAAGTCTTAAAAAAACCCCCAAAGCAGCTATTTTTTTTGGTGTTTTGTTTTTCTCTGATAATCCCTTGTGGTGTCAGGAGCTGTGATAAGAGGTCTGTTTGATACTTCTGTTCCTACGTTTGATTCAGTCCTATAACTTAAAATATAAGCATTTGAGAGATGTCTCAAACTGACCTGGAAATGCAGAAGTACTTTATCATAGCCCACAATGAGCTTTAGAAGTCCTGCACGACCAAGGAAGACAAGAGAGCATTTTGAAGAGCTGTATGCTGGTCCCTCAGCACATAATTTACATCTACACAAAATTATATGAGAGCATAAGTAATGTGTCTTGTGTCTGTTAAAGCATTTCTGTCCTAGCATTCAGTTGCTGGTTTTGAAATTCAAAAGCTTTTGTTTAGGGCTTGATCTTGAAATAAGAGCCCATCATATTGAAGTCCTCGAGGTTACCAGTAGGCCGTACTCAGTGTGAACAATAACTGTAGAGTGTCACTCAGTCAGGAGGTTTGTCTTGAAAGAATAATGGACCCAAATTCTCACTCACATCACTCTAAATCAGGAGGGAATTCAGTTAAGTAGCGAGAATTATATCTGTGCAAATTACCATGAGAGGAGAATGAGACCTCCTTTATTTACTTTTGGAACAACCCAGTGTTTGAAATGAGCATTTATGGCTATATGTGCTCAAATAGGATTTTGAATTGTCAGAATTAGTTAAAATCACTGCTTTTACTGTGCATAGGATGTTTTTAATGGTGCAATTTTTTTCTTAGTGCCGTATGTTCCTCCTTATAGAAAAACAAACAAAAAAATTAAGATCATCAAACCATTTACTACAAACTGTGGCAGCTGCTTATGTTTGTTTGTATATAAACATATATTGTGCCGGCCACAGAACAATAACAAACCTTGGTAATCAGCCTAATATGAAAGTGGTTGTTAACATACCATGAAAATTAGTATCTCTGTCTCTCTCTTGGAATGCAAGGACAGATATTGCAAAATCTCTGGGGAGCAAAGACATATCACTGAAACTATCAAACTGAACTTTAGCAGATCCTCTGCTCTTGTTGATAAAGGGGTTTTTTTCTTTCCCACCCAGTCGTTGTCTGCTTCACCTCCATGAGGTGTCCTGCAGGAGGTGAAGAGAAATAATTTTGTCAGAACCAACTTATCCTTTCTCTAAAGATGTCACTGACACGGGGATGCATTTTGGGCACCTGGTGGAGGGATGCAGTACCCGGAGGATTTCAGTCAGTATTCCCTGTATTTTCCCAGAAGGAGAAACTGAGCTACTCAGATCAAAGAGCAACAGGGGTTTGTGATGAAGGTGTTAGAATTGGGCTGAATTATACCACGGTTCTATGAGAAATATTAACCTACCTCTGCTACCAGTCTGAATAAATTGCTGCTCAGTCTGGGGCCAAGATGTTGCTGTGAATTCTTCCGGTACTTGCTTTAAATTTTCTGTATTTTGTACCTGCAAACGAGAGTACTCTGAAGGGGCTGGGAGGTGTCAGCAGTGGCTGTTTGAGAACCTGAGGGATCCCTGGGGCCGCCAGGGGATGTTGGCACTGCCACGGCCCCACTGCCCCTCCATGGGGCACACACACGGGGGGCACCTGGGATCTGCTCTGCACAGAAGAGTTCAGGCAGGAAGGGAAAAGTAGGGCTGTATTCACTGAGAGTCTCTACTCTGTCAGGCAAATCCCAGGGAAGTCAGCAAAAGTTCTAAGGCGCCTTTTGAGGATGTTATTTTATCTTTTTGCATTCCACAGCAATGGAACAGGTTTTACTTGGATCCAGTTAGCTTTTCTGTCAAGGTGTGCTCAGATAAAAGCAGAGTGCTAACTCTGGCTACACTAGAGCTAGTGGTGCTTTGGATACTGGAACACCAGTAAGAAATTTAAATCCCCCCAGGAATAAGGAATATATTACCAACCTGAGAGAAATTTTTTACAGAATTCCTGTAAGGTCTGTTTCTGAACTCTGACTGTGTTATTATGACCCTGCTCTGTTGTGATCTGTCAAGTTTCCAGAGGTGGATGTGCTGTCACAGGCGTGAGGAACTGAGGAAGCTGCTGTGGAGACACTCATTTTTGTCACATTTTTCTGAACAATATGCCTCTCAGTCTTTCTGCGTCATGTCCTAAATCTTTAAGGCCTGTAGTAGATGCCTAATAGAGATATAGTCTGGCTTGATATAGGATGTACTCTTTTCCCCTATTCTTCCATTAATAATGATAATAACCTGTCAGCACAAGGCATTTCACAGTTTTTGTCTTATTTCCTTTAGATTTTCCAAGTCTGTGGTTTTGTCTTTGAAACCATTGGTGTTTTTCACCTCTGAGCTACCCAAATTGACATAATTAGCAACATCTGCTCTAGAAAGTAAAAAGTAAGACTGAATCTAAAGGGGTGAACATCCCTTTGATCAGTGATTCTAGCACCGATCCTTTAAACTTATGGTGTAATACCTGGATGGGGATATAACAGATCTAGGGTACTTACTAATAATTACATGTAAAAAGCTGTTTGGCCAGATGGTGTTCACTGCAAATCCATGAGCAAAGATGGTTTTCACTCATCTCTAGTTGTAAAAAACCCCAAACAACAGAACAAAGAATGCAGCTTGCAGGGCAGACTGGCTCTCTACCCATTACTTGCCCAGTGGTTCCCCTTCTGTTTCTCAGAGCTCACACTGTCTCTTGTCTCACTTAGTAATAACTGATTTGGCTGGTTTGGATTCTGCTGCTTCATGCCAGCAGTTATTTCACTGCAGTGTTTTGAGCAGGGGTAAGTCCAGATACATAAATTTTTAGATATAGAGATATATATACGCACACCAACTTGAAACCTGTCTTTCAGCTCTTTGGCATCTTGAGTTTCTCTTCTCTATACACAAGTTGTGATCTATTTTGTTTTGTTAGGTCGACACGATTTTCCTTCTTTTTGCTGTGTGGTGGATTCCTCTAACAACCACTTCATGCCAACTCAGAAAAATACAGCATTTCCTGGAAGGCAGGGTGTTCAGAGACCTGTGTGATGCTGCTGAAACAGATGCTGCAAACTCTGCAGTGCAGGCTTGTTTCAAAAGAGATGTGTGACAGAGGGAAAAAAAAGTGACATTTACACTAATTTGTATTTGTCATTATTAAGCACTTTCCTGGGCTTGTCAGTGCTGCAAACAGAAAGCAAAAAGAACAATAAAAAAGAGCAATATCTATAGTTACGTCTGATGAACCCAAGGGTGCTAGTTGAGTGGGGAAAGAATATATTGTTTTATTTCCAACAGTTTAAAATCCAGAGCTGTACAGGTGACATGGTACCTTCCTTTATTTCACTTGGCTGTTTTCATTCAACATTGCTTTTGAAATTAACATTGACCTTTAGTGGCTGTGGAAACAGCTATCAGTGTGCAGAAGATTAAATAAAGAAATAAAAAGAGCGCACAGTAAATAAGTGCATCAAGATGTAACTGATAGATTAATTATGAAGTCCCAGTGAATAAAACTCAGAGCAGCATTTCCTGCTGGGGGCTGGTTCCTCAGCACTCTGACCTTGCTGCTGGATACAGCAGGTGCAGCTTAGTGTGTATGATATCCATCATTCCCAGGCGCACTTAGGAAAACTTGTCTCAAAAAACAGACACTTTAAAATGACTTTTTTTATTTTTTTAAATTTTCCTGCTGAGGCTTAAGGTATGCAGTGTATGAGGGTACAGCAAATAAAACTGAGTGGCTGGACAATAAAATGGCAGAGGAAATTCAGTGTGAGCAAATGTAAACATGGGAAAGAGCCACTACCTTTGCTGTAAGTTGTTTCTCTTGACTTCGGGATGTATCTGCTGAGGCCTCTTCGGTCTGACCCAAACCTGACTGACCCTCGTGGGAGTATTTGCCATCAATGGAAAGGGATTTGCATGTTCACAGAACACTGCAGGTACAGGCTTTTGGGCTGATTCTGAAGAGTAATTTCAATGGTTAGAAATCAAAATGTCTTGTTGGATATCTGAGGAGACACGAGCAGTATTTTTAGATCTGCCGTGTCTTCCATCTATGCATCTTGCACAGTAGTTAAACTGCAGCTCAATGATTCCTCAAGCTAAACTTAAAAAAGGAAAGTTCCCCAGTTCTTAGTAGTTTAATACAAGAATTGTCAAATGTATGGATTTATGGATAAAAATCCTGGATTCTGGAGGAAATGCCATTGGCATTACATGGATAAAATTACACTTCACTAAACCTTCATGGACTGTGCTACGATACTGTTTTCTCCTTCAGATATCTTATGGCAGCTTTCAGTTTCACCATTGGGTGAAATATCCTAAATAACATCAATCTTGGCTTTTAAATGAAATATAGAGGGTTTTATGCAGACCTTTGGCATCTAAAATGTGAATTGAAGGAGGACTGAACAAAGAAAACTATAGAGAGCCTTTTTCCAGAACGTATTTTCAGACTTTCAAAGAACAGAAATTTGAGTCTTAGAAATTCCTAAATGCCTGTGTTCACTGCTGGATTTTAACTTACTTTTTGTACTCACTACATCAAAATTGCAGGTCAAAAATGTCAGTTCTGAATTGCTGTGTGGAAATAATGAGTGTTTCACACCTTCCCATGAGTCCTCTGCATGAGGTCTCTGCACACACACTGAACTCCCTTCATGACCCAGCCCAGCTTGGGCAGCTCCAAGGGGGAGCCCACGGACATGCAGAGATGTGTCAGTGCTGCACTGGGAAAAGCTCATGAAGCTGCCCAAAAATGCAGCATCTTTGGATTCAGCCTGACAGACAACAGGTTTGCAGGTAGGACAAATGCAGAGCTGCGAAGAAAAATTGCACAGGCTCATTGTAAAATTAATTCATGTTCAAATCCAAGTGGATTTTACTTCAATTGTTCAAACATCTTTTGTTTGGGGGATGGGGATTAGATGCAGCTATTATTTGAGAAGAGTCTTTCTTCATGCTAGCACTTCGAGGCAGATTAGGAATGAGGATCGAATAAGATACTTCTCAGATGAGGAACTCTGAATCCATGGAATGTGTGGTTTGGTGGCTCTGCCTGTGATTTGAACCATGCCCTGATATCTTTGCTTGCTTTTTGCTGCATATCAGGCCCCATTCTATTATAAAGTAGCACATTCCCACTGCTTCTTTTCAGGCACTTGCTGACAGTTACTAGAATAGTCCAGAGCTGCTCTGAGCAAGGGATGCTTTTCTGAAGAAGTCTCTTTCTGTGGGAAGCTCCAGCAGGAGCTGAAGGCAGAATGTCCTTGTGTGGTTGCCCAGGATGAAGGCAGGGATGCTGCTCTGCCAAACACGCACAGTAATTCATGCGCAAAAACCATCGCATGGATATTTTTGAAAATGTATGAAAAATATATGTGCAATATGTCGCTTTTCCAGGCATGGTGCCAGCGTACTGAGTTCTTCTGGGCTTTTGTCTTCTGCAGAACACCGCAAATTAGAACTGCAAAGGCAAAACAACACGAAAAGAAAAAGAGAAAAAATGAAGAAAAGGAAAGAGAGAAAAAGGGAAAACAAGGGAAGAAGGATATATTTTCTGGCATCTTAATCTTATACATGTCTTCAAACTCTGAGGGTCTGACTTCTTTTTTCTCAAGACTGCACTGTGCTCTTCCTTGATGTGGAGTATGTGACCAAGCACTTTGCTAAGGATTCAACTATGTGCAGCTGAACTGAATTCCCCTTCATGTTGATTTTAATCTAATTACAGTCATGGTACATGTTAATTGCAACCTGACTGCTGTGCCAGGTCTTGGCATGCTCTGCGTGTGGGGACATCCAGCTGGACATGATTTTCATGGAGTTGATTTTCAGTCTGGACCTTTTTGTTGCTCTGCAATAGCATGGAGCTGTTGGTGTGGAATATGGAAACTCGCTCAGGAAATTTTGGGGTGAAGTTAATGCGTGCAGAAAACATCCTGCTGACAGAGCTTGCCCAGCCCTTTTCTAGTAGAGAAGACTTTTTAAAAACTTTATAAACTATGTCAAATGTCTTTGACTTTCACAGAAGGTGTTTGATATTTAACTGGAAGCCCCTGGGTTTACAGAAAAGCCACAGCTCTTTCTCCCGTGTATTTCAGTTAACTGGGTTATAAGTTCTTACAAGTTGCTGTTTCTCTTCCACATTCTTGTATTCCCCAAGAAAATTATGGTATCCACCCTAATTAATGTAGGAATATGAAAAACTCTCTGAAGAGCTAAAACTTAATTTAGCCTAAGTAGCAGCAGTAACACTGCAATGCTACATAAAACACACAGTGCAGGGCAGCAGTCCCAGTCTGAAGGGAGCTGCTGGGCTCCCATCCCACCCATCCCCTTCCTGTGCCCCCAGCATCTGCGACATCCCCCGGTGGCTCTGGGGACAGCTGAACCGAAGGAAATAGCTGGGGAAATAAAATTTTGATAGTGTTATCTGATTGTTTATTAATTTCTCCCAGTATTCCAAACTGAGAGCCAACGGATTTGCCATCCTGCCCTCCAAAATTAGAACCTGTGAGGTTTAAGGTTTCCCACTGCACCTTAATTCTTCCCCCAGCATTTCTGGTCCAGTTTCTAGGTCCTCAGTGGTATCCTGGGTTGGTGGTGCTGCTTGCAGCAGAGAAGTTGCCCACAGAAATGATAGAGGGAATATTTCTCAGGCCTCTCTAATTCTGGCATGTGCTAACTTTCAATTGGGTGACTTTGCTGCGTCCTTTAATGTAGCTATTTTTGTGTGTGTGTGTATAAATTAAAAATAGCTCTATAGAAATAACTTTAAAACCCTGGAGTATTTAATAGCAAGCAATTCCTTTTTATAAAAAATTTATAACAACTTATAAAATGTAATCAACAGAGAATTGTGCCCCCGCTTTTGAATTCTTTAGGTGGTTTTAAAAATAATACTTTAAGGATGTTGGAAATGGCAGCATGAAGTGTTTCTTTCCTGTTGAATAGCTACTAAAATAAATTATTCCAACTGTATTAAAAATATGAAAAGCCTACCACTGTTACATATACTTGAGCTGTGTGAAAGCACCTCTGTTTGATGGGATAATTGCTCTGGCATATATAAACATAATTTCTTTTACTGAGATTTAAATATTAAACAAAAAGTTCTTCAAAATGAGGTCCTAATGATGTAGTGCTTCACTATGCCTGCAGTCAGAGGTGTTCATCTCGCGTCAGTTTATGAGAAATGTTAAATATTTGGGTTTTATTTTACCTTTATTTGATGTTCCTTCTTATTTTCAGTAAGCAGTAAATGCTACAGTAGAAACGCAATGCAAAGAAGCTGTGAAAAAAAAATTCTAAAAAACAACATTTAAGAATCTATAAATTTGAAAAGGGTGACAAATTGTGGAATGCAGTTTAAAATGCTTTTTAGGGTGTAGACAAAATAAGTCTGTTGTGTCCAGATAAAACTTGGTTTCAAGAACTTTACATAATCACTGGAGATGGTAAAAGTGTCAACTGGTTTTAATAGTTCAGGGAAATTCGGTTATTTTTCCCCAACCAATATTTTTCTAGGAAAATTGTGGGTGGGTTTTTTTTTGAGATGTCAAAAGGTAAAAGATACTATTTAGTTTTAATTTCTTCATAAGGAAGCATAAAAGTAGTGGCCAGAATGAAAAGAATTGTAAAATATTTGAGCCCCCAAGCAATGTTTCAATCCAAGGAAAAATAAAAAATATAAATAAATGATCTTTTTGCTAAAATCTATTGATCTCACAAGTCACACAAGCCTCATCGTTGTCAAACAGAGCAGTTGGGTAGAACAAATCCTGGCATTACACTCCCGAGTCTTTGTGGAGAGCCACAGGGTAAATCTGCAGCAGTGTAACAGCTTCCCACAGCTGGGATGGCTGATTATGTGGTGTGCTGCAAAAACTACAGCCACACTGTGCTTACACGTGGTGACAGGATAAAGCTGCAACAGAAAGGCAGGAGTAGATAACCAATACAAACACTCTGCCATGACAAAATACTTGCTTTCCCTTCACGTGTAAAAATGTCTTGCTTTTAGAACATGCTTATTTGTAAATAATGAATTTTAATGGTGAATGCTAATGACTGTAGATCAAAACAAGACCCTGGAAGTTTAGAACTATATTGTAAGTAGAGCATGTTGGCTTTAATATAAGGCACATTTTATATAATATTCCTTGTGCAACTAAGCTTTGCAGTACTACTGCTCTTCTTCTCCTGCCATCTATTGTCTTCTTAATTCTCTGTCCTCTAAGGATGATTTCCATGCTGGGTGTATCTGACATGGGCTAGAAAAATATGTTCTGCAGTCTGGACCAGTGTAGGGTTCTGAGGAAATGCCTCATTTGGGGCCATAAAGGAATGGTTCAGCACCAAGATTTAACAAACTGCTACTTTCTCCTCTTACACTTCTCTCTGGGAAGGGAAACCGTGCTTCAAGACAGTCTTTCCAAAGCCCGCTCCTCAAACTCTTCTATGCATTAAAAAAACCCCAAACCCAATACAAAATTACAAAGCCCCACCAAAGGTTAAAGGATAACCATGTTTTTTCTAGCACTGCTGTCCCTTCAGTATTGCAGAGCACAATTTCCCCTTAAAAACAGTTTCACATTCCTTTTACAGGCTGTTCCAACATGAATATGTTGTGAAGGGGGTCCTGCTAACGTTTGTTGGCTGCAGCACTTCACAGGGAGTCAGTGTGAACACGCTGCAGACCAGCCCTGCTCTCAGGGGCATGGATGAGAGTCTGCCACAACTCTTAGAAGGAAACTCTCACAAATTCTGTATATTCCTTAAATTATTACATGGTAATATACATATCTGTTTACACTGGTCCTGTCAACTCCCTGCCCCCAAAATATGATAGGATGGGCTTTTCTGTTCTTTTCAGTTTCTGCTGTTTGCTCGTGGGTATCTCCTTCCGTCTCACATTCCAGCAGACTGGTATCAGCAAGATCAGGAATTGTGCTACAGCTGTCCTTGGCCTTTGTTATCAGGCCAAAAATAACATCAGCACCATGTGGTGGTGCCGAGATTGTGGCAAGCTATAATGACATATGTTTTGTTGAGAAATTGATGCTGTGACTCTGAATAACAATAATAATAGTAATAGTAATAATAATAATAGTTGTTTGGCTAGTGCTGGTGGTGATTGCACAGGAGAGGAGTGCTGCTCTGCATCCTTCAGAACTCCCTGGGTGTAGAACGAGCTTGTCACTGTTGGGATCTTGGTTTGCATCAAGAAATCTCCTTGTGAAATGCAAAACTGGCATCAATATTTGTAAATACAATCTAGGCCAGTTCCCAATGGGCATCATCACAGAGCCAAACCACGCTGGGAGAGCTGGTGCAGATTGTATGTAGCCTTTGTCCAGAGTAGAACTTCCATGTACAGCAGTGGAGCCTGAGAAACCTGTGTTACTTAACAATGATATATAAATATAAAAAAATCATTGCAAGGGCTCCATTGCCCTGAAAAGACGTAAGCAGAGAGAATGCATCCAACAGGCTGCGCTGATTTAAGTCAGTGCAGACTGGCTATTAGTTTGTTGTGTGTCAGAGGATGTTACATATCTGGACTGCTCCTCCAGTATAATGCAGGGTTCATTCTGTGCGACTGCCTGGTGTGGATGAGCAGAGTTTCTGTTCTGACCTGAGGGAAATTTTGAGCACTGCTTGCTGCTCAATAATCTTGGAAAACCAGGAAAGTGCTCACTGGACTGAGTTACTCACTGGAGACGTTTAGTGCTTGCCTCCTCACTGCACAGAGCAGAGGCTTTTGGTGTTGCTCATCAAGCCCCTGCTATTTATACCAGCCAACATCTCTCCAGCAGTGCAGGAAGTTTGGAGTTTGCTGATAAGCCACTTGCCATCCTGCCTGTTAAAAGCTAAGACAAAAAGGAAAAAAGCGTGAGGTGTTGACATCAGAGAGTATTTGTAATAATGAGTAACATGGCACAGAGCTGGTATAGCTTGGCTACAATCCCTCTGCTGCATTATTTTAGTGGCTATGTCTAGCTGTCTACTAGCTGTGACACATTTTTATGGTTTATCATAAAAATAAAAATGTGTCTATTACCTCTAGCTGGAATCTGGATGATGCATAAAAACCGCAGCAAGGGAGCTCATGTAAGGAATAACACAAAAGCCATCTTTAATGTGCCGTGACAAATATTGCTTGAGCAGCAGGGCCTCCTGCAGCCTGTGGCTTCCCTCTTACACAGCCCCAGAGCTCAGCCACCTCTGAGCTTCCCCAGGCAAGAGCAAGCTCTGGGCTGGGTAAGGCAGAAATGATTTGCAGATTGAGTGTAGCAAGAAGTTTTAGTCACTTCTGACAGGAACACTCAGTGATCTGGTATAAGCTGTGAATTTGTGTTCTTTCTTCACTTTGCTGCATTCTTTAGTTCTTCCCACTTTCAGAAACTATTATAAAGTCATTGAGAAGAAGAAGGAAAAATTTTCTTTCTAACTGAGTATTACAAATACCAGCACAATCACTTGTATTTTACAATGAACAAACTTTCCAAGGAATTTTAAGTGCTAAATTAAAAAAAATCTTCAGTTGCTTCTCTTCAAGTCGTGATTAGCTTAAATGGGCTCTTCATACACTGAAGGAGTCTTAGGAGAATATTAAAAGGAGGGGAAAGATGCTGGATAAAGCAGGTCAACTCGATTAGAAAGAATCTTTTTGGGTTTCATTTGTTACCTCTGTGTAACTCTTGTGGGAAGTGTATTAATGAAAACCAGGAACCTTCTGGCCCAGCAGAGATGTGATATAGAGAAATAAATATCAAGGAAACCCTCTGAGACTCTATCCTCAGCTGTGGTAAATTGGAATAGCTCTCTCAAAGTTGTTCTGAATTATAACAGCTGAGGCTGTGCTGCTTACACCTTGCTTACTTGGTGCAGCTAAATTTTGTCTTTATTAAGTAGTAAGAAACTTATTAGTAAAATGAAGAATTTTTTTATGTGTTTATTTCTCTCCTCTGTAGTCAATGGACTAAAAAATGTTATGTCTGAATCACAAAATAGAACATGCAAGATGTTTTTAAAATCAGAGAGAATAAAAATGTCTTCTTAGCAGTTGTTCTTTCCCTTTACTGTAGAAAAGGAGACACTACAGATGTGATGCTGATGGGGGCCATAAAATTCCCAAACCAGGATGCTGACTTGAGATGCATCAGGCTTAGTGCTGCATAAATCCTGAAAGAATGCTTGTGTTCGGAAATGGTCCATCTAGATATAATGTTTTAATTTAAAACAAATTATTGATACAGGAAGAAGTGAACTTGAGGATATTGCACCAGGATCACTATGTCCACAGTTCTACTTCTAAAGCTGCCTGATTTTTATTAGGAGCATATCTGAAACACAAGGTACAGAGTTACTTTGCACAGACTCGTGGCTTGCTTCCAAGGCAGATAACTTCTCCCAACATTTGTATCTTTCTTCTCATTTAATGTAACAACAAAGCATTAATCATGCAAATATCAATATTTAATGATTATGTGGTTAATGTCTGCAAAGCACTTTAGAGATAAAAAGTGCTCTATAAATCCAAACGTAGGATATTTACTCCTTGCCTTATCTTAGTTGGATACAGAACTGGCTGAGAACCAGTTCATGTTATCTGGAAAGGCAGGTGCCTGCTGCTTCTGATATCAGGAGTAAAATATTCATTCTAAACCTACTGAGCTCTATGACACGCTTTTCTTTCTCTTCAACCTGCTTTTGAAGTTTGCACTGTTAGAAACATTTGTATGGTAATGAAGATACTGCTCAAACCTCAAAATATACTAATTAGGTAAAAAACCAGGATTGGGAACATTTGGCCGGCTAATTGAAATGTCATAATTGGTGCTGCAGAAACCATTGTTACTTCATACAATTATATAAAGAAAGATCTACTGTCTAATGAGGGACTGAGGGAAGAGGATTGTTGTAGAAAAGTAAGAAGTCAAGCGCAAGCTTTCCCTGCACATCAGTGTTGCTAAAAATCTCCTCAATATGGCCCTTTTTAAGTGGTGGGTGAGTCACAGTCACCTTTCCTAAAACACCTCCTTTTTATTGAAGAGCTTCTTCTGGAAAAGTTAGCAACAGTTAAATGGCAACTTACAAAACTACTGCTGAACGTTACAGCAGGTTGTGTATGTGAGCATTCTGCTGAGTTTGGCCATAAGCAATCGCTGGGTGAGGTGAACTCCTCAAAACAAAGACGTTTGTTTATCCCAAGTCTCCCTTGCTCCTTTTGCTTTCTGTGTTGTGGGAAGTGCTCAGGTTTAAGTGGGAGGTGAAACACAGCAAAAGTTGTTTCCTTAAGTGTCATTTTTGCCAGCATCATTCTCAGCTGTCTGCTGGCACGTAGCACCTTTCTCAGCCATTAAAAAATGTGAGGAGAAAATATCCAGTTCATATATTCTTGGAGAAGGTTTATTTAGCAGGATCCTAGATTTTGCAATGTAGAAGAGGTTGTGTTCCCCTTAAGTTTCTGCTTACAAACCTTTCCCTACCCACAATCAGCTATTGAAACATACTATACAAAATAATTAAATGTGTTGACTTTTGAGTTTATGCATGAATCTTCCCAATTCATCTGAAAGTTTTGCTGAAGAGATATGGGTGTGTTTTAAACCAGGCCTGTCAAAATGATGAAGTCTCTATTAAATTGTATGTGCAACAGACCTCCTCCACATGAGGAGGCTTTATGAGAACACCGTGGCCATTTGTTGTAGGGGTTTTGGACTCACAGTTGCCTGGATGGGGGAATGTCTGGAATCCTGACAAAGCACAGTCCGAAATGATAGAAGGGAAGATTGCAGATAGCAATAGGATCTGGCAGCTCAATGTCAAAACTAGTAGGGTGGGGATATCCAGGCAGTGCAGAATACAGGGGAGGAAAAAAATTGTGACACAGTTCAGTGAGGGAAGAGCAGGGCTGCCTTGGAAGGCTGGAGAGCAGTTTGTGTCCTGAGGTGTGCCAAGAGTGAGCTCAAAATGTGGCTTTGCAGAGGAGAGATATGTCTTTAGTGGAGACTGGTGCAAACCACTGCCACCAGCAGAGAAACACTGTGCACATTGGCCAACAGAAAGGTGACAGCACAAAAGGAGGCCATTCAGTCAAGGCTTCCATGAGTAGAAGCACAAATTTATTTTTAACTTTTTTTGTTTCCTAAGTGTGATTGGAAAAAAAAAAAATTATCATTTGATGAAACCATGTTGAGATTCATTTCAACCTGACAAATAAGGGAGCATAGCAGAGAAGGCAGGTAAGGTTTAGTTTATTTAAACTGGATTAAAAATAGGGTCTGAAATTTGTTGAGTGACATAATTTCCTCATTTGCAGACACCAGCTGGAGACTAGCTAGGATAGTGGAGAAAACCTGTCAGGCATCTCAGTACAGGCAGCTGAGAGTCCTGCTGAAAGCAATGGGGAAGAAAAACACCCAAATCCGAGTTCTTGCTCCATGTTGAACACTCATGGTGTTTTGGATGCAGGACACTGATTATTGTCTGGTAGGACCCAGGGCTGTTGTCAATTGGTTATAATTAGCTTCAGGCTCTTCTCCGTGCTCAGAACTCAGTGCTCTGGGTGTAGGAAGCGATTTAAATCTATTTACATAATTTTGGTATGTTTTTCTTAAAATATTCCTCCGTGATTGAAGAACTCTTCCCTTTGTTGTCCTTTGCTAGAGCTATATTGGCAATTTTAGTGGAAAGTTAGATTTCAAGTGTATAGGAAAGGCTCCCCTGTGTGGCACTGGGCTGATGGAGGTTCTCTGTGGGCAGGTGAGGTGGCACAGCCCTTCTCCAGGTGCCAGCCTGAGTGGGAGCAGTGCCAGCCCTCTGCATCACTGTCTGCCCATCCAACCTGGGTATTCCTTGTGCCACAAAATAATTTCCCCCTTGGCCAGGGCAACTTTGAAAATGCCTGATTTTTTAAAATTTGGGGCCCTGTGGGAAAGACAGTCTGTCATTTAGTTATGTTGAAAACGAGAGGAAAGGAATCCAGCATTGCTAACAAGGCGTGAGGCACAATGAAACAATGAACAATTAAGAAACCACGCAATAACTTTTACTTGGATTTTTCCTCAAAATTCTGAGTAATTTGTCACATCTTTTAAACAGTAAGGTGCATTAGCATGCTGAGAAGAATGCAACCCCGTGTCATCTTGATGCCTGTTGGAGTAAACAGCAATGTGCTATGTTTAGAGACTTTAGACTGCGTGACTTTGGTTCATTCAGAGATATTACTTTAAAAGTGGTCTTTGCTATGTTTTTTAGTATACTGGACTTCTGAACCAGCACTCAGAAAAATGTATGTTTTAGAAGGGAAATAGTTTTGTTATAAGCTGACATTGGCTAAAAAAGTAAAATTAGGAGAGTTTGAGTGAGAGAGAAGAGTAAAAAGATGTATTTTGTCCATCAGGGGATGTGCAGTTATGGGACAAAGGAAGACACATTTGGGATTCAATTCAGGCTCAGGGTTACAAACACTGCCTTCTAATCAGAAGCATACAGGTGAGAGACATGCTTTGTGTCTTTTGTGCCTCCCATCAGAACAGATTCAGGTGCATGCATAATGCATGAGGCAAGTACCAGCACTGATGCAGAATAATCCATAAAATATGAAGCTGACGATATGAATAATTAAAGCACAAACACACTCAGAAACACCTGCATGCAGCTAATAGGAAGGGTTGGACTTGGCCTATAAGAGTGATAGAAATGTAGAATTGAAGCTGTCCCTCCTCCCCCTTGGTGTCCCTTGGGCTCTGTGTGGAGCCTGCCACAGGGCACAGCTGGGGACCCCTCTGGAGCTTCAGACCCCTCTTTGGGAAGGGACTGAACACTGAGACTTTCCTTGGCTCCAGCTGCAGAGAGGCCTGCTACCTGCTTTCTTTAGAGAGAAATTGCCAAAGTGTTTCCTTGTTATAATATTGAAAAGGCTGAACTTTCAGCCTCCTGGTAAGTAAATGCCAGTTTTGTTTAGAGACGCTGCAGAAAGATGAAATATTTAGCTTTTATCAATAATGTACCCTCTAAGTAACAGTGCCTACATCGACACATAATCTGTGACAAACTTTCACAGATCCCCTGATGCATTTGAGGCAAGATCAAGGGTTTTTTTAACTTGTAGGAGATGAATAACTTCTGATGTTCGCTCCAGAGAAGTGAAGGAGCAGGGCAAGAACTGAGCTGAGAGTATCAGCAGCAGAGAAGGTCATATAAATTATTACTGCTTGTATGGCCTGTGTGGATACCCACTCACGTGGTGTTGGTGTTCTTGCTTAATACTTTTATGATCTCAGTGGAGATCCTGGGTCTGTTAGGGAAGACACTGAGCACAGAGCAGAGGAAAACATCCAGCTCCTAAAGCATTTGTTTTAGATAGAGGCAAAAATTTTTGAGACCTTTTCTGAAGTTGAATGGCCATATTTTTTAAAATGAGTAAAGCTGGGGAATATATAAAAATACATAGAAGAGATTGATCACACTTTCACCTGAAACAGGAGAAAAAGCTTCTCTCATCTCAGGCAGCTTCCAAAACATGGTTTAATTTATATCCAAGAATGTAATGGAAAATAATGTCTGGATTGTGGTTTACATTTTATGACTGTGCACAACTCACACTACAGCATATTTTAGTTTTTGTATTTATATTTCTAGGTTTTTATACTGCTGCTCTGATAAAGGAGTTCTAGCTGTGTGCACAGCAATCTTAGCTTGTTATTATTTAAAATATCTTCTTTGGTCTGATGTGTTGGATCTAAGGAAAGTCCTTCTGTACTTTTATTTCTCGAAGAGAGACTGTGTATTACTGAAAACACAGAGCTTTCAAAGTAACAAAATCACAGTGCTCCTGCTGGATCACACAGAGTGTGGGCTGAAGGGATATAAGTGCTCAAGGGATAGAGTGGATAGAGTATAGATGAAACCAGAGAAGCTGGACCCGTGGGTCTCTGAGTTTGAATCAGCTCCAAGAGTCCAACAAACCCAGTCCTTACGGGGACAGTTTGGATGGTGTTTCTGCCTACAACAGGAACAGATTTCCTCTGCTTTCAAAACGGTGAATTAATTTCTATTTTGCTGTAAGATTCACTGTCTAAAGCTGCTGCATCTTTTACATTCCCTGTTCTCAACTGATAGACCTGGAGTGTGTTCCTATTCAAATTAGGCTACAGGCATTAGACAAAAATAAGTCATTTTTCAGTTAATTCTAGAACTAGGACAACAGCCCCTTTGGAAAATGCTTCCTTTATGAAAATAGTACTCAAATGAGCCTGACAAAGCACAAAATGATTATGTGTGATTCTCTAGATTGTTTTACCAGCTTAGTTTGCAGAACCAAAAGTTCTGAAATACTTTGTGGCTGGTGTCTTGCGTCAAACATCAAGAAATCACCATTTGTGTTTATCTCTTGAGATTAGGCTAAGTGCTGAAATATTTTAGCATGATTTGCTGCCAGTTTACATCCAAAGACTCTTCCCTTGCATCTAGAAGCCATTCGATCCTGGGATGCCTTGGGTTCTCCACTGGCCTCAGTCTTTAACAAGGCAGAACTGCAGAAATCTTTCAGATACCATCAACTGTCTCTGCTGTTTAAGGGAAAAACAAAACCCAGCAAGCACCCTAAACCCAAACAACCCCCTATATTATTAACGAGGAAGATGAACTATTTCTGTGTTCCTCCCCCGATTTTTCAGTTCAGTGTTGTTATCACTGTGGTAACTACATGTTCATATCCATGGCATGCTTCCTACTCCAGAACTGAAGGAGCTGCAGTGGCACTGAGACAGGGACAACACAATCCAGCATCTTTCCCACTGGCAGATTAAGGATTGTCATGCCCTTCACTGTTTTTCAAATTATTTTTTTTAGGCAGCGAATTTCCTGTTAATTCTGTCCTCCTGACAGGGAGGAACAAATTTTAAAGTGTAGGTTCATAGAATATGGAATATCTTTTGACTTTGGGCTTCTGGGAAAGTATTGCTTTGTCACAAACCAGCATAGAGCTTCCCAGGCTTCCTGTGAACTGAGCTGACAGGTAAGATGCTCTTCACATGAAGCCTGTATTTTCCTTAATAATTGCTGAGTACTTAGGAAGTAAATGACTGTAAACAAAATTACAAAATATATTTACTGTCACCCAGTCACAGCAAATAACTCTATGCAAGTACACATCCTAGCAAGAATAAGGGCTTTTCCTAAAACTACTTTAGCCTTTTAGTTTGTTTTTAATTATGGCTTTACATCAGATTCAAAAACTTTTATACTTCAAACCTGCTTTAAAAAGGAGCAATGTGTGGCTACTGAATTCTGCCATAAGCAATTTTAATATTGAAAAGTAATTTCTGTATATGTACAGCAGCTGCTGGAGGTGCAGGTAAAATAGGGATGTTTGTGAATTATTTTTTCCTATTTAGTAAGGAATTGAAAAATGACACATTTCAGTCCTGTGAGCTCTGAGAAAGTATCTGTGAGGAAAGATGTGCCTATTTTAACCTTCACAGCCACACTTCCTGCAGGATCCACACCGTCAGACTGACCGTGCAGCTGATGGATACTCTAACGATCTTGGTCACATTATGCCAATTATATGGAGTGGCCCCAAAGCCACTGATGATACCCACAATTAACACTTGAGATGTAATAGATGGGTCTCTTGGTGAGTCATTTTGTTTGAAGGACCCACAAACCTGCTGCGGTAGGAATCTTGTACAATGCATACAGCCTGTTCTGCTGCTAATACTGTCCACATGGTTCCAAAATAGACCTTGCCAAATCATTAAATGGATCTTGCAGAGCACTGAATTTTAATTGCTCTGGGGATACTGAGAGAGAACAGTATTGATTGACTAACTTTATGTAAGTTTATTAAGGGTTGTTAATCTAATATCTAATTAAGGGATTTTGTTTCACTTTTTGTACGATATCTCTGTGATTTTATTAATGATACTTTAAATGTCCCTTTTCTAATAATTTACATGCACCAAAAGGGAATTAAAAGCATTACCTTGGACTGAAACATTTTCCCTCTAGGGCCAGCTTTTCAAACATGGTCGTTTCAGACAGCTAAATTCAGAGTTAGCCACAAAGAGGTGGGGAGATGCAGCAGACCTGAAAGGTGGGAGGCTGACTGTTCATGGCAAAGGTTACACTGTGAGAAGGGGCAGGATGAGGTGGCATTGGGCAGGATGAGGTTTTTTGTCTGTTGTAAACTTTTCCCCATAAAATCCCCTTGCAGATGAAGGTAACCTAATGAAGGGACAAACAAGCATGGAGTTGAGGTGGTGGGGTGCCCTCCTCAGAGTGGGATGGAAGTGAGAAAGATGCAAGAAGTACTTTCAAAAGAACAACTGTGTCCTGCCAAAATGACTTTCTGTCCTGCAGAACCTCCACATTACAGATTGTGATCCTGTGAAAAAGTGAATTTTATCATTAGTGTTAGTGGATCAGGATTTGTCATCTCCCCCTGTGTGTATCCCTGTGGCTCCTGATGGGCACAGAGCAGACTAGAGAAAACGGGGAGGATTTCTTCTTTTTTTCTTGTGTGCCCCAAATCAGAACAGGATTGGTTAGTTTTGAATTTAATTTGCAAAGAGGTTCTGCAGACTAAGGGAATTTGTCTAGGAAGAGAAAGAGCTGATCAGGTAGTTTAACAGAGTATGTCCTCTAGCCCTAGAATTTTTCTGCTGAAAAATGTGACATGACTGGATATTCTTGGAATACAAATTACTGCTGTGATGCACATGTCGTGGCTGGATACCATGTTACACTGAGTCTGCCATCAGTCTTTAATGAAAAGATCTAAAATAAAATAAATTTCAGACCATGTTCCAGGGAGAATATTTTCCCTGTGAAAACTGTAGTAAAGGACATGGAAATGTCAGGGAGAGTGAATTTAAAGAGGGGATGCAAAGCTACAGAACCAGTTCTGGCTCACCTGACTGGGAAAGGACATATTTTGCATAGCCTATGGCACAAATAAAGTGTGAGGCTAAATCCCATGGGCAAAGTGCTGGAGGGCAGTTAATAAATGACCATTTCCAGAGAACACATGGCATAGCTGGTACAAGGTGAGTAACAAGTGATGAGAAGGTTGGCATGTCCAACTTATTTATTAATTGTAAGAGAGAGAGCTAAGAGATGTTTCGTGCAAGATATATAGCAGTAACCTTTGGTTTGAAGGATTTAGTCTGTAAATAACCAAACAAAAATCTCAACAGCTTTAAGTACTGCATTTCAAGTAGGAAATGGTGATCAGCACAGGCAAACTCAGAATTTGTGTCAGTCTCATTGCATCAGTTGAGACTTTTGTAAATGGACAGAAACCACCCTGACCTGACACCTTGGTAATCAGGACACTGATATGTGAAAGAAGTGATTGAAAAAGAATTTATTATTTGGAGATCAATTATTTTAAAACTATCTGAACTTAGTAAAATGTGTCAGTGAAAATGCATCTACTTTTAAACCTGCTTGAAATAATAAGTCTGAGGATCGGTATCAAGAGTATCATCCTATGCAAGTCTGATCAATTAAATATCTATAAGGGAAAAACTCACGCTCTGAGTGCTGTTAGTGCCTAGGAAGGCTCGTCTCATAGGGAGCTTTATTGAAATTCATATGGGCACTGGCTCCCATCCTCAGGCAGCCTCCAACATGTGGCATTCCATTCCAAAACCTTTCTAGTCTGTCTCCACTAAGAAATGTCCCTGATGACCAGACATGCCAAGATTTAATAATCAGCCTTGGATGGAAATAAAGCAAATGCATAAATCCCAGAAAGAGCAAAGTGATTCTTGTGGTTCCTACCACGAGAGGCTTCCTATGGCAATTTTGAATTGTGTTTGTATGCAGAAGTGTTAGTTATTAGCTTTCCCTCTGATCTCTTAAGTCATCATGGTTTTTGATCACAGAATTCCAAACATGTTACTAGGCAGAAAATTTGGTCCCTTGCTTAATTAATGAAAGTAGATTAAAGCTTGTGCTGCAAGGATAGTGATAATGTCACAAGAGAAAAAAAAAGATGTTATTTACATCATGTTTGCATCCTGGGTAAATGGGCAAAATGCAAAAAAATACAAGGATAGTTCCCACCATCTGCAATTTTGTGGAAAAAAGCTGGTAATTAGCAGAGTGCAGTCTGAGCTGGGTACATCAGTGTGCATTTCTATTAAATGTTCTAAAGGCTATTTCAATAAAATGCTTCAAATGACTGTCTATTTTCATGGTACACAAGTCTCAACAAACACCCAGAAGAGTAAATGAGTTTTTCAAAAGAAAGGTGCCATGCTCACTTAGCATGGATTTAATTTTTGTAGAAAGAGATGAGCTTAGTAGCAGCAATTTCACCTACTGAATTGATAGCACTTAGGAAGTTTTAATTGTAGACCGTAAAATTCCTCTTAGCTCCTGGCTCTGTTACTCTTGGATACAGCATTGCAGGGTGCAGGGTCTGCTCCAGCCACTCCTGCAAACTGTAATGAGGCAAAATGCATAAAAATTATTCTGCTAGTTTAGCATATATCATGTTTTTCCTGAAGGAAAAAAAAAAAAGGAAAAAATCCCCAACACCCTGGGCACTAAAACAGTCATGGCATGAAATCAATTTTGTAAATGTCAAGACATTGGACTGGAATTTTCCAGGGAATCTAAGCGCATTAGCAGCTCAAGTCCCATTGAAAACCTACCATATATACTCTGGACAAATTACAGAAACAGCAGATCTGTAAAAACAGCTGCCCTGGCAATGTGGAATATTCCTTGGAGAGGAGCCGTGGAGCCAGGGTCAGCTGCAGCGTGGGGTTGCAGGGAGGGCAGCTCACTCCTCTCCGGAGTGACCAGAGATTTTTTTATGTGTCCTTGCCAACAGTGCAGGATGTTGGAGGGATGTTGCCCTGCCTGCAGGGCTGGGTGTAGCTGCAGCCCCACTTTACCCTTCCAGCAGCTAGGTAGAAGTGGATGTAGAGAGAGAGATGTCGTGTACCCATTTAAAGTTTCCTGGGCAAGTAGGCAGGATAAATATGAAAATATTTCTCTAAAAACAACAGCACTGACCTTTCAGGTGACACTCACCCATGTTCCTCCAAAGCAGTTAAGTGGGGAGAGGGTGGGCATTCACACTGTCTGCCTTTCAGTATTCTATCAGCAGAAATTTTTTTCCCCTGAGATTCTGCCTGTCTTCCCTTCAGCAGTATTTAAAACGTGGTCTGAGCAAAACTCCAGGATCCTCTTTTCTTCAAAAATATATATTTGTATATATAAAAGTACGCATACCTATATATATAAAGAACATTTTTTCCCCCTCCTGAAATTAGTCATAAAATGATGAAGATGCTTTGAATTTGTGTTTTACCACGAGTTGTAGCTCAAGTGTTTCCAACTCCAGTTCTTCCTTTAAACAAAATTCTCACCTCTGTCTGCATCTCCTGCATTTCATGGCATTGGCTGGTACCTGACATCAGAGAGAGCAGGGACACACTTGAACATTGTGCTTGCATTTGTTCAGATGTTGAAAGTGATGCTTCTCTTCCACCTCCCAGGCACCTGGGGATTTCAGAAATGAGCTCATACACTTTGTAGGCAGCAATATAGCCTTGTTCAAATTCTTCCAGCCTTCAAGTTGCACTGAAACAAAAGCTGATCAGCACTTTACTCTTGCTTAAATCGTACCAACATTTCAAGCAGCGTTTGGTAGTCTTTGACTATACTTCACTGATTACTGCTGAGAAGGAGTAATTGCAAATGGCAAGGAAATAAAGTTTCAGGCTTGCATTGCAGCTGATTTTAAACGTCAGCCTGAGAAGTGCAATGTTAGCTGTTTGCATGGAGAATACTGCTAAAAGAAATGTTATTTTCTCTAGTTTTATTATTGCTTTAAAATTTTTCTGATTTCTCAGAAAAAGAAGGCATAATTCTGATTTCAGTGAAACACATCTGCTGAGGTTGATTATCTCTCAGAGCTATTGTTCACTCAGGTTCCTGCTTATTAGTAAATAAATGCTTGGATGTGTCCCAAAGAAACACTTGGTGCAATTTGTTTAGTTACTTCATGAAGAAATTCTGTTTATGCAGGTTCTTAGTTCATCTCCTGCCTTTAGCATCTGAAGGCTGGACCTTTAGTCCTATTATGATTTGTACCATAAAGAAAAATATATTTTAGAACATTGCATATTCTGCCTCCCATTTGTACAGTGATGTTCTGCTTTCCTGGAGTTGGAAGTGTTATTTAAAAGGGAGGTAGGATTAATGATTGTGTTATTGCTGTTGTTAGGAGCAAGTGGGTGAGCAGAATACGCCTGTGACGTGTTGGCAAAGGGGACGTACAGGCCACGTGTGCACATGATTTAATTACAAGAACTTTGTCACATGATTTTTCATCTAAACCCATAACCAGTTTATCTGATCTTCATTAACTGTTTTATATATTTAGAAAACAAATGCCCTTGCAACCATTAACATGAAGAATAAGTTTTTTCCTGAAGTTTGTATTGCCATGGCCTCATCTTCACCCCTCTGTTCTGAAGCAGTTTTTTTGGTTCTGCTATAAGGTAAAATCCTATGCATGCTGGGTAATGAAGAGGTAAAGTTGCTGGTTTTGTGTACTGAATGATTTATAAAAGTTGTTAAATGTAATGAGCAAAGGCAGAATACAGTGGTAGCTGTAGTGTAAAAATATTATCAAAGGATATAACTGTCAAATTAATTAGATTCAGTGTGATATAAATTAGGCATAGTTGTATGCAAATAGGTGTTAAGACACTTAGCTGCTTGGTTGTAACTAGTATGTCCAACTGATGCCAAGTAACTATTTCAGGATAAAGAGCATCATTTGCATTTATTATAAACTCCGTGAGGTTAACAGAGCTGAAATTCTGTTTGTGGAAATCGGGCCTAAGTTGTCAACATAAATTAAAAATACTACCTGCTTTTCATAACAATCCTTTCTGTTCTGGATCATGGGCTTGTATAAATTTGTGTAAATCCGTGGAAACCAAATATATATCCTAAGGAGAGAGAGTTGGGTGTGAGGAGTGTGGACATGGAGTGTTTCTGTTACCAGCTTTTACAGACATTCTTGACACATCTAACTGGTAACAAATCTCTCAAACTCTCTCCAAAGCTGGTTTTTTCCCCGTCACTGTTTCTAAGGCTGTGCCATCCTGCTGGCTGGAAACCTGTTTCAGGTGTCCAATCTAAATTACTGCAGTCCTTTGCTCCACTGACAGTCCTTTCCTCTGGCTGCTATCACCTTCTTAGCCTTCACTTTGTCACATTTGCTCTTCATGTAAGTGAGGATCTCCTTTCTTCTGGTTGCCCCTGGTGCTCTCCTCTGTAACAATTGGATGTGACTTCTCTTAATGCCAAAACCATTGACGCTGGTATGATGCTGTATTATCTACTCAGCCTGAATGTTGTGATTTGTAGCATTACCCCACAGCTCTTTGAAGGACTGGGTTTGTTAACACGAGACATTCCTGTGAAAGTCATCATCCTGCCTTGTGAAGAACATCAGCCCAGTGAAATACATAATAGCACAGGCAATCGTAACACTTTTTTTTCTTTTTGATAGCAAACTCATAGTGTTTTACTATTGCAAGAATTATATTAACAGAGCTAGCTACACCCTGTTTTAGAAGCTGACATTCATTTGATTAAAATGAAACGAAGTCTTTTGTTATTTTCCTATTCTTCACTGCTAGAAAATTGTTAATATTCTAGGTGAGACCAAGAGGACCACTTTGTGACAATATGGGAGATATGAATGGAGAGAATTAATAGTAATGCCAAGTAGATTCGTTATTGATAATGTTACATTGGAAGTGCTGGAGGAGATGGCTGTCAGACTGCACCTGTAAAGCTTTTCTGTTTGAGGACAGGTATTTCATGACTTTGGAGGGCATGTCAGTGGTGTTTTCTAATGCACAGCATAAAAATGGGAGTGGTTCAGTACATAGCTCTGTAGTGACCCCAGATGCTTACAAAATATTTTATTTGAACAGGGGAACATTAAATACTTGAAAAGCACAGGAAAGTCACTAAGAACTTGAGTAAAAGTCAACATTAGATATTCCCAGAACAATGAGTCTTCAAACCTGTTTAATTTTCCACACTAACAAGACAGGAGATGTCACATATCTTACGTTTTTGATAGTCTCTCCTGTGAGTTCTTGTAAACAAAATAGAGGAATACAGCTTGAAAACAATAAAGTGAAATGAGGTCAAGACTTATTGTGAAATGAGTCTCGGAGAACAATTATAAATTATTGTCAGGATGGGAAGGCTGTAACATGCAAGAGCCCCAGTGGGCTGCCCAGGTACTACTCAATGTTCTCTTTAGCAGCCTGCAGCAAAGGCAGAGTCTGTCCATTAAATCTGCAGGTGATATTAATGTGAGAGCCTGTATGAAGAAGATTTAACATTTAGGAAAAGCTTGAAGAGCGGAAGGACTAGTTTGCAGTTCTGTTAAGGGTAAATAAAAAGAGCTAGACTTGGGTACAGGTGGTCATCTGTGCACCAGGCTGGGGCACAGCAGGGTGGGCAGGTGCTCTGGGGAAGAGGATGTGAAGGGCCCTGAGTGAATTGCAGGTCAGAGGGGACCATGGGAGTCTTATTAAAGCCTACATCTATGTTAATTTCCTATTAGTCAACTGTTTCGTGAAATGTTTTTGCTAAGATCTAACCTTCAAGAAAGAGAACCTAAGAATATTAAGCCAAGCTGCATCAAGTATTTCAGATAATAAATCTGAGGGAAAGTTTCACAAAGATGTAAGGATTGTCACCTTTAGTCAGTATGAGTAAATTTTCTACATCAAAAAGACTTGAGATTTCTGTGTTGCCTATCCCAAGACTTGAGATTTCTGTGTTGTCTACACCAGAAAAACATTAAATATTAAACATTGCTTGGGAGAATCACATGCAGGTGAAAATCATCCATGATCTTTACCTTAAACTCACTGTTCCAAATTCTGAACCTGGCTTATTTTAAGCTGATGATCATAATCTTTACCTTATTACTTCTTATAACTGATAATTTTCCTCCAAGTGTAGATTTTATTGTTCAGTTTATTTGTAGTACCAATTATAAGAGTCTTTACCTAGGGCTTAAATCAGTATTTTAACAGATTTTCTTGCACAGAACTATCTTGTTTTCCAAGACAAGTAGTTTAGATTCACTGATGATGAAGGAATCAAAAGCATGCTCGAGACATATGGTTGTTTTCAAACGTGTACCTAAGCCCTTGCTGTGCTGTGCCAAAGAGTGGGCACGAGTGTGCTCCTCAAGGATAGCATCAGAGCAGAGTCATGCCGGGTCACAGGCACTTGCAGGGCTTGCTTTGCTCCTCGGGGCTGCAAACCCTGTGCTCGCTCCCTGCATCCCTCCTGGATGAATGGTCTGTCTCACCGAGGGGCACCTGCAGCAGCTGCACCCCTGTGAATCCAGAAGCTTTTAGAAGGTCAGACAGTATTTAAAACAGCACCTACTCTACGTATAATTAAGCTCATTTAGTTAAACACCTGTAACCTGCATCTCAAAAGCACAGCCCCCCTGGCAATCCCTGTGTGTGCTGACTGATAATAAAGATAATTTTGGAGAGTTTCAGACAGAGGTAAACAGTCAAACATTTCCAGCTGTAGGGAGATGAGCACAAGAGGGCCCGAGGGCTGAGGGACACAGGAGAAATTGTGGCCAGTGCTTAACCACAAAGGTTGTAGCATTTGCCAAACATGTATTTATTTGTATTTGTAGTGGTATTTAGACTGAGCTCTTTGGGCTAGAACTGCAAATAAGTTAGGGACAGTAAAGCTGATTGCTGTAATTTCTCATTTTTGGCCTTGTATCGATAAGGCTAATTAGGTTATAGGACAAAATAAGGTTTCCAAGGAACTTCTGAGAGCATAGGACTTGGATCTAATTTAATGCTATGATTTTATTCACACTCTGTGTGATATTTGTTACCTGCCACTGATGAATTTGGAAAGCGACAAAGTAGTTTAAGAGCTCCTCCAATATTTGCAGAAGCTGAGTTCTTCGCAGGAGGGAGCTGAGGGCCCTGCTGGAGGCCATGGTAGGAAGATTATGGATTGCAAAGTTTAATCCGTCTCTTTTCACACATCACGCACCAACTGCAGACCCTGCCTAGTGACTTTTTTTGGTTTCGTTTTTATGACAGAATTAAAAAAAAAATAATCCGAGAATGCTCTGTAGCATAAGGAATAAGGTCATTAAAAAGGTGGTCCTTTTTATATCCCCGCTACTGTCTTGCTGTGCAGCCCTGGGTAAATGAGATTTTCTCTGTGTTCACTGTTCCCTTCCCTTGGCTTTTTAAATGGGCAGGATCCTGAGAGCAGGGGCTGTATCTCTGTCCTTCTATAACATGGACCCTTTAAACCTACATTTGAATTTTGCACTGAATTAGCACACAAGAGAATCATGCTCTACCCTACACTTGATTGCAAACTGAAATGTAAGTCAGTAAAGAAACAGCAGTCATTAAACTGAGAAATAAATACAGAAGTAAACATTTCTGTTTCTCAGAAATTAACCAGGTAAAATATATTGTTCCACTTGGAGTTTATGGATTACAATGCAATTGACGGTTGAAAAACATGTAGACTTTTAAATATACTTAAATATTTCAATAAAACACTCTAAATTAGGGCTGTATAATTTAAATGGGGCTTGCTTATCTCTTCTTTCATGGTCTGGTGGCTTCAGAGCCTGACATTTCTTTCAAAATAGTGGAACTGTGGCAGGAAAAAGCATAAGTGATGCTGTGAATAAAAGCAACTGTTGTTTTCCAATGAGGTTTTGTTGTCAAGAAGCTCTGAAAGACCTTATGAAAGGACAGAGGAAGGAAATGATTACAGATTAAAAAAAGCCAAAACCCAAGGAGGGCGGTTACCATAAATTATTTCATCCATTAGAAGTAGAAACACTACTTCAACACTACCGCAAGAATTTTCCTGCTTAATAGTTCATTGTTTTATTGTTGTTTTCCTTGATGATTATTGCTGCAAGGTTTGTGGGTGTTAGGAATGCACTGGGGAGTGTGTTTTTGAAGCAGCTCACCTGTGTTCCTGAGGCAGCTGCCATCCTCTAGTACTGTTTAACTCAAAATCAAGCCCTGTTGGCTGGCACTTTGAACAATTTCTCTTTTTGGCTGGTCTGTAAAACACCATTTACCCCGGGCCAACACACACATGCAACAAGATGTGAATCTGCAAGAGTCAGTAGAAAGCAAAATAATCCTTCTGCCTTTTGAATTCAGGGCAAAAACAGTTTAAGAATATTATTATTTAAAAGATTTAAGAGTAGTTAGATGATCGGGATTCTGGCTTTGATCAGCAAATATTCCCTTGCCTTGTGCTTCTTTCAGCCTCCTGAAATTTAAATTACAGCTAGAACCCCAGGGGCTCCCCAAGGGCACGATTCAGCCTGGAGCCTTCTGTTTGAGCCCTCGGGAGCTCAGCCTGGGGCTCACCGGGGATCTGCGCTCAGCTGCTGACGACAGTGGAGGCTGAGGCTCTAATTCAGGTCTCCTCTCTGCATATTTGGATTTCATTAAAGAAATGGCTAGACAGAAACTGATTGGAACATCTTGATGTGAACAAGCAGATTTTGACAATATAATGCCCAGCAGAAACTGTAAATTGTTTGTTGCGTGCATTAGGAGATGAATGCTGGCAAATGCCAGCTGTGAATTCATAAGGGAAACAGAAATATCTGCTTTTCTGGCCAGATGTCAAATCCCTTTCTTGGATCATGTATAAGCTTTAAAGAGAAGAGGCGCTGGTTTTGAATTCAGACCTAACATCTGGTGAAGAGGGAAGAGACGGAAGGATGTTTCTAAAGCATTTGAGAATTGCCAGGTGGGTTCTGCTGTGAGCTGTACTCCACTGCAATTAGAACCCTGGGCTACTGATTTTATATACCTGGAGTGCCTGAGGGAGGAAATCTAAAAAGGTTTTGAATAAATTATTTCTTGCCTACAAGTACCAAATGCAGAAAAAGGGCTCCAAAGAAAAATATTTCCATGCTGATGTTGCTTTAAGTAGTGTAAAGGTAAAAGAGATTTCAGAAACAAGAAAATGGAAAAGCCAGCTATAGCCTTTCAAAATGTTGGTACATGTTGGAACAGCAAGAGGAAGCAGAAAGGCACTAAAACCCCATGAAAAAAGTGCCAGTGTTCAGAAAATGGAAACACGAGCATTGCACCAAGCACTGCGTGTGAATGGGCAGGGACACGCCGCTCATCCTTGCAGCTATGGCCCACGGTGGCTGGATAATGTCTCCACAAGACAACCAGTTTAGGAACAACAAATTTGCCAGCTGATAGAAGGGAATTTGCTCTTCTTCTACACAATCGCACATCCCATCTAAAGGTGCATGCCTCGAGTGAATGTAGAATTACCCCCCAGAGCACTGATTTTTCTCCAAGAGCTGCGATGACCAGGCAGGGTGTGCACACTGCAGGCAGAAGGGTAGTGAACCCCATGTCCCTGGGGTTGGGAAGGGGCCCTGGGACATCAGCTACAAATCCCCCCAGCTGTCAGTGTGGATGCATGGGCTGCACGTGGCTCTGCTTCCAGGAGCAGTGAGCTGCAGCAGGAGAGACATCATGGCTGGAACACGTGAGATGCCAGAATGTATGGATGGAACCTTACTGAAACCTGGATTTAGGGCCAGAGCTGGTGATGCTGTATTCACTTGCATGGTACATTATATTATTTTATTTTTTGAGTTATGAAGCAGGTTTTAGAGCAAAGGAACTGATTGTCACAGTGAACGTAAGGCTAAACCACCACCTCTGAAAAGGGCACTTTTCCCACACCTTTACTTGAGATAGCATGTGGGAGACAAGTTGGAATTTTATGGGATTTTTTTTTTCTCTCTTCTTTTTTCTATTTTTATCATTGGCAATAAGAGTGATTCGCAGATTTGGCAGACAGAAGTCAAGCGGGGCCATTGCTATTTTAGGCCTTTAAAAATTATCTGAGAAAATCAAGAACATAAATTAAATACACATTTTCTCATTTGGAAAGTGTCGAAGGTTCAAAGACATACAGATGTACATCACATCTCCATGTGGATTATGTAAGTCTTGAGCATATTTTGCTAGGAAAAGGAAAATTTAGAAAAGTAACTGTGTGTTTAACTGATGAATCTGTCTGGGAACTCCATGGAAAGCTGTTTACATTTAACAGCTTCTATTCATAGGAATTCTAAAAAAAACCTCTTGTAAACCTTTAGGTTTGAGTGACTGCGTGGTACTTGGATGCCACTTGGGGTTAAATCATGACGTATTACATTTTTTCATCTGGTGGATTTTGACCCTTTTTTTTTTTTTTCCTGGCTGAAAAGGCATAAACATGTCAGTTTTGTGAAAATCAGGATTTTAAGTCAAGTATATTCAGGTAATATTGTTTCTGCATAAATTTTTGTGTGGAAATAGTAACAATTCAAACTCTTATCTGATTTTAAAATAATTGTCATTGATTGGAAAAAGACTGATTCTGAAGACCAAGTTTCAAACTGAATGGCTGTTACTGTTTAAAAATTGTGTAGCTATTTTCATTTCTTTATTGGGTATAATAGCACTTTGAGGGGGAAAATAGTACACATGGAAAAGTGAAATCTAGTCTATGTAATTTTCCACTGATACAACAGCTGCATTTCCTTTCTGGAAAAACTGCTGTCAGCAATATTTTATACCTGAATATTAAGATGAAGAATGTAAACAGGCCAAACTTATGTAAAAACAGAGACTGTTAAATAATGAATAGTCATACATTCCCTGATGTCTTGCCTTCAAAACATTTGTGATATTTCTTATTTCCACTACTTGTTTCAGTTCCTGTGAAGAGCAGTGGAAGGAATATTCACAATATTGTCCTCAAGCTGCATGCTGGCTTTGTCTGTGTAACACTTGTTAAAGTGGGCTTAGGAAGTTTCCTGAGCTGCCAAGTGCTGTGTAGTGCTCCAATTCCATTGACTCTTCGTTCTGTGGGATTGCAGCTTTTCCAAGACCTCTGAATGCCCCGTGTTCATCAGACATCTCTGATCCTTGTACAGTGGAAGGGTTATCTGCTAAAGTTGTCTGCCTGGTCTAAAATCAGAGGAGAGAGGCCGAGTTGCATTGTACTCTGGCTGGGCTCGGTGGGACCTGGGGGATGATCCCTTAAAACCATCTGCCACGGGCACCTGGGGGTGCTTGCTGTGCTGGGAGTGTCCCACGGGGAACACAAGGCAGAAACAGCTTTTCACCAACAGCTGCCTTCTACTCCATTTAATGATGCGTGATGGACCTCAGGAGAGGTGAGAACGTGAGGGAACGAGGTGGGACTGTTCTATTAAAATGTTTGATCTTAGCTGTGGAGTCATCACTGTAGGATCCCTCCATCTAGAGAATTGTGTGTTTTGAATCTCACCAAGAGCCATTTTACCTTGCAGGAATGCCAGAATAAATATATATGTTACGAGGGTGCAGCTAAGGCAGGGATCTAGCTCATACTGTTATCTTGCTGTATTTTGGAAATAGTACAGTAGTGAGCCAGGCCCTTTAGTTTTTATTTGTAATGTTTCCAGCTTGAGCTGGCATTTTGTTACAAAAATAAAATCTAGCTGAGCCAGTCAAAAAAAAAAAAAAACAAACCCAAAAACCCTTGGCTTGCTGGTAACTGCAAATAGATACCACTTAATGTGGAACACTGCAACTGAATGCTTGCAGGCATTCACACTCAATTCGTGTTCCGTTAATGGCATCATAAAAACAACTAAAGGTTCAAATTTTCTATTTTAAATATATTCTGAGATATAGGAGTGTACAGGTGTTGAATACCAGTTGTTAGTGGGCTGCTCAACAGCCTTTCCCTCTAAATTTGCTGAGCGTTATTGTTCATTATCTCTGTTTCCCCTGTTCAAATGACAGCTCCTCATTTTTGGCTATAAACAGGTACCATATGCTCAAAGAGCTGATGGGCTTCACTGTAGTTGTCTCTGATGTTATTGATTCACAGAATTGTAAAACAGCAACATTTGAACTCAGGTGTTGCCCAGACTTTGTGGATTTGAATTTTAGACTCTGGTAGTTCTAGTGTATTTATTAATTTATTAACCTCCCCAAATTTCTCATGACAAAAATATTCACTTCCAAAATTCTTTGTAATGCTGAAAAGTTTCAGTTTGAAAGAACAAAAAAGAAGGAAGGAGAATAAACCAGCCCTATTATTACTGAGTTCACTTCAAGTTACTAAAATTGCACAGTTCAATTAATGAGGCTGTAAATGCCCTTTTTCTCTGTTTCATTATATTGCTAATGTCTAACTGAAGTCTAAGATCCCTGCTTGTTTTCCTCTGGACGATTCTCGTCCTGTCTCCTCCGCTGTGGGCAAGCACAGCGCAGACAGGCGAGCATCTTTCCCCGAGGAGCAGGCCAGGTCTCGGGGCAGGCTGAGGGCAGTGGCACCAGCTCCGTGTGCAGGCGGGTCAGCCAGGCCAGGGCTGTGGGCACAGGGGCATGGACATGCTCTCCAGAAGAGCCCAGGACACCAGTCTTGAGCCTGGCAGTGGTAGGAGTCACAAGCACCAGATTCATTCTCTGCCTCCGGCCTCCCCCTACCCCATTTCCACGGAGGAACGGTCCCGAGTGGGGCCTGATGCTGCCAGCATGGGAAGTGTGGAACATTGAATGGTTACCCAGGTCCTGAGCTGCCTTCTCTCTAGTGGCTGCCAGCACCTCTGGGGCAGAGGGAGCTGCAGCAGGAAGCTCAAGGAACACCTCAGTGGGATCAGGATTCCTACTGTGCCTCCCGTCAGCCCCGGGCGGCGGCTGCAGCCAGCGCTGGCCTGGCACGGGCACCGACCTGGCCCCAAACCCGAGCCCTGCTCCGGCTGCTGTGCTCTGCCAGCACAGCCATTTGCAGGGCCACGTGGTGGGTGAGGCTGGGGAAAGGATCCAGGACAAAAATAAGCCTGATCTGGCTCATCAGCTCGTCCTCGCGTGGGCTGAGCAGGAATCAGAGGCTGGAGGGGGCAGATGAAGCAGCAGCTTGGAAAGGCGATGCCGCGGATGGGACGTGCGTGAGGTGGGTGACGGCACAGCGTGGCACCACCCTGGGAGCTGGGGCCTCGATGCACATGGGATCCTTGGCAGGGCGTTCACCACAGCACAGGGAATGTCTCTCCTTCAGCAGCAGGAATTAACGACTCTTCACAAATCATGGGCCCTTACACCATGCACTGAGGACAGCCTGCTTCAAATTTGTAATGTTTTCCTTCCAAAGAAGTGCAGACAATTAGACTGGAACCACCTCAGAAGCTGAAGGGTGAAAGCCATTGGGAACTTCAGTAACTCTGAGATCCTTTGAGTTATGCTGCAAATCCTGCACACTGAATACAAGTGCCTTGCTCCCTACAAGAGACTGCTGGCATGCATAACAGGTCTACCAGTAGTTGGAGAAAGTAGCAAAAAAAAATTGAACCCCATGAGAATTTTCATTTTCTGATAGCTGAGGCTGCCCTAGCTGAATTAGCATTTCAGAACTTACACTGGGGTAATCCATGCAGCAGTTAATTTCAATGTTTTACTGCTATAGCAGTGTAAATCCTAGTAAATTAATTTCTATAATGCTTGAGAAGACTTTTTTTTTAGACATTCCCTTTCTCATTAATATTTAATAAACTATGAAGATCTGCATTAGGAATCTATGTAAATTTCTTGGTTTTTTACTTGTGAGCAAAGGCAACTATTGATATTTAAACAGAAGGCTACAAAGAAATTAATGATACTTAGTCAACCATATTCTGTTTAACTGACAGACCTCTTTTCCTTAGGTGGATTCTCTCCAATTCTGTTTTTAAAATATCTACTTTCTCACTTGAGACTGGTGTTCATGGCCAAAAAATCTAAATCTTGAGGGGCGTGTGCTTTAAATAATATTTTGATGTAATGTCTCTGTTTTTTCCTTTTGATTTAACAAACCAGGAATTTTGCAGAGACACAAGTTAGAAAAAACTTTTCTGCTGAGCTCTGTTTATAACTTCTTTCTAAATGTGCTGTCTTGGAGAAGCTGTAATCTCCACTGGGATGCAGCTGTGATTGCAAGAAGAAAAGAAGGAATTCAAAGATATGCAACTGATCATCAATCACAAGGATGCTTGTGCACAGCACCTTAAGAGAACCATCCTACTTAGACCCTATTTTTCTTATAAATTTGTCCCTAATGTGCCTGAAAAAGGGAACAATAATTTAAAATAACTACCTGGTATAGTTATATCCAATATCTTTCCACACTGATTTTTGATTGTTACATTTCAGTCTCCTAGCTCAGGCAAAGGGCAGAGTTATAATTGTGCCTCACACTTACCTTCTTCCTGCTCAGACAAAAGCAACATAATGTCAGTGAAATATTTTGGAGGCAGAATATAAAATTCATAGATGTAAATTACTTAAAAAGAAAATGAAGCAAAGTGGAGGGCCTTAGGATGAATAGTTAAAAGTTAAAAAATGTCTTTCTCCTGCAAAGTCGTAAACTCTGCATTTCACTTTCATAACTCCATTTATCCAATTATTCTAGCTTGAAACTGCTAAAATCTGCAGAGAACCATTAAAACTTCATTGCAGCTTCATTCCTGTGCACTGACATATTCTGAACGTGAGAACTGCAGAACATTTTTGTGCAGAGACCAAACCTCTTGGGGTGAAAATATTTGCTAGTGGTAAACAAAGCTGTATGCACCACCTTCATAAGATTTTAGGTCATATTTTTAGTGTTTCTAATGGTGAAAAGTACTGTTAACCACCATTCTACTCGTGTCCTGCCTTAGATTACCCCCTGGGAAAGACGTCGTGGGAGCTGATGCCTCTCCAGGGCTGCAGCAGGGAAGAGTGCAGGGGTGAGGGAGAGGGAAGGCAGGGAATATGAGGGGCAGGGAGGGCAGCTTTGTGATTGGGAAAGAGGGTACAGAGAGAGGCAAAATCATGAAAAAGAAGCTTGCAGCTGGTAGGAACAGGCTAAGAGACGAAGAGCATGGAGTTCATGAGCAGGACTGGGCTGAGTTACTTTACAAAGAAGGAAAAATTGATAGTATTTCAAGGGGTCAAATAGGAAAAACAGAGCTCTTCTCCAGGCAGCAGTGAGTGAGCCTGCAAGCAGAAAAGATGGATAGCAAGGAGTAAGGCTTGAGAAGCTTAGGCATTTTTTTCCCCTTGTAGTGGATTCAAAGGATTGGGGGATTTATTATGAAAAGTTAATTGGAAAAAATATTGTAAAAAATTAGATATTATTTATTAAATTTCCAAAAAGGATGATAGAGTAGAGAGCTGATCTAATTTAATAGCAGTTGTCTAGAGCTATAGAGAATAACACATTGACATCACCAAGGTCTTAGAGATGTAAGAAATGCTGTACTCAGCATTCCAGCAAGAGAGACTGGCATCTCTGGCTCTCCTCAACCAGTTGCCCCAGTAAAAGTCTATGCAAGAAAAAAGAAAAAGCATAGACAGGCATTTGTGTAGGCTGAATGCTCATGAAGATGGTCTATATGATTTAAAATTTACATACTCTCAGTCACAGGGCTCACCAGAGGGGACTACTTATATTCTCTTCAAAGAGTTTCACGATAAAGTACTTTCTGTACATCTTTGTAATGCACCTTTTGAAATGTGTTGCCAAAAAGAATAATTGTTTGGCAAACCTTCTGAAAAGATAATACTCTCAAAAATTTCACTCCTTATGGAGAGTTTAATGAAAGTCTTTATTGACCCAATTTGATCAAACTTTGTACTTCTCCCTTTTATTGATTAAATTTTCAATAGAAAACATTACAGCTGGTGATCAATGGTTGTACTTTAGAAATGAATTCTTCCCAGGCTGCATAGCTCAGAGGTGTCACTGCCATCCATGCTGTCACTGCAGTGGATGTGGCACTTGTGTCTAATGTTGCCAAAAACCTTTCCAAATAAACTTTGGTTGCTTTGTAAATGGGGGGGGGGGGGGACTGTCAGGGCCCTGAGGGCACTAATGTGCTTTCTCTGCCCTGAGCAGTCTCACTGGATCCCCCACTCCCTGCTCCTGGCCTGGGTGTGCTCCAGCTGGGCTCAGGGTTGGTCAGTGTGCTGCCCTGGCTTTTCTGTCTCCAGCCTCATCTCCTGAGAGGCTCTTTGGGACTCTTAGACTGATCCAAGATTGGTTCTTTCTCTTGCTGTATCTGCTGAGGACATCCTCGGAGTAGCCTCACTCCTGCTACTCCCCAGCAAAGGTGACCTGCCAGAAAAGGGGTCAGCTAGGAAGGTTTGAAGGGTGTAAAGAAATGGAAGTGAGAAGGATAAGAGTCTTGTTCCCACCTGAATAGGTAGGATAGCCATAGGTACTAAAATGAAATAAAAAACTAAAATGCTCAGCTGCTGGGGAAAGAGAAAATGGAAAGCAGCAATTGATGTCCCAGGGGAGGATCTCTTCAAGGACTGAGACAGGGCCCTCAGTGCTTAGGGCTTGTGGAAAGGGAGATATGAAGAGGACTGGAAATTAATTCTGAAACAACAGTAACTGTGTGTTTCAGCACAGCAAAAGACTGTATGGGAACTGCCCAGAGCATGACGTGTGGACCTACTCAAGTAATTCCCAGTAGGCTTGTGGGGGACAAAATATTTGTCCTGAGGTAAAGGAGAATGATGGAGTAGGTGCTGAGTCCAAACCAACCCTACCCATTTGACTTAGAGCAGAGTGAGTGTGCTCTGCATGGCTGGATACTGATCTGTACTGATACTTACATATACAAGTTGTAAGAAGAGAAAAAGGAGATGAGAAAAAAAATTGGGCATGGGGGAGCAGAAGAATGAAGTAAGAGTATAAAACCAATTTTATTTGAGAATAAAAAAAGAAACAGGCAGACATATAGTTAGTGCAGAGAGAAGGCAGCAACATAAACACCTTCACAGCTGTGACTCATTTGGCTCTTTCTTTGCTGGTAGATTGTGCTTTAATTATGTCCCTGTGAAACAAATGGTGCTGAACTGTGTATATATGAAATACATAGAAGTATGTAATTACTAACGAGGTGCCAGTGTCCTACAGCCACCCCTTTGCATCTGCTACCCATTGTGGTATTTAGTACAACTAGAAACACTCTTGGGCTTCGTTTTGGGTGTTGGTGACCAAGTGATCCATTTTCCCTGCCAAAGCTCAGGTACTGCACTGGCAGCTCTGCCAAGTCAAAAGTATGTGGCTGATTTCCCAGTGTGTGTGTTTGATACCACTGGATGGAAGAAGAAAACTCTTCCATTTGCTGAAGCATCACACTGAATGATTTATGGCAGACAAATAAAGAAGTATATGTGAGGCTCTCTAAGTAGGACTGGTGTCAAAGGAAAGTATTGAGAGGAAGAGAAAGATTGCAAATTTCTAATTAATTTTGTTTATTTATGCACACAAACCTTGAAACATTAATAAAGAATGCATAAGTAATTGATGGGCTACATATAATTTTTCATTATCTTTATGCTGAGATAGGCAGGAAAGTCATTTGACAAAAGGCACAGGCACGTTACAACCCAAAACCTGCTGTGAGTTAGGCCTGGAGCTGCCCAGATGCTGGGAGTGACTGAGCATCCCTTTTCCAGAGCAACCCCCAGGACTTTCCTTGAGTCATACGGCTCTTTTCCTAGTCTGATCAACCTTGAATCAAATGGTGGGTCAGTTTTTCATCTTCTATTTAAGGCAATGAACTCGAAGGTATGTTTTTTAAGCAGTTTAACAACTCAAATAAAACGAATTCATATCCCAAGGGCAAATAGAAATCTATTAATATAGGGTATTAAAACTCTGATAGATTTTAATGCCTGACTCATGATTTTTGTGAGTGCTGGGATTGCCAGCAGACACTTGTCTGAGTTGTGGAACAGACTCTCAGGAGAGTGCAGGAGGTGGCATGCATTAGCAGAGTGGGAAGCAGCATTGAACAAGGGCTTCTTTTTTCCTAAGTTAAGAATTTTTCCTTTTAGAATAGGAAAAATAGGCAGAAGAGGAAGAGTTGAAAAGATTGAACTGCTAGGAATACCGTCTTAATTGTATTTCTTTTTAATTTGGGTGAGTTCTGGAAGGGCAGCCAAGCTCGAGGCCTCTGTGCTGGATGCCCCCAGCTTGCTTTCCTCAGGCTGTCTGAGCTCCCTGGCACTGAAGGTATCAAGACCCCCTGAACCTTAAGCCTCCCATGCATGCCAATCTGCAGAAAAGTACCTGTGTTTCCATACTTTCTGTGTTGAGAGAGAAAACTGCCGAACTCCAAGATTTTCCTGGTTTGGGTCTCTATGGACTGTAATGAGCCCGTTGATGCTCTCCTGCCTCCTCTTCAGCTGTTTTCCATTGCTGGCAGTGCCCATTCTGGCACAGATCAATCCATATGCCTATTCTCTCTAGCCCAGATGCCCTTCCTGTTGGACAGGGTCCCAGTGTGTGTATTTCCAGCTGAAGGACAGCAAGAAATACCTCTAATTTTCCTGCAGACTACTGTCCCTGCTGACCTTTTCAGCTTCTGAACCTTTAGCTCTCCTCTATTCTCTGACGTTGGGCATGAATAATTAAAAGTCTGGGGAGAATGGAACACCGGAAATTCTGTGGTTTTTATTTTAAATGCCACTGCTGAATTAATGGTAATTTTAAGATTTGCATATCTCTGGATTTGGTTTGGTTTATTTTTTGTTTCTTAAGCTATCCTGTAAAAAGGACAACTAGGACAGTGCACTGGTGGTCAGGAGGCTCATTTCTCTACCAGCACCACATCAGCCTTCCCATAGGCAACACCACCAAATCTTGCCAGGAAAGGCCTTGGGGCGCTACAATATCAGAAGCTGTTTCCTCTTGATGATTTTGACTGGGGCTGATCTGAGGCCACAGGTCTGCTGATGCTTTTCCTGGTGGCAGTGCTGATGGTGGCTGCTGGTTTCCTTTCCCAACAAGTTGTGCTAGTATGACTTGGAGCGCAATTTGTTTAAATTATTTATTATAGAGATTATGATGATTATCATTATTGTTAATTATTCATATCTATATTATTATAGAGTATTTAACCAGCCAGTGGAGTCAAACAAGCATTTTCTGAAGGCAATTCATCCCAATCAATCCCTGATAGTGATTCATTTCTTTAGGTTAAATGCAAAATTTTATGCCAAATTCAAAACTCTCATATGGGTTTTTACAGTCTAGGGATATTGCCAAATTAGCCCTCAGTCTGCATTATTTATTTTGACTGCTTAAGAGCCAACCATTTGGTATCTTGCTTCACTTTTTCCTTGCTTAGAGCTTGGGGCTGTCTCCCCTGCACGTTTCACTGCAGGGTGAGCCCAGCTCATCTTTGCTGCTTCTCTGGAGCATGCTGCATCCAACAGGAATATTTGCTTACAGAGTGTTTAAAAAGAGGCAAAAATCCTAACCCAGAAAGGTTAACAGGTTTGCCATCCTCTCCAGTGGGCTCAGGGTTGTCCCCTTTTATTTCAAAACATGAAAAATTAGGTGCAAAGCTTTTTTTGACAGCCTGGACTACTTAGCAGTTTAAAAGCACCTCTTTGCAGGCTGGGCTAACGTAGCAGGCCCCTTTGCAATGCTGGGTAAATACAATGAACCATTCAAGTGGAAAATCATTTTAATAAATAGTGTTTTAGTAAAACCTTTGGTTTGCCCTCTGAATCCTTATTAATAAAAATAAATCTCCATTACCCTCTCACTTGGCCTTACCTTCCCGTTTGGTAGAAATTTATTTTTTTTTCAGTAGCAGCATTAAAGATTCATCCATTATTTGGAGTAATTCTTGTGCAATGCAAATCTAATAGACTTGATGCATAGCATTTTCTTTAGGATAAAAGCTAACTGCCTTTATTCAGCTTACACAATCCCTTCTGAAAGAGCCCTTTATACAGCTCATGTCATGTCAGCAGTAATCATGGCCTGAGTGGTGGTGCATGCAAATCAGCAGCTGCTCTTTAGTTGGGCTGGAGGAGTCACATAATGAGTTTGCCAGTAAGTGCAAGGGCAGATCGTATTTGATGCTGATGGTCTTTCAGGCAGATCAGTCTGTTATCTTTGCTCTCTTCACCCTGCCTAGCCTGCACCCAGGCTGCCCCTTCTGCAGTGGTCACCCACCTAACCCAGCCAACACACATCAGTATGCAGTGCTGGGAAATAAGAGTTTCCAGTTGTCCTGGTGTTCAGTTTCCCCAGCGTTACAGCATGGGATGGAAGCGAGCCCCCCATCAGAGCAGCTGTGTCTTTGGAGGATGTGGGTACCTTGTCATAACCTCAGAGTTCTGTATTATATCATCAAGACACTTGGGATGCTAATGCTGACCTAAGAAGTTCTGGTGCTCTGTTTTGGTTTTTTCTTCCCCCTCCCCAAGCATATGATGGGAAACCAGCTAGAAATGCAAACTAAGGCAGTCAAGCTAACCCAGGAGTCTGAACTGGTCACTAAAGCAGATATTTCAGAAGGGTGGGGAGATGGATTGAGTAGCATCTTTAGTATGACAAAATTCTGTTGTGATTATAGGTGTAAATCTGGTTTCATGAGTGGATAAAAATCACCATTCCTGATCCATACCATGCAGGCTGATGTCAGTGAGAGCTCTATGGATTCCCGTTTGCTAAAAGAAGCAAAGGATGCTAAAAATTGTTTTATACCTGTATTTTTCTAGCAATCATTTCTAAGCTGTTTGTGTGTACTTCACATTTACTGAGAGTTTCTGTCATGTCCTCAGAGCACAGGTTTTCAAAAGAAGTAGAAGCTATAGGATTCTCACAGAGAGTAACAAAAGGGAAAAGATAAGGTATGCATGGAAATGTCATACACTGAAAACTGGAAACTACCCATTGCCTTCCTTCTCTTCTACCAGCCTCTTCTCAGACAAAATCCTTTCCTATTACTTTTCATGATGATCGAAACTATTCCAATAATGTTTTGTTATTGGATTCCAGCTCTATTGTTTCTCTTGTAAAGCAGTTATACGAGGTTGTAATGAAATAACCCCCTGGACTTTTAATTCTCGATGCCACAGTACAACAGTAGTGAATTACTGATTGATAAATAAGGCTTTTAGGATCCCAGTGGGTTCTGGTTTGTTCCAGAAGAAAGGGCTGGTGAGGAGGAGAGCGCAGGTGCCTTTTGCAGTTCAGCTGAAGCGGCACTCTGATCTTGTTTAGCTGAATTTTAGTTTGTGTGAAGTGATGTCATTGCTTCGGCCATGCCAGGTTGCACAAGAGGCAAAGCAGTGCTCTGGGTTGGTACATCACATTTGAGTTTTGAGGTGTCTGGAGCCACTAAACCCCTTCAGTAAGATGAAGGTTTCGTGCTGTCTTGCAAGACAAATGGGCAGGAAGCAAGGAACTGTTTCAGAGGAGATAACTGGTTTGGGTTTGGTTTTGTTTTTAACATATATTTAGAAAAAAAATAATCTGGAAGTATATGTGAATCTCCTTGCTCTGCTTCTCCTTTGGATCCTGTTCTCTTTCTTTTTGTGGAAGATTTCCGTGGTGACTGTTGGAGTGAAAATACTTTTCAAACATCAAAGAACAGTAATGTATCAAAAAGAGGAGATTTCACTATTGGAAAATAAACTAAGAGCAGTGCAAATGCCACCTGGGTTTTTCAGGTGGTGCCTGCTGCTTTATGCTGCTGTCAGTGCTCATCTAGTCATTGCTTTTTTATCTCTATTGCAAGATTTTGTGAAGAAATGAAGCACAGTTCATTCCCATAAACTGCTTTGGGTTTACAGATTTCTCTCTTTACCCCTCACTTCACCCCTTCTGCCCCCTCCCTTCTCCCCCGCAGCCTTCGTGCAGCCTGACAATCCTTTGCTTAATCCCAGTGAACATATTTTTGGTACTGGCAGAATAAAGAAAAAAGAGACAAATTGATTTGCATTTCTTATCTGGGAGATTCACTTGCAAAATCTAGTACAGTTTCACTGACGCAGAGGCAGGAGAGATGATCCTGTAAATCTGACATATCTTTATTGAGGCTGAGAGGAAAGGGAGTGGGAGGATGGTCTGAGCTCACTACAGGAAATCATACTGTAGGTAGCTTTGTTTGTTGTGTCCACACCCGTTTTGCAGAGGCCTTCCTGGCTGGTTTGGAGATGCCCTCACAGTGCCATGAGCACCCAGTCCCAGGTTATCCAGGTGCATGCAGCTCCTGTTTCCCTCTAGCTTGGCTGGAGCTGAACAGGGGGAGCAGCCGCCTGTCGGATGGGGTGTGCACACACCCTGCCAGTCCAGCTACACCATCTTCATTTTCACACAGCTGCATGTGCTGAGCCCAGTGAATCAGTCAGCTCTAGTGAGAGCAGAAGTTTGCCCTTCCCCTGCTGCTTCCCTGTGTGTGAGGGCTTGGAAGGCAGAAGAACCAAGAGGAGAAAAATCACCTTATGGAAATGTCTGGGGTCTCCTCCTTCCTACAGCTGCCAGAGCAGCCCCACTACTTCCTGTCTCTGACAGTTGTCTTGTTCAGGTTTCCTCTATATCAGGCTGCAAGCTGTGAGCAGTGACTTCTTACCTGTCCTATGGCAACCTGTGCTATCCTGCTGCCGTCAGTGCATCTCTGACACCTGAGGAGCAGAGGGATGAAGAGTCTGTCCTGATCATCAGCTGGCAGAACTGCCTCCTCTCTTTAAAGCAGGTGCTTGGTCAAAGCCCAGCAGCAGCAGTGATGTACATCCCTTGGACTACAGGGGTGTGCTTCCAAGTGGGACACAGAAGGGCTCTTTAAGCATAATTTTGGGCAAAAAGAAATGAAAACCTGAGAGGTGGAAAAAGACATGTATAATCGGCTGGATGAGACAGTAACCTCCTTGGGTGCCTCTGCACTCAGCACTTAATGCAGCCTCCGAGAGCTGAACTACTCATGCAGTAGGCAGGAGGTTGCCCACGCCTTGGATCACTGTGTTCTCTGTTCAGGTGACTCCACCGCCTCTCCAGGCATGTCTAGGAACACGGAGTCTGAGGGAATGTGGGGTTTTGGGTGCCTGATGCCTGAAACAAGCAGAAATTGCACATCAGTCATAGAGATATTAAAGTGCTGCTGTGGGAGCTGGTTAATCTTTCAGAGCTTGCATCTGCTCTGCTTGCAGCTGCACAAGCCACCCTGTTCTCACTGGGATCACCCTGTTTTACAGCAGTGTGAAGGAAGAAATGGGCTCTTACATGTTCAGTTTGCATTGCCTGATGCTCCTTTTGCCCCTCCCCTTCCATTCTGCCCTTCTCGGCATCTTCAGAGCTGCTTGCCTGAACTATTAGATCACAGGATAACAAAAACTTTGAGGCTACTCAGGGCAAGGTCCAGTCAGGTGTCGAGTATCTCCAAGGATGGAGATTCCACAACGTCTCTGGGCAATCTGTTCCAGCACTTGATAACCTTCAGAGTGAAAAGGTTTGTTTCTTGTGTCTCCGGGCAACCTGTTCCAGCACTTGATAACTCTCAGAGTGAAAAGGTTCGTTTCTTGTGTTTGACCAGAACCTCCTGTGTTTCAGTTTGTGCCCATTTGTTCTTGTCCTCTCACTGGACACCACCAAGCAGGGTCAGGTTCAGTCATCTCTGCACTCTGCCATAAGCTGTTGCACACATGAAGGAGACAGTCGTGAACCCTTGCCTCCTCAGGCTGAGAGGTCCCAGCTCTCAGACTTTCCTCACATGAGCAATGCTGCACTCCCTTCATGGCCTCGGTGGCCCGTGGCTGGACTCACCTGAGTCTCTCTTGTATGGAGAAGCCCACAAATGGGCCCAGCAGTCCAGATGTGCCTCACCAGTGCTGAGCAGAGAGGATCACCGAATGCCAGAGCTCTCACTCCAAAATCATTGCCACATGTGCAGTTGGTTGTGGCAGCTCTGTAGCCAGGCCATTGAGCAGATTAACTTCAAGGAATTTTCTAATTTTATCTTTTGCTATATCAGCAGAGCAGTTTGCTATTTGGCCCTGAGTAATCTTTCCTGAATGGCAAAGCAATCCAACCAAGTCCAGCCCCACTGCTGAGTCTGTGATAAAGTGACTTGTGGTGCTGGCCTGGTACCTGGGTAAGGTTTTTGTTCTGATTTTTCATCTCGGCTTGGTTCAACCAACACAGAAATCATGATGCCAAATGTAGACAAATGACATTTCCAAAGTTGTGTTTTAAGGATTTCTAACTTGGTTTTTGTTATATCTTTGAATTCTTATGAAGGCCAATGAATTGAAAACAATAGTTTCCAATTTATTTAAAAATGTTCACATCATTCATGAAACACATGCTGACAAATATTCTATAGTCCTTTTGTGAGTGGGCTGGTAGCCTGTGTTATTTAGAGACATTTTTGAATTGATACACTCAATCAATTCTTCAACAGTTCTGCAAGGTTCAGGTTTTTTCATTGGATTAATCATCCTGTGAAATCTGTCAAGTAGCCATCACCCTGATGATGCTATTTTTGTCACTTCTATCCTTATGTAGAGCTAGATATTTATTATGATAGCAGACTGTAACATTCCAATAGGATTTCTGTGAGGTGTAAGTCATTGTGGAAAGGAGTTTTTGCTAAATATATCCCGGTTTACATATAAAGAAGTTTGACCAGCAGGTTGAGAAAGGTGATTCTCCCCCTCCACTCCTCTCTCCTGAGACCCCACCTGCAGAGCTGCCTCTAGCTCTGAGCCCCGAACACAAGAAGGATGTGGAGCTGTGGAAGCAAGTCCAGAGGAGGCCATGAAGATGCTCAGAGAGCTGGAGCACCTCTGCTCTGGAGACAGGCTGGGAGAGCTGAGGGTGTTCAGTATGAAGCAGAGAAGGTTCTGAGGAGAATTTAGACCTCTTCCAGTGCCTAAAGGGGCTCCAAGAGAGCTGGAGAGGGACTTTGGTCAAGGGCCTGGAGTGACAGGACAAAGGTGAATGGCTTCACACTGCCAGAGGGCAGGGTTAGATGGGATATTGGGAAGGAATTCTTGGCTGTAAGTGTGGTGAGGCCCTAGCACAGGTTGCCCAGAGCAGCTGATGTCTACCCCATCCCTGGATGGGTCCAAGGCCAGGCTGGATGGGGCTTGGAGCAGCCTAATCAAGTAGAAAGTGTCCCTGCCCATGGCAGGGGGTAGAAGTGGATGGTCCTTAAGGTCCCTTCCAGCCCAAACCTTGCTGAGAGTCTGTATCTCCATTCATTTTCTGTAAGTAGAAGATGCTTTTTCTGCTTACAGATCGCAGGGCAGCAAGGTCACGTTCCTGCCCACTTCCTGTTCCAAACCTCAGACCAGTTTAGGAAGGGATTCCCTGTAGTACTGCTATGTTTTTATTTCTTCATCCAGTATTTTGTCTCCTTGTACCAAATGTAATAAATATATATACCTTATTTTAGATACTTCTGGAAAGGAGATAAATGCAATGTGCAAAATCTAACTGAGGCTCATAAGAAAGACTTGTGAGGTGTAAGAATCCAGCAACGTGTAGACAACCACAGGATCTGACCTCACTTGTTCTGATCATAATTCATGTTTCAGTTCTGATCAATTGCTGGTACATAACTTGTTCCAGACTTTTGGAAGAGGGGTGCTGACCCAGGAGGTACTTTCTAAAGTATAAATCCCCTTTTCATTCTAGTCTTGTATCAGGCGTAGAGGTGTCAAATTCAGGCAGCTTTTGCTTTTGTATTTAGCATGCAGTCTGGTATTTGCAGCCCCATGTCTGTATGCCTGACCAGTTATGGAGTTTCCCTTGGCTTATATGGCTCGGGTGCTCCATCAACTACACCTCCCACAGGAGATGCAAGGTGTCCTTCTGTCCCAACCAGCCCCTTCTTTGAATTTGTAGGGACTCTAAAATCAGCAACTAAGCCTTTTTAAAGAGCTCCAGTAGCTGCTCCATGAGTTTTCCAAACTCCCTGGGAAGTACAATCTGTAAGCACAGTATCTTGACATCCTCATAAAAAATATTACCTTGGAGCAACCAAGTGAAAGGTTAGAACTGTTGAGTGTTTTAATCAATAATATATGAGTTGGATGAGCAGTATACTGTACTTTGCAGTGCGCAATCAATAATACATTTTTTATGCTCACCTTTTTAATCCTCAGAAAAACTACATCAAAAATTTCACCCTAGACTGCCCACGAGAATCAATAATAGAGAAAGGTTGCCTCTTCCCCTTAGTACAGTTTAATGAAAAGCATAATGAATTTATTTCCTAAATGATGCTACAAATCTATTATACATCTTCTGGAAATACCAAGTGAAAAACAGTGTTTAATATAGTAATAGAGTTATGAATTTTCAAAAACTAGAAATGCAAAGTTTAAAGTTGTCATTGTAACTCTTCAGTTTTTAAAGTATAAACTCAAGGAAAATGGAGTCTGTAAATCAAGCTGAGTTTATTATTATTATTATTTACTATTTGTATTCTTATAGTGTGTAAAATCCTAAAGAAAGGGGCCCTTCCAATATACAGGGCAAATAATTCTCTCTGGTTTCCATTGACTTTCATGGTTTCACAAATATCTCAAGACTGCTTCTGTGAATGGAAGCCTGGCACTAGCTTGGAACCTATTGTAATCTAATGTGTATAATTTTCAGTAAAATTGACAAAAGTTTTAAACTCAGCTTTTTCTACTGAATCACATAGCAAAGTTCTGTACTTTTGAAGTTGATGTGCATTTATAGAGAATTTGCCATTATACTAAAAGAGGGATGAAACTTTTCTTAGTGCCAGCTGACCACATTTCTATTTCAGGCTTGAAGGCATTAAAATTCCTGCTTGCTGAATCACAAAATGTATTGCTTTGTTAGCAGTACTTCAGATCCCCATGGACTTCTGCTGCTGTTTTACTGCATCACCAATTATTTGTGATGTATTATTAATTATATGTGATCTATACTTGCACCACTTCCATGGCTGTAGTGGTAGCTCATTTAAACAAGAAGGAGATTATGTAAAAAATGGCTTTTTCTTTTTTTTTTTTATTTTTCTTTTTTCTTTTTTGTTGTGGGGTTTTGTTTGTTTGTTTGTTTGTTGTTTTTTGTTTTTGTTTTGCCTATGGCAAGTTGCCCGCTAGGTAGCATAAAAAGATTTTTATCCCAGCTGTTATGAAAATTCTGGTGTGCATGTCTGTGCCAGGCAGGAGCAGGCTATAGGACATGCTCACACTGTTCTGGACAGTGACTGGGGAGAAGGTTGGAAGTGTAAGAGAGAGATTTCAATCTCAGTGTTACCTGATTTTTCCTTCTAGAAAAGGGAATATAGTCTTTGGTACTGAACAAAGATCGTTAGGAAAAGAAACAATTTCATTTTCCTACAGAGACTGTTGCTCTTTTGAGCTATGATCTGTGAGTCCAAGTAGACTAGGTCCAGGTAGAGCTGAGATGGGGGTACAGTAGGCAGAGTGTTCTTACTTTGGCAGTCTCAGTTTTTTCAGTGCTATTTTGGAAGGTGCAGCATTCAGAGGGGACCTTTTGACTCCATTAGAATCCGTGTCATATCACCAACACAACTTGTAGTCACTAAAAATTCCCTTTGTGTGAGTATCTGTGTGTGTTGGGAACGGCCCTGCTGTTGTAACATAAAAAGATGTTTTCTGTATCCAACAGGATACAACAGCAACAGGAAAAAAAATGGGAATTAGGACGAGTGAATCCTGCCACTGTAGCGTTATCAAAACCCACAGAAACCCTGACGCAAGGATCCCTCAGCAGTGTGTCTCACTGCAAATGAGAGGAGATGGGTTTGAGGTTTAGGCTGTGTCTTGGCCAGCTCTGGTGGAAACCTCCCTGTGGAGAACTGAAAAGCAGAATTCAACTTCTTCACAAACACATCACAACAGCTGTTCCCATTCCTACTGCGTTGGGATTGGTACCTTAAGATAAAGCTGTATTTCCTTATCACTGCTCACAGCCACCTCGTTTCCCACGTACAATAAGTTTTGCAAATTCCTATACAACAGACAAGGAAAATTCTAAGAAAACAAATGTAAGTGTTGCTGAAGGTAAGAACTAAAAACAATTGAGATTTTCTCACGAAGTAATTTCCCTCATTTGCAGTCTGCTTATTCATCTCTGAAACTGCTTCACAGGAATGTAATGAAAATGTCACTTTTTGTGTTGTTTGTCTCTTTGAGAAAGCATCCCTTGGTCGGAACAGACCCATCCAGGGCAAGCTTGTGCTGACATCTCAGACACCACAAGCAGCTAAATCCCAGGAACAGAGTTCAGCCCCTCCCAGCTGCGGGAGGAGTTCTTCCCAAGCCTCTGCATGGCAGCCCACGCCTGTCCTGCCTCGCCGGAGGGATCGCTCAGGGAGTCACCGCCCTGCCAGTCAGGAGTGAAACCCTCGGGTTCCTTTATGTCGCTGGAGAGACAAACACCCCCGGAGTGTGACTCAGACTCCAATCTGCTAATTTTCTGGAGGTGTCTGCCTATCTGCATTTACTATTGAGGGAGTACAAAATGACTAGTCTCCTAAATTAGGTATTCTGCTCAGATGTTTCAAGGTGGAAGAATGAATCTGTACCTAAGCCCTGAACACCCTTATAAAGGCTGAACTTCTTGCCATCATTACCCAGCTTGGATAAAGTCAGCCTCAGAGTGCCTGCACGTCAGTCTGATTGCAGCATGGGAAATGCAAGCAGTGACAGCTGCATGTCCACTGGCTCTGGCTGGGCACACGCAGTGGTGACAGCCATGGAAAGGAGCAAAGTTGAGAACAGGCGTGTTCTGCTGTTGAAGCTGGGGCAGGGAGGTGGAAATCTGACATCCTGGCATAGGTAAATCTGGTAATTCCCAAGAATGAGATTGTCTCATGTGATTACTTTAAGCAGTGTATTACCTGTATGTTATTTCAGTTTTGTGATTAAATTTTCTACTTGTGTGGTGCTGAGCATAACTGTGTACTCACCAAGACAGTGGAAGTTACAGTCAGCTGGTGCTTTGCAAGACAAAGACCTTGACAAAGTGCAAGGAATTAGCAGTGATTATTTCAAAAAAGGATAAACTTTATTATGTGGGTGCTTGCTCATGGTGCATGCAAGACTTTCTCCTCTTATTAAAAAGGAGGAAGTCAGTCATTACCAATATCATCTTTAGAAAGAAAATCACAAAAACCCTTGATGTATGCCATTCTGTAGCTAGAGGAAAGTAAAATATGTAAAATAAAAGTAAAAGCAGTACAAACACTCCTAATCCTGAAGGTTAATCAAATAATTCGGAAGTTTTTGTCAGTCTTGGTTTTGTACTAGCTCTAAAGTTTGTATAAAGAGTAACTCAGTTGTCAGGCTGGGTGGAAACTTGAGATGCCTTGCTGCTTCGCAGAGATCATGAATGACATGGCTGATGTCCAAAGAATTAGTTGTAAGTAATGGCAAGTCTCTCCCTTTAGTCCCTCTGTTTTCTCCTTCCCCCATCACAGTCCTGACCACACTCATTATTGGTAATAATTCTTTATCTTAAGAATGCTGACCAATGCTCTCCCTTGACTGACATAGCTCTCAAGTGACCCTCCACAGTGATTATCGTGGAATTAATCGTTTGACTCCCCCAGGAGGAATACTCCTGTGCTGACTTTCAGCAGAATTGTGTTATCATTATTACTGCATGTGGGGCTGCATGATAGCATTAGACGTCATCTGAAAGTAGTTTGCAGTGGTGTTGCTTTTGTTTGATTGCTGTAGTGCTGGTTAAAATTCCTCTCAGCAGCACTGTTGCTTGATTGCTGGGTGCTGCAAATTCTGGAGAATTAGAGCTGTTTGAGTGTCGTGGATAGACTGTGGTGATTCAGCAGATATTCTGCCTTTGTTCTTTTTGCAGCACCCCCACATGCAAACCTACTTTTCCTACTTTGCCCATGGAGAGACAACCTATTTTATTTCTTTTAACCACCTTCAAATGACGTCTCCTGAGACTTCTTTAAGGGGGAAAAAAAAAAGACCTATTCTTAGTTATAACGTGCTCTCTCACTCAGATATTTTATGAAATCGAGGGCTGATAGATGACTTCACTTACTTCTGCCTTACTTTTCAATCCTAGCTTTACATTCTCTAAACAAGGGAGGGGAGGAAAGGTTGAATAATGTTGCTTAAGTACTTGGGGAAGTAGAAGGATGGCAGTGCTGGATCCAGAAACTTCCTGCTGCATTTTAGATGTGCGTGTGGAACCTCGACCTCCGAGGAGAGCGAGAGGGCTGAGGGTTGTTTCCATCAACACTGTGCTCTCTTGGGAGGGATAGGGGTGTGGTCCCATGTCAGCTTCTAACTTGGAGCAGGATTTGCCAGTAAACTGAAGCCAGTCTAAACACACTCTGCTGTGGGAGGGGATGGTCTGCTGCAGATCTGTGCTGGTCTGCACTCCTGTCCCGTCGTCTGTGCTGCTTTAGTGGCCAGAATATTCTGACCTGAGTCAGGGCAGCTCAGTCATCTGGCCGACACTAAACCTGTGCTTTGGGTTTGTTTTCAGTGGTCGCTCACCCCCGTGCTGGGGAAGAGGTGATGCCCTGCAGGTTCCTCCTGTGTGGTGGAGGAGGGAAGACCTGCCCGTTCGCCAGGGTCTTATATCTGCTGAGACTGCACGACAAATTGCAAATTTAGGTGTCTGAAGTGGGAATGCTGACTCTACATAGCCAGTGGGCACAAGGATTCCTTTCAAAGCTTTTCCAGTGTAGCTGTCTTCAGCAGCAATGTATTAATAGTCTGCTAATTTAGAGAAGTACCAGTGGCAATTAACATTGTGAAGTGACACCCATTCAAGGGTGGAAATGCTTATTCCTGCAGTGATGATGTTATTGCACAGTGCAGCTTCTGTTCATATTGGTATGTTCATGGACTACTGGACTTCATTAGGAGCTGTGGAATCTGCATCAAGTGAGGAGTTTTGTTAAAGCATTTGTTTAAAAAGTTCCTTTTATTTGTAGTGGTTTACTTGTCTGGTGTTCCACAGTGAAACTGTACGGTGAAGGAGGCTGGGTTGCCACACGTCACAGGAAAGCTGTCCCCCCACTGCTCCCTGTGGAATCAGGGGTGCTGGCAGCAGGGCTCCTCCGGAAAGCCCTTTGGGAGAAGCCTCTGTGGCCTGAGGGTCCCGAAGCGACTCAGAGACCGTGTCCTGGTGCAACCAAAGCTGCTCCCACAGCTTCTCACTCCTTCCAAATACACCCTGGTCCTCCCCTACTCCCACTTGCTTGTGTGACTCTCAGTGAAGTTGCACACACAAGGAGACCTCAGAGTTGACTGGCAGACCAGATCCGGATTACAATGCTCTGTGGATTTTGCAGGCCAGATTAAAGTACTTGGAAGGATCAGTCTGGCTCATGGGCTATATTTTTGACATACTTGTTGTAGAAAAGTATTAGGAGTTGTAAGAAGGACTAATGTGAGCTTATATTTTACAATTTGGTGTGGTAACTGCTTTGTTAGGGAAGGCAGAATTTGGAGAAGTTATACTATTTTTGTCTGTTGGGTTTTTTGTTGCGGCAAATGCCTGTAACATCTCCTACACTGAAAAGCAAACCTCATTTTCCCCCTTATAACCATTCAATTAGTCTCGTCTCTGCTCCCATTTTCCAAGCAACTTAACAAGATGAGAAAAATCCTTCAAATTGCACTTATAATATAAACACTGCCAGTGAGGCTTTAGCAGGCAGGAAAGCCGATGGGACAGTCCCCATTTACAGAAAGCTGGTTAAGAGCAAGTGCATTTCGGCTGATAAATGGCAGGTAAAGGCGTGTGTCTGCATAATATAGTTATCACCTGTGAAATGTTTTCCATGTAGAGATGTTAATGTACCTTGCAAGGAAATGTGAATCTTTCTACTTCTGAGGCACAAGGAAATTGAAGGACAAGTCTGGAGGAACTTCCCAAGGACATGCTGCCATAAGTGGGAGAGTTTTGAGACCCTTTGTGTTGGGTATCTTCCATCTTAACCACCAATGGTGAATCAGTCTTGAACAGGTCTTATGAAATGCTGTGTCCCCTTTGCAATAAGGAGCTGTTACTGGTCTTACTGGGTACAATGAGAGGCTTCAGGTCAATGTGGGTTTCAGGGAAAGCCATGTGGAAAGCTGATTCTCCAGCAGCATGTGACATTGCACTTCATTCTCGGGCTGCAAATAGGACGTGCTTAGGAACAGTGCCCGGCCTGGGGGAGAGAGGTTTCGTTTGAAGGCATCTTTCTTTCCCTCCTCATTGTTTTCTGTCTGAAAATTACAGCTTCTTGGGGGGAAAGGCTTGTTTGGTTGAGGTTTTCTTAAATTTCTGGGAATATTCAGATAGCTTGGATCACTCTCCAGCTGGTTAATAGGCAAACAAGTACATCCATGTGGTCAGTGTATTGCAATGGAATTCCAGGGGCTTGGAATGATCTGTAGGGAATGCGGGATTGCCTGGCTGGTAGTTGGGGATGTGCTGAGCAGATGGCAGCATTGCTGCGAGGGCAGGAACATGGGACAGCTAGAAACACTAGAGGACATTGTAATCAGAAGGGACGGGGCAAACTGTGGTACAAAAATGACAAAATAAATTGATAGAGTTCAGACCCTTTAGGCAATGTAAATTCATTAGCTCTGCTATTCTCTCATACAGCAGCAGGAAAAGTTTAGAACTGACCTCAATTTTTTGGATAGAAGAAATGTAAAACCCCACCAAAAAAAACCCCAAAAAACCACCAAAAACAACCACCCAAACAAAAAAAGCTCTGGCTGTAGTCTGAGAATTATCTGTACTGCCTGTTCTTGTATTAGTTCTTCCTTAACTTTTATATGTAAATTTATATAGATATTTTGGGCAGATTTTGTAAGCTGGGTTAAGCAGGGTGAATATCATAGCCAATGAGGATAAAATAGTATAAAAGGAAGGTTATCTTGATATTTGCATCACCATCTTATGTGGAACTTGGCATTGTCCTGGATTTCATCTTTGTCTTCATTGCTTCAGTCATCAAATTTCTACTTTTTAAAAGAAGAAATTTAGGGAGAATGTGGACATTTAAATTTAGCATTAGAGGTCATATAACAACATTTCTGATGACTTTACCTGTTTACTTTTCTGCTCTTAGACTTTCTGTTTAACACCTCTGAGAACACTTGTTGCCTTATCCTTTGTAGACGCCAAATTTTAAGTTTCAAAACTTTAAACTTGTCGTTTCTGGTCCCAGAAGGCTTATCTGCAGGCTGCTGGACTGTGGATGGATGTTGAGGGATTGAATTATGATGTGTTTTCTTTCTGTCCATGTTGGTTGCCGCCACCGGCACCAGTTTTGTCTGTACCATTTTCTGAGGAAACGCTTCCAGGTCCTGGTTAAACTCACTCATCAAAAATGAAAGGCAAACCCCCAAGCTGACCAAGAAATTTCTAATCTTCCTCCCCAAACCTTTCTTCTTCTCCCCCAAATCTTTTTGCCTCTCCCTGCTCTGCGTTTGGAGGAAACTCCCGTTCTTCAAGCCAGGTCCAAAATTCAGGAGCTGTTTCTGGAAGCCAGGGAACAGGAACTGGTGTGATAGTGTCTCCATTAAATCAGTGGGATTTCAGTGTAGTTCGCATCAGTCTGTAGTTCCTAGCCAATTTAAATTTGCGAACTTTTTTACTTACATATTTTAAACCAAATACTCACTTTGCTGAAAGGAGACTGAGCTTTGAAAAATAAGATGGAATAGTCCATTGGAAAATCCTTACTGAAGCGTGGCACTGCTGTCAGGTCCAGAATTTGTTTTCCAAATGTTAATTTGATAGAGCTGGGTTTGGAACTGCTCAAATTGCTAAAAACTTGGAGAATTGTAACCCTTCAGGAGGGGGTTCTAGTCTGACCATTTCCTCTCCGACAACACCCTCTTTGATGTGTTTGCCATTGCAGAGTTAAGTCTTTGCATTTGCTATCCTCTCATGAATTAGTGGCCATGGATGCTTTTTTTCCTGTCTTGCAACTGAGCACTAAAAACTTGTCAAGCTCTTAATCTCTTTGCACCAAAAATAGCTTTGATTGTTGCAGGATACAATTCCTGCTAAATGTGAGTGATATAGTGATATTAATATTTTTTTTTTTTTTTAATGTGTCAATCTTAGCTAGAATTTCCTTGAGCAAAACGTCTGGGACACCAATGGGGAGAAAGTTAGGAGATGCAAAATTTCTGTAGATCAGATGAAATGCTTAAAATACCTCTTTAAGAATAATTTAAAATTTCAAACTGTTGATTTGCATTTTCAGTGTAGTACAGGCATTACTGGAGACATCACAGCAAGCCTTGTTGAAGGGCAGTGTTAGACGTTTTACTTACAGAGTGCAATTGGGTCTCTGAAATATCACAGATCAAATATTGTCTTGATTTATAAAGAATTATCAGGAATTACACACAACTCAGCGTAACTACACACAATTCAGTCTGTACTAGAGGTCTGTCTGCTGCAAAATCAAGGCCAACATATTTGCAAGGCCGGTTTCAAAGGAGATTAAAGAAAATTTATGAAATGGGATTTTCGTAAACTAAGATTCAGGTTGGGGTAAATGACATTTGGTTACTGCCTCAGGACACACCTAAAGTGTGTGCAGGCACTTAGCAGCTTAAGCTTTGTTGAGGGTTATTCCTTCCACTAATAAAAGCAAGTTTGTGTTACTAGAGTGATAAACAATACCCCCCTCAGTGAGCAAAGAGATTAACAATACATGACATTAAACACAAGATGTGCGAAAAGGAGCAGCATGCTCACTAACTCCTCTGAGCTTTATATTATCTCAAAACATAAATTTTATTGCCAATGGAACTCTATATAAGAATTAATTAGGGAACTTCACAAGCAGTCAAAACTGCATGCCATTATAAATTTATCATTGCTGAAAGGATCTATTTCTGCTGTCAGACATCATGCTTATGCGGCAGAATATGGAATAAATAATCTTCTTCCTATATAAAGAGCCCTGGAAAACTGTTTGGAAAACTTGTTTTTCAAAAGCCAAACGTGTTTATTTTCTGTAAGGCATTGCTGATGAAACAACCAGCTAGTATGCTGCCATTCAAATATTCAAGCAATTGCAGCAGATCCCTTGGTCTCCACAATCAAAGATAACCTCCACAGGGGTGTGTTGAATACTGTAGTGCTTGTGCCTGTCCATAGGTATTTCCCACAAAAGAGAGGTAGAGGATGGGCTGGGAGTAAACCTCTGCCATCTAAATGCTTAGGCAAAGTCCTCTTGGACTGCAGGACCAGCTTACCTTTCCATTCATTTTTATTTGAATTGCGTTAACCATAATCAATCGCTCTTTTCAGTAGGTTTCTAAGCTTATCTCACTCATTCCAGTGTGGTATTATTAGATGTGGTGTTATAGTTATAGGTCTAATACTATCAAGATACTTGGGAAAGCCAATACTTTGTATTTCCAGTTATTACATATAGTTAAACATTCTATACATATTTCAGTAACTCAACAACTCCACCCCCAGCAACTTTCAGAACAAGTGACATAGGGAGGGGAATTACATATGCTTCTCCTGACATTCAAGGCCCAGCCTGTATGAAAATCTGAATGCCTCAGAAGTGTTTTTCCTGCAGTATGTTCTTTGTTACTAATGTGACTTCACTTGCAACTGAGGAAAATTCTTTTTCCCATTCTCCGTGCACTCTTAGGTGCCCTGTGTAGCTCAAACACCATCACAGATAACAAGACATTCAAATTACTGGAGACTGCACAGCACTAGTGACACGAGCTCCTGTGGGACCTTGCTCTTGCGGTCCCCACAAGAGCACTGGCTCCTCTACGGTGCCAAGAAATACAGCATGAAGGGCTGCTGAGCAGTGGTGAAAGTGGGAGCAGGAAAAGGTGATGAAAGAACTGCTGAAGAGCCCAAATTTCACCCTCTGAGGGCTGAACTGGCAGGGCTGGGTCCGTATGTGGTACTGCAGAGCCTGGATGTGAGCGCTGGGCTGTGAAATGAGATCAGGGTGGAGGTAGGACCGGGGACCACGAGCAGTAGGGACATGAGGGGCTGCCCAGAGGAGCTGAGTCAGGGCAGAGCCCTGGGGAGTCTCAGCAGGCACTGTCCCCACTGGGAAAGGGCTGTGCCTGGGTATTCACAGTCGCTGTGGCTTTAAACTGAGGACAGAAACACTTCGGAGAAAGTGATGTTCCAATATTTTCTTTGGCTCTTGGAGTGGACACTGTGTTATCCTGTTGTTTTAAGCTTTGGGTAGCCTCAGATAGGTAAGGACTTAATGCTGTCAAAGCCTCCAGTCTGAGTCTTTCCTAACTCTTGGGTCGTTTTGCATCAGATCCTCTCATGTCTCTGTTGCATCATTTTACTGACAAGCCAGATTTGCCAGAAATTCACGCTTTTGCTGCACATCTTTCACACACACACTGTACTGTGGGTGTGATCCTCATCCTGCTTTGTCTGCTGTTTTTATCCATGCTGTATGTCACCTTAAACACATGGTATTAGATGAAAGTTCTCAGCAGCAATATTTGTTTAGGTAGCAAATCTGTGTGGTTTAATGTTATCATTTCTAACTGAATGTGATATCTTGAGCTGTGTGAAGCTATTGCCCCATAAATACCTGGGAGTGCCTGAGATGTGCTTATGTGTGGTTCAGCTTGCTGCCTGCTGAGCAGGGGCTTTCTCACACATTCTTCTTGTCATTCTTTCATGTTTCATTTTCTTATGATCCCATGCTTGGTTGTTTTTTAATGCCATGAAGATGAAGTTCCTTCTGTGATGAAAAGCCTTAGAGCCATTATCAAAGTGGGACTTTGCTGAAGTTAATCCATCGTATCACTTACATTTTTGAAATGTTCCTCTTTTATTGTAGTGAGTCCTTAATGTGAGTGTGATGTGTATGAAACAAATCCCTTAGAGGACTGTGCTACAGCCCCTTCCTGGGTGCTCCTGTTCCTATGGACCTTGCTACCAAGGCACAGTGCAAGAAATCAAATGCCAGCACTTGTGGGTACACCTGCATTGCTCAGGGTTACCCCTAGAAAACTGGATTAGAAGTTCGGGTTGGATAAGAAGCCTGTCTGTCTTTCAGTGATGATATTAAAACAGCGAAGTATTTTCTGGAAGAGATTACAGTTATTTTTAAAGAAAAAATATAAGGCAAATTTCTGTTGGGAATGGCTAGGTAGAGTTGATTTGGATTTGGGAAGGGCCTGGGTATTTTTTGGAGGTCCCTTCCATCCCATAATTCTGCATTCTGTGCTTCATCATTTCACAGACAGTCTACCAAAATGCAAAAATCCTAAAGGGGGCTGTTAAAATGTAAATCTGACAGGTTTCTGTGAATTACAAGCCAAGCAGATCTCCAGAGAGAGGGGGGAAACAGCTCTGCAAAGCTTGTACTCAAAGATGGGTCTGCACCTGAGAACATTAACACGATATGAAAGCCTGAAAACATCTGCCATCAAGTGAGATCCAGGAGATCTGTGTGAAAGCAGATTGTGCAGAACTCTAACTACCACCTGTTCTGAACACGCAGGAGCAGCTGAAAATGTGGAGATGTTGAAGAAACTTGAAGTTAAGGGGCAATAAGCAGTGGAAAAAAAGATTTCTGTACTTTGATTTATATGTTATTTTCTAATGTCTAAGAATTGCAATCTTGAGCGGCTTTTCAAACGTAATAATATTTATGAAATGGGTTAATTGAATTATTCAAGTTCCTGAATTATAAAAATATTTGATTTTAAATTTTGGTCATGTTTTGGGTAAAAGCTATCCTGGCATGAAATGACATTTGGGTGAAGAAGGGTGTGAAGGAAATTACATTTTGGTGTTATATTTTAAACATGGTAGCATGTAATGTTTTGACAATCCCTAGCTTTTATTAGTTTAGGTATTCAGTTCTAATGAAAAGCTTAATAATAGACTATGGCCAGCTCTGTAGAGAAAACACGGAGGCTGTAAATGTTACAGAAATAGTGTTAATGGGTGAAATTAGAAAATTAATACTTTGTAGGGACCAGGAATAGCATGCACACCCTGCTGCCTGCTCATTGAGTAGAAATAACAATGCAGCCCCTCTAAAACAGAAAAACACATTGAGGCTGGGCTGAACTGGAGTGTGGAGGCTGCAGGTTCTTGCAGGCTTTAGACAGCAAATACGTCTCTGCATGGTAGATGGAAGCATGGTGGGCAAATCCAAAGCAATGGAAATTGAAAGTAAGAGTTTTAAAATGCTTGCACATGAAGGATGTGTTAAAAACTGTTTCAAGAGTCATAACGTGTCCATCATACTGTTGAGGACCACTTAGTTGCTAAAATGAGGAAGTAAATGAACAATGCTCTATGCTTCTTTCTCTAACTCATCCACGATGGCAACAGAAATACTTAAATTGAATTGAGTTAAAATGAATATATTTTTTATCCAGTAAACTGTTTTCCAATTTTCCTTGCATAAAGCTCATTTATTGCATAGATCGGGGGTGATTTCTTCACAGTGTTCTGTGCTGGCTGTGCCTGAGGCACACTATTGGGCTTGAAGAAGGCTTGATTTCTTTGGGAATGGTAAATGAGATACTTCCATTGATGTATTTAGACATGAAGGGAAAATGTGCTTGATGAGGGATCTATACTACATGCCACTTTAGGACTGAGCATTTAGCACAATTCCTGTTTTACCATCCAGCATCTCGTTTGTACCATTAATGCCATCTCCAGAATTTCAAGTTTAATGAAGGTTTCAAATGAAAGATGTTTTGATATTTACAGGTGTTAAACTTTTACTTGATATCTTTGCCCCAGATTTCCTTTCTCTTAAATATATGTCTACTGCTTGCTCTCTTTTTTTTTTTGCTCTGAGGCGGAAAATTTGTTTTAAATAGTCGTCTAACACTGAGAGCAGAACCAGAATCTGTGTCCAGTATATTGGCTCAGAGTGAGGTTTGACTGACATTGAACTGGGTGGTCCCTCGTGATGGCCAAAAGCGACTGCTAGGAGGATAAAAAGACAAGGCTTCTGTAGTGTGATTCCCTCTGCTGATTTTTAATACAGATATTTTGTTGATAAATTGAGTTTTCAGGGAAATCACACCAAGTACAGCTTTTGGGCTACAGGCTTTCCCAGCCTTTAAATAGCTATAGACCAAAAAAATATCTGTTTAATTGCCCTTAGCATGATTTATACTTTGGCTCTCCACAGAGCTGTTTTTAAGTATTCCTGGGGTCAGAGTAGGATGAATAGTCCGTAACATTTGTCTGATGCTAAACAGACAAGAATATTGTGATTTACCACCAGCAGGAGCCCTGTCCGTGGGTTCTGCACGGGCTGAGTGTCGTGGAGTCGCAGCCTGTGCGTGCCGAGGGAGCTGCTCCTCAAAAAGCTCCTCCTCCTCCCTGCAAAGCCAGGGACAGACCCAGCCCTTGGTCCTGCTCACTTGTCCCAAACAATCAATTTATCTGTGCAGCCACACTGATGCTCCAGCTAAACTTGCTGCATTAATTATATCTGCCCTGAGCTTACAAGCTTTTAGAGCTATTTGGAACATAAATTTTGCAAGCTTGCAAGTCAGCAAGGGTTTTTTTCTTCTTCCGAGGTACCCAACTTGCAATTAAATGAAACTGCCAGGTGCTGGTCATTACCAAAACTCTCCTTCAATCTGTGGATTTAGGATAAAGGATTGATATTTCTAGGTTATTGAGTAAGTACCAGGGAGTGGTTATATTTTAAGACACTTTGTGTTGGAGACTTTCTGTCACTCTCAAAATGGGACTTACTCAAGTATGTTCTTGCCAAGCAATGTGACAGAGACATTTTCTTCAATGTATTCCTTTACAAGATAAAAGCATGGACTGAGATGCATTACACACATTTAAACCCACTATTTGGTCTAATGTGCACTATCATGGTGTTGTGAGTAGCTAATGATGGAGTATTTGGGCTCTGACAGAGCTGTAGAATTTTAAAAAATGCCTACTAATCATATACCACAAGTTGTATTTTAGAATGTAACAGTCCGTGTAGTGGTGTCTGAGTGTTCTTAAGGAGGTCTCTATTTGCTCCCTCAGGACGAGGTGAAATGTGTAATTTGGGAAATCTGAACAGAGAATTTTTGAAGAGATGGCACAGACAGTACTATCCCTGAGCCCATTAGAGAGTATTTCCCAGGAAACTGAGTATAATTTTGTGAGATTCTGGATGCTTCCTCCTGTGTTTCCTTAAAACTCAATCTGTGTGCGGATAGCTTTCATCACTGTGCCTGAATTTTTGTATTAGTAACCACACTTATTCAGGCAGTAGTCTTTAACTGGAAAAGTGTTCCTGACAAAGTAGGAAGGACAGCTTTTATCCACCAAGCATTGTTTTGGGTCAATAATTAGTTTGTGGTCCACCACTACAAAAAGCCTATTGAGTGTCTATTTGATATCTATTTTTGATGAAAGACTTCATTGCTGATTTAAATTCTCTGGCTTCCATTTAATCTCTTCCAGTGGTTCAGCTGCTATAGCAGAAGAGTGTAAGACATGTTATATCACTCATTGCTTACACACAAAAATATTTTAATATTTTGGTATTTCACTCCTATCTGTTGTAGGGACTTTGTTTTTAAAAGTATCTTCTTATATCGAGCCACAGCAGACTTCCTGATTGTTCTGAACATGCTTAGCAAAATAAATGGCAACAGAGCTATAAACTGAACTGAAGAGAGTTGCTTTTAACAGAAACCTTCAGTCTCAGGTTTTCTGCAGAGCACTCTTGGAAGACAAAATCTGGAAAATGAGCCAGGCTGGGACAGCCTCAGAAAACAACTGTCCAGAGACCTAGAGCTTGAATGCCACCCGTGTCTTCTGTAAAACTCCTGACTAAGGAGGGAGCCCCAGCCGAGCCCTCGTGTGCCCCAGTGCAGAGTGTGAGAGTTTCTGTCCTATGGGGCGAGCGTTTCTCTCTCTTTAGGAAGGGATGTGGTGAGCAGGCACTGCCAGAGAACCTCGCTCTCACAGAGGGCAGCCTCTGCAAAGTGGGCCATGGAGGGCTGCAGCAGTCCCTGCACAGGCGAACCCAGCCATGGCTCCTTTTATCTCTGCTGATTTCTCTCCTTCTCTCACCCCTCGCTCCCGATGCAGATCAGATTCCTTAAAGCAGCTGCTTGACTTCCAAAAATGCTCAACCCTCCCGTCTCCTGCTGAGAGGAGGAAACGGTTACTATGGCTTCACCGCGCTAGAACAGATGCATTTCAATATGTTGGGTACTAACCACACTGTTAGTGCTTCAGGTTTTTAAAGTCCAGAATAGGATTGACCCATGGATAGCCCAGATCAGGCTGCCCTGGCTCCGGATTCCTTGCACTCCATTTTTGATACTATAGAGAGTATCAGTGGAAAATAACAGGAGAGGTCTGAGTCCTCCTTATTCTCTTCCTTTCCTGGTGTTTCACTGGGTTTCAGACTGATTAAGGGCCGTAAGAGAGGGTAATTCAGATGAGCCAAAGGCTGCATCTGGGACTGACCCTGCCCTCAGTATATAAAGCAACAGTCAGTGGACATACGTGGATTAAGAAAGTGGGGGTGGGAAGCTATGGCAATTTGCAGCAAGAGGGAAGGGGGTTTTGGTGATTTTTTTATTTACCTGGTAATATATTGCAGGCTATTAAAGGGAAGAGAGTGCACATTGTATATTGGAGTTGAGAGAAACCAATTCTCAGACTTTGGGGAAATCTGAGTGGGGATCTGAGCGGTGTGGTTTGAACCCTCCTCTATGTGCAACGTTAGTGAGTGAATCATTAGAAACATTTTGACATTCTGCCTGTGCAATCCTATTCACTTCAGCTCATTTCTAAATCCTGATTCTGCACTCTGGTGTATTCATTCTGAAGGGAGTCGTGGTAGACTGGGAATAGTTTCTGGATCTTTTCCTCCATCACTAACTTCTATAGGGGCCCTAAATAGAAATGTAGCATACTTTGCAGAAGCACATGAAATGTCAGTTCTACAGTGCTGTCATTCATAAGAACTCAGTGATGTTATGGTAGTCAGCTCCCTAAAATCACACTCATTTTGGCATTTCTCTATTTTTTCATCTTTGCAGAAAATGGTGGCTCTCTGAGAATCAGCCTGTCTAATTTGAGTGAGACCTTCCATTAAGTGAATGAATAAGATCTCTTTCTGATTGTCTCAGATGTTGAAAGGTTTTTAAAAGTCTTTTTTTTTGCCAATATCACAAGGCTTTACAGTTTAGAAAGTCTAGAATTCAAAGCTTCATCTACATTTTTAATCTACAAAAGTAAATCTTCTGCACATCTAAGATTTCTGGTAAGTGGGTCTCTTATTTTATCCTCCCTTATTTCTTTTGATTGGAGTTTTACTGCTGTGTTTTCTAAAGTACCACAATTCATTTCTTTCATATGTGAAAATGTGTTTAAAGACTTGTCCATCTGCAAGGTCATTTATTTTGTGGGCATCTTTATAAATCAACCCAAGTACTCTAAACACAATAGCAGGTTAATTTATAAGTGCCCTCAGTGGGGATGCAAAATGATTTGAAGAAATCATCAAATTGCTTAAGACTGGAGGTCAGGCAGAAAGAGGCAGAAAATAGGTTACTGGAGTGATATCGCTGGGGGAAGAATTAACAGAGCTGTTTCCAGATAACACAGAAATACCCCAGTCAGTGTGTGGGACAGGAGTGCCCCAAGCAGAGTCACCTGCTCAGGAAGCACAGTGAGGACGGGTGCTCAACAATCAGGCTGTCCCCAGGTTTGGCACTGAGTCCCCTGTGCTGGCAGGGATGGTGACAGCTGCCTCGCAGGCTCAGTGCAAGGGACGTGTGCGGCGCGGGCACGTGGTGGCCGCGAGGAAAGGGAAATACTGCTCTTGCTGCTACTGACAGCTACTAAAGAGCCTGTCCTGAGATGCTCTGGGAGGTTGTGCTGCAAGGAACAGTGTCTAAATACAGTATTTCACTAGGCTGTCCCTAAGACAAGGCTCATGAGCCCAGGAGGACCAGCCCTGAGCTCTCTGTGAGTGGCGCAGCCAGCGCAGCCTGTGCCCTGTGCCAGGTTGTGCAGGCTCCCTGTGTGATTCTGGTCGTGTGCCACCTGTAATATTTCCTCATCCTGTGCTTCAGAGGTACAGGTTTGTCTTGGCCGAATTCCTCCTTCTACTTAAGCTGTATAATTTCTGAAAGGTTGTGGTAGGTCAAGAGTTGGCACCCAAATTTCTTTCTTATTTGGATACTGTTTAATTGACTAGTCACTTTTGACTTTTTATACAGCATCACTTCCATGTGTGACTTTCTTTTCATTCTTGTTCTGACATGAACAGGATGTGGTATGCTCAAAACAACATCTGAGGCTTTCAAAACACAATGAATAACGTCTGAAAAATATATTAAAAAAGGAGAAAATGTCTAAAAGATTTAGTTGCAGTGAAAGAGCATCTCATCTTCCTACGTGATTCTTGGCCTCTGAGGCTTACCTAGAGGTGATCATAGGAATGATCAAAAGTTGCCCTTTCTTTGACAGTCAGGACTTATTTCTGTGCCTGCTAATGCCCTTTGCACATTAATGCCCTGGCCCTTTGTTGGCCTTGCATTTTTCTGTGGCTTCGGCAGGACAGCTGTAACAACGTCACTGAAATGTCCAAGAGCAGGATAAAATCAGTCTTGCAAAGAAATGTTAGTTTCTTTATCCTTATGGGATTGTGTGTATATACAATAAAAGGGAGTTCAGTGTTCCTTACTGGTTACTTAGAAGATTACCCTTCCAGCAGCCTCAGTTCACTGAGGCACTTAAGCATGGATTTAATTTTAAGCACAGAATGAAGTGAGAGCCAGTTGTCAGCTCTGTGCTTTTCATCTCCCCAGCTCAAATTATCTTCCTTGCTGCTCTGATCATATCTTCCACTTACATATTCTCAGTCCTCTATGGCTTCCTATCTTGTCACCTGTTTCACATACCTTAATCTCACCTTAAAAATGCCACCCAGTTCTTCCTGTCCACAGGGATTTGCCTCACACAGAGGCACTCTCTTAATCCCACTTGACACTGGCAAATTCCCTTGACCTGCAGCACATTCCCTTGTCTGAGCACAGGGCTGCTACTCTTCTTCCCTTGTCCCTGTCCCCCACCCCACCAAAGACCTTGCTGGTGGTCCATTGCCACATTTGCCAGCATTTTCCCAAATAATTCTCTGCCCTTATTCCTCTCACTCATCTCATTGTTCTTTACCATAATTTAATTTGAATGTATGGTACGGCTTAAAAACTCCAGAATGACAGATTTCACAAAGAATCAAATTCTTAAATGGCAGGGCAGGGTCCATATTCTTTGTCAGAGCTGTGCAAATTCAGGCGCAGAGGTCAGGTGTGGGTCTGAACTCCAGCTGACTCAGGCTGGTTCACTCCCAGCTACGGCATGAAGTGGGGGATGTTTGAGGAAAGGAGGCCCCACGGAGAGATACCAAGGTGCAGTTCCTCTCATTTGCATTTTGCTTGCATGTTAATGTCTGTGGATACTTTGTGTTAGAGTTGATTGGAAAGACTGATTACATCAGTCTTACTGAAAGACGGTGTTTGCAGAGTACAGCAATTATTAAAGCTATTAAAGCTTTGGTACATCCCACTTTTCAAAATTGCAAAAAATTTCACCCTTTCAGATTTTTTGGTCTTCACCTTTTTAGTTCTTCCAATTTTAACATAGTAAAAATAGTAAAAAGTCTGGTAGATGGCCATTAAAATTTTTATTACAACTTTGATGCTAGAGGACAGAATTTGGTCCCTCATGAAGTTGTACTACCATTCACTACCAGTAACATAGTAAATCAGTTTCACTCTTTAATGCTTACAAAGCCCTGCATTTTTACTCTACAGAAACACTTTTTCTCTCCAACAAAGCTAATTTCGAGTCATGTTTATTTACCTGACTAAACTTGTCTGCTTGTTGCATCACTTGTTTTTCAGTAAGTGCTGCTGGGATTTACTGTGACTTCTTAACTATTACCTCCACCGGTTGCCTATTTAAATTGTGTTATTCAGATTGTAACATGACTGAAATGACAGGAATTAAAAATAGATCCTTTTCTCTAGGGCTCAGGACCTGGAACCATAAAGTAAAATGCCTTGAACGCTTGTTAAAAGCCTGGATTAATTCTAAAATTCATAAATAAAGCGATTGCAGCAATTAACTTCATCTCTCTTAAGAGACTCTAACTATACAAGTTAATCTCTGAAGGTTCTTTGAAAGTATTGCCCGCAGTCATTTCCAGGCACGAGGTCTCAGCAGAGTCCTGTCCTACTTGAGAGGTTCAGGCTCACTGAGGCGGGATGATTTCCAACTTATGCTCCTAGGAGTCTGCATTTGGTTGTGCTGGAAATATGCTATGGGAACAAGAGCCACAAGCAGTTGTGGTGTACAATCATTAGCAAGGACTTTTATAACCCTTTTTATATGTCAGCTCTGACCGCATTTCCAAATGTGTCACTGCCACGAGCAAGTTACATTGTTTGTGAGAATTAATTCAAAGCCGGGAACAAACTACCGGGACAGTTTTATCTGAGGTTCTGCTCGTAAATTGGAGAATGCCCCATTTACCAAGTGACCAGTTTTACTTAAATATTTTTCAAACGCTGCCTTAGAGAATTAGAAAGGCCAGGAGAGGGAGAAGAGTTACTGTGTCTGTTTAAAACACGAGCGAGAGGTTTTTAATGATCTTTAGTCTGCAGCTCCCACGGGGTAACTCAGTATCTCAGCAATGTGCTATTAATTAGCTAGGTTGGATAATTGAAGCCATGGTGGCATGCAGTTCAATGTGAGTGACAGAAGCTGCTCAAAAGGCAAAATGAAATGTACGTGATATGAAGTTGCTGAGCTCCCCGTGCCTCTTCAGCCTGCAATAGGTACTAGAGCTGGCTGTTTAAAAATTGGCTCATAGCTGTCCACAGATCGTGGTGCTATTGCAGTCCCTAGAAGATACCTGAAAGCTCCCGGTCATATGCCCCACTCTGGAAAAAGAGTGAGCAAATAAATCCCAAAAGAGCTGCAAAACTCCATGCTATAGCTGAAGAAGTAGCTTAATTGTTTCGTAGCAAAGGAAAAAATGCCTGTTTTTCTGGGCAGGAGGCAGATGCACACCTTCACAGTTGGACTTACCTAGCCAGTCCCAAGGCAGCTCTCATCCAGGAGCCAGGGATCTGCAATGCAGAGATGAGTATCACTACCTTCAATTTTACAGATCAGAAAACTGAAACACGACAAGGTAAAATGAATTACCCCAGATCTGTTTTTCGCATGGTACTGTCATTTATAAAACTGGAGCTGGTCCACGTTAATTCTTTATCCAGTTGGCTCTGAAGCTTTTCTGTCCTGTTTTGTGCAGCACATCTTTAATCACAGGCAATTTATTCTGTGACAGAGCCTTGTAGGTTTTGCATAGTGGGTAGATAGAACAATAAAGTGAGTGTGTAAGGACTGAAGTGCAGCTCCTCATCACAATTACTTGGCAGTCGTGCCTTGGGTTCAGAACACCCTGAAAGATGGTCTAATTCTTACTAGATTTATCACTGGTAAAGATGTGATTGCTGATCTCACTGCAGGTTCCTTCTGGTTTTTAAGTGATTATTTTGCTTAAAGGCATGAAGTGTCCCAGTACTTTCTATCAGTTATAAATGCTATTTTTCCCACTAAGACCCAGTGGAATTCATCATAGATGTTTTTGCTGCCGTTAGGTTCTGGGAGGCCATTCTGGCTCACTGGGTCTATAGCACTCTCAAAAGCTTGGGTTTAGTTACATTTCAGAAACAGTTTCTCTATTTCTTGTAAACTGCAAACGTCCTCGAAGAACATTTAATTCTCTGCAATTTTCCATCTTAGATTTTATCAAAATGTATAGCAAATGCAAACTTAAATTCCTCTTACAGATAAAAATGAAGGAAATATGGTTAAAAAGGACATATGGATACAAAATGTGCATATTTATACAAACATGTTCTGATCAGCTGAGATTATCCTTTTCTTTCTCTTGTGATCAAAATGTGATAAGACACAGAGGGTAGTGTAGTTCCTACACAGCCAGATACGAACCTTGCAAAAGGCATTAGGGAGGTTTCCAGTGGTTTCCCTGAGCCTTGGGTCAGGTCTTTGTTGCTGGGTGAACACCCAGTGAGCAGTTTGGGCTCACTTTAACTGTGTGTAAACCCCTTGTGAGCAGTTAAAGATACAAAATATATTCAGTGTAATTTCATTTCCATTTTGAGTGTGTACTAAATGAGTAAATAAATAAATAAATATGCAAAATAAGCTTAACAGAAGAAAGGAGCAACCTGTACAATGGATTCATGAGGTGATGAAGAGAGCTTTACCTGTTGTTTCTGAGGGAAATCAATAGGATATCACTCTGTTTGCATGTGAACAGTGCTGGTCACCTTCTCTACCAGCTTCTGAGATCCTCAGGTAATGTGTAAGTGAACAGCTCAGCTAGTAAATAAGTGTGCTAGAGTCTGTAGAGCTACACCAGCTACATAAGATGAGGATCTGTTCCTGAAGCATCTGCCTGTAACATCAAATATTCAGACAGCCCAACAGTTTAGCTGTTTGAATTTCAAAATCTCATAAAGATAAATCTCATGAAGTGCTCTGCTGTCAGGTTGCAAACATGGTTTGTGTTTTTCCTGTGCTGCTTGTGTTTTCTGAGAGGATCGTTTTCATAGTTTAATAAAGAACATTCATGTCCATGACACACCTTCCAGCAATGCTATTTCAATATACTGAAATACCTCATCAGTGGCAGCTTTGGATTGAAAATGAGCTTTTGTGGATCGTGGGGAACATTAAAAAGAAGACATTTTCTTGTTTGTATGTTCAACAGCTTTCTAATTTCTCTTGTTTCTTTCAAGTAGAATTGCAATTGCCTGTGTTGGTAGAGCATTTTACAAATCACTAAGATTTAAATTTTCTTCCTAGTCTCTTATGAGATTAAATGCAGCCAAACATATTTGGAAGATTTGCACCCTGTTATGGGCAATAAGGAATATTTCCTATGGCAATTTCTGTTCTGTTAATGCCAGGTAAAAGTGTCCATGTGTATATTGCATGACTCTCATTTTATTTCCTTTCTACCTCTAAATGTTGCTATTTTTCATAACTAATACAATGTAAAAAGCCACTTCTCAGCAACAGAGAGGAGAAAAATAAAAGGTATTAAAATACTGAGTATTTTCTGGAGAAGCAGATTGTGTTGCCAGCTCCCGTTCCCATTCCATGGAAGCTGGGGGCTTTCCAGCTCTCTCTTGTTCTCAGCAAAGCCTGTGGGGCCCAGTGGCTCCTGCACTGCACCCTCCTGGAGATGTGCTGTGGCTGCTGACAGTTATATGTGGAGTGCTGGGAAATCTCAGCGAAAATAGATTAGTAAGGAATCTAAACTCTCAACTGCAACACTTAACATCAAGGTGATCTAAGCATTCACGAGCTCAAAGCTCAGCTCAGTATTTAAGTAAAACAGCCATAGCTGTCCTTTGGAAGAAGAGTCTGAATGAAAAGGAAAGAGCATGTGATAGATGCCATCTATCCTCTCTCTCCAACTGAAATCCGTATTTCCCTGCCAGGCCCCTTTCAGGGGATAGGCTGGAATGTTGCATGGCTTGGGGGCTGGCAGGCTGCTGAAGGTGCCGCAGGTCAAGTCTCACTTCTGCACTTGATGAAGACAAACCTTCCTTATCTGTTCAGCCATGGGACAGCAACAGCTGTCCTGTGCAGGGCCAGGAGCTGGACTTTGATGATCCTTGTGGAGCCCTTCCAGCTCAAGGTATTCCATGATTCTATGATCCCAAGGGCCAGCAGTGGATTTATGGTAAAGCAAAAGGGAGGAAAGATGTGGAACTTCTTTGCAGGAGGATGCTTCCAGTACAGACTTCTCCCTCCAGAGCCAGCACAGGGAAAGCAGCTGGTATGAAAGATAAAACCAGAGAATTCCAGGCTTGAGGGGCCACCCAATCCTCCTCCAAATGGGGTAACTGCACCAGTCCTGACAGGTGTCTGTCTAATCTGTCTTCAGAGATCCTCAGTGATGCAGACCACCTCCAGGTAATCTATTTCTTTCATATCCCTTTCCATGAAATAATTTTCTTGCTACATATCTTGAACTTTCTGTTTACTGCTACTCAACCTATTTGACATCTAAAGGGAAAAGATTGTTCTTTCCTTGTTTGCATAAAGAGATCACAGTTAAGCACACTCGATCTTTTCCTGTTTGATATTTATTTTGCAGTGCACTGTGTACTGCTGAGGATAGGACAACAATCTGAATCCACCAGCCACCTCAGAAAGTGTCAGCCAAAGATGCTAAAAGGCCTGAAAGTTTGGAGAAGTTTGGACTTGAATTTAGATGACAAGCTTTGGCCCGGGTCCAGCTGTTGCTAAAAACCATTCTGGTGTGCAGACAGTAGCTTTAACAAGCTGGAGAGATGGGCTGCCAGCCAAGCTTTGCTGGGCACAGGCAGAAACCTGTGCCACGTGCTGAATTGGATGTGCATGAAAGAAAACATTGATGTCCAGGGGCCCTGGACATACAGACAGGTCATGTTGGGGCTGGACAACACCCGGAGGGCCAAGTAACATTTGGTAGCTGACACGGGCACAAGCACTCCTCGAGGCACAAAGATACTGTGTCAGGGCCAACCACACTTAAAAACACCTGAAATGCCACAAAATACCCCAAAAGGCCAGGAAAAACTCCTGAGAAATGATCTTAGCCTCTCGGGGCTGCAGTGTGAAGCCGGAAAGTCAGTCTCAGTCCCAACTCTTGCCACTCAAATATGAATATACAAAATATGGAAGCATATTGTCTGCTGTCACAACTCATCTGTAAAGTAGATGTTTCTTTTGGGGAATTATTCATGCTAAAGATCACACTTCAAAGTAAACAATAATTGTCATTTGTTCCCTTTAAAAAAAAAAGAAAGCTGGAAATCAAATTAATGAGTACATTTCCTCAAGGAAAGAGAGAGAAGAGGGAATATGATCCTTTTGGTATATTTGTAGCAAATAGTTTTAGGCAAACATATTGGTTCCATGCTATTTTCACATGGATTTAGATAAGAGGGATACAAATGACAGTCAGGGGAATAAGAGTAATTGCAGGGAGGATGGGACAGGAAAAAGAGTACAGAGGGGTTGAAATAAGAAGACTGTAAGGTCTAGAGGGCGAACACACTTGAGCAGCAAAGACAGCAGCATCCTGAAGGGAAAAATAGTCCATAAATTTGTAGAAATTGCAAAATCCCACACCACCAGCCAAAGTCAGGCAGGTATTTTTAGGGCAATATGGTAAACATGATGTGGAGAGAGTTGGCTCTATGTCCTGCATTATTTTTGTAAACCTGGGTCTGCATCTGTCTTGGTGTGGGCAGGCTGGGAAGGCTGCAGGGAGAGGCTGAAACCCATTAGGTTTTCTTGAGGGTCACTGCTTTGCAGCCTGCTGGTTAAGACTTCATTTCAGTGAGCTCCTACGACTCCACAGAAGCCAAAATTGGTTGTGTTTTCAATTACTGCATGATTTATCACCCAGACCAATTTTTACCTACCTTGGGTCAAATACAGGGTGAATGGCAGCCTCTGAGTGTTTATGAATAACCTGGGAATTCACGGTCCTGTGTGATACCATTCCTGGACTCACAGCTGCTTTCCTATGGATAAATTAAATGGTGCCAGGGCACATTGCCAGGCACCAGACCTGAGCTGTGGTGCTGTATTGCCAGGATGGTCCTTTTGACTGGTCTGCCATAGAGGTGCAGAACCCCTGTTTGGCTGGTTTGGATCCCACAAGTCTGTCCATCTAGAAATGTTACACATGAAATATTTTGGACTCACTCACTGACCATGATTTTCAACAGTAATATTTTGTAAGGTAAATTTCTGATCTTAGCTGACTGTATGCAAGATTTCAGAACTCGAAAATACCTATTTTGCATTTATGTCAGCCACATAAACACTGATGGATGGACCTATTTTCCTGTTTATTGTTACTGAAAGTTAAGAAAATATTTTGAAAAATGATACCAATATTTTGATTTTTCATGCTTATCTCTTCTTGGAAATTCCTTGGATCATTAATCAGTTATTGTTACTTCCCTGTACCAAAGGCTATTCAAAAAACTATAAAGGCGTTCTGGAGTCAGGCTTCATCAAGACGTCTCATCATCAGTTCAGAAGCTTGTACCCAGGGCTGGTGCAATTGCTGTTACGAACTTTGAAAAGGGTAGTTGAATGTTGTAGCCTTCATTAAGTTTTGATACATGCATTCACTTCAAGTTTGTATCCCAAAGACATTGTTACTTTGGCTTGGCTAACTCAAGTAAAAATGCTGTGTGTTGGAATTTTCGGTATGAGTATCTTACCTGGAAGGTAGGAAGGAAACGCAGGTGTTACTTAGATTTTTAAATTTATTTCTTTTTTTGATGTTAAAGCTGACAATTCATGACACCTCTGTGCTCGTTCTGCTTCCTAGTTCCTAAAAGCAACTCCCCTCTTGAGCCGATTTGGGATTAAGGGTATGGTGTATAAATTGTTACATGCACGGTGCTGGATAATTGAACAGCTGCTTTGCACAGAGCTCCCTCACTCTCCGATGCAGCAGATGTTTCATCTTTCTGCTGATTCCAAGCGTTGCTCAGTAACATATTATACACATCAGCATTACTCACGACTTTAATATGTTGGTGCCTTCCTAGGCGCGGATCAAAGCCCGGCGCTCGGCTGGCGGAGGCTCCGCACGGGCGATTAGCGCTCACCCCCATCCCAATGAGTGCCGATCAGCGCGTCCCCACCGGGCCAGAGCAGCCAGAGCGGCTCCCCCCGCCTGACACTGCAGTTCCAGATGTCAGACACGATGCCGGCACTTGCATTCCGATAGCTGCGAGTGGGAGCACAGCGTTACAGGAGGAGCAGGAGCGAGAGGGATGCACGAGTGGGAGTCGCCTTTTGCCTCCCTCCTGCAGCTGGCAGTGACACCCTGAGCTGCTCAGCTCCATCCTGAGCCCTCACCAGCACCCACTGAGCACACTGGGGTGAGAGCTCACAGGGTGTATGCGTGTGTGTGAGCAGTGGAGCAAGAATCTCTCCCGTATTTACCTTCTGTGTTATCAGGACCACCAAGCAAATCCCAAATGGTAGATAAGATGAATAAAACAAAGTATCAGGTCGAGTGATGTACATTCCTCATCAAGCTGGAAAGATATTCCTGCATCATTGTTTTCTGCCCTTCGTTATCACTTGATTTAGAAAAGACGCGTGTGTGCACAGAGCTGCAGTGAGCAGCAGGTGCATCCCGTCGGGTAAAGCCCTCCTACCCTGCCCTGCTCCTCGTGTCTCGTGGCTGATGCTGAAGCTGCTTCCCAGGGCAGTGTGGTGGGCAGCTGCTAAAAGCCTGGGATGAAAAGAGGAATATTATAAACATTGGGAAGTGGTAGGCAGGGTGTCCCAAGGATGTGTGTGTGCGTGTGTTAGCCAAGCAGGACAGCCTGATCCCATCCTCAGACTTCAATCCAACACTGATTTCCGAAGGTCTGTACTTCCTCAGACAGACAGTTCCATTTAGTTAAGTGCTTCGCTAGGATGAATTTCATACAATGCAGAGATTTTTGGACTTGCAGATTTTTTAATTGGCCCTGCTAGGATGTACACGTTGTTCTTATTCCTAATTTAGGTTATACATATTTACACCCATTTCCAGCATATTTATAATAGGAATAAAGTTTATACTTCAATCCATACTTACTCCCAGAGGGGAAAATGCCCATGAACTTCTTGTTCAGATGATAAATGGGTGTTGTAGCCCATGGTCCATATTCTGCATTGTTCTATTCTGATCCAGCTCCCCAGATACTTCAAATTAATGTTCCTCTTTGAAAGCGAGTGAAGGAGATGTGCCAAATTCAGAGTCTGGCTGAGAGTCTGGCTTATTTTCTAGAGATGTTGAATATTCCAAGGCTTGCACAGTATCTTTCAGTGATGTAGAAGAAATAACTGCCTTGGAAGGCCTCTCTTCACAGAGACAACAATTTAAAATTATTGTGTAACATGCCCTTTTCTCCATCACATGGTCCTCATTTTGTTCACCATTATTTTTAATGGACCAATTTTCTCTCTTCCTTTTCATCCACTGAGTCCTTATTATTATTATCATCATCAAATTCTTTGCGGGCTGCCAGCATTTGATATTTCCTTTCACTGATTTAATTATCTCTGTGGCTTGTTACAGGCCTGATTATTTTTATAGATCTCCAAATCCTCCTCTTTACCAAAATGCTTACATGCAAATCTGTATGCTCACTGTTTATACAGTGCTTGGCACTTGGGCTCTTTTGTACCTTGCCTTTGTTCCAGGGGGTGTTTTGGACTGATCAGATTTTACAGCTTCATCCACCGAACATGGGCAGACAGGTAACCCCACAGGGTCTTCCCATGTGCAGGTGGAAGGATGTTACACCGGTTTAAATAATCTGATGTTGTCTTCCGAGCATCATCACCACCTTTGGAAACCTTTTGGCAAGGGATAAAAGAACAGAGGGTTTCCATGAGCCCCTCTGAGTTAAGGAGATTTTTGCTGTCAGCTCTGCTGTAGATTAAACAGTTCCTTGCATGGGCTGCTAAGATTTTCTGCCTGACACGACGCTCTAAGAATGACACAAAAGGAGTCCTCACTGGCATCCTACTGTGAAAACTTTCATTGTGTTTTTCCAGTCAGCTCCCCCAAACCATTGCCTACCACTTATGCTCTCTCTTTATGTGATCCAAAATATTTCACATATCCCTCAGCAGCACCCCAGTGGCTGGCCCCTCAATTCTCATTCCTCCAGCAAACCAGGCCAGCCATGGGCTGTCAAGAAAGATCTTGTAGCTGTTGGTCTTTCAGAGAACCTCAGCCCAGCTTCTGCATTGTGCTGACTGGCCTCCTGTAATTGCAATTACTTTAGGAATAACGATAGACACACACGTGGACACGCTGTAATTTTGTTCGTTTCTTGGATCTATTATAATCAAGAGTCCATAAATAACTGGTTCTAATACATTTGACTAAAGAAAGTAATTGCTATTTAAATGGTTAATTAATTGTATGCTAATTAGGTGAGAACATTTTAATGGAAAGTAACTTAACTCAGTAAGCATATTTTTAATAATTATTATTTGCCTGAAAGGGATCTGATGCAGAAGTCATGTAATGACAAGCTCTAATTGATGTTTTTAAAGTATATTTATTGTGGATAAATAGGTATTTTATTGCACGTATCTCTTTCCCTCATATGCACAGGTTCTCAGCTGGAGGCTCCGTTCTGCTTTATTTTAGTCTGTTCTTCTCTGCTTTGGAAAATTCTCTTGCTTGTTCTTGTAAAATAATCTCAGTCACTGCAGCACAAAGCTGGATGTGAGCAGAGGCAGAGAGCTGCTGCCTTCTCCAGAAGAAGAAGTTCTAATTTTAAATTCAGTTAACTATTCAGCTTTAGGTTTTGTGATGGTACTGGATGCAAGGCCAACAGAATTCTGTTTTTTACACAGTCAGGCTTAGAGTGTGAGCCAGAGAAACCCTTGGAAGCTCAGCTTCCTTCAGAGACAGAAATTCAAGTAACAGGGCAGGGTATGTTTTTTGCAGACATCCTTACAACTCCCAGATCACAGAGATACACAGATGGTCCCTATTGTGTCACATCTCAGAAGAGAAAGTTTGTAACTGGGGTCCTCTTGGATACGTGGACATTGCCCCCGTGGTGATGGCACACGGGCAGAGCTGGGAGCTCCTACAACAGGGACCTTCTCACCTGGGGAATGTGCAAGGTGCCAGCTGTTGGCCTGGAGTAACATGACTGTGCGGAAAGAAAGGCTAAAGTGTAATGTTCATTGTTAATAATTTCATTTGCCATGAAGAAATGTGAGGAATGGGACCCGCACAGTTGGACTGGATGTGCTTCAGGCAATGCAGCAGTGTCCCAACTGTGTTTTAATCAAATATCCTGGGAGGAGTTTGAATTGGGAACAAGTAGTATCAGAGTTAAGGACTGGGGGAGTAGACAGCTGATCTTCTTTCCTGGCAAAAATATTATGAGAAACTCTGTACTGACCTTTCCTTAGCACTCACTTGCTGTTCATCTTCACACATCTTCACCTCCCTGTGATTCGCTGGCATCTTTGGCACCACGGGGCAATGACTGTTCTTATTTTTTTGTGAATGCACAGAGATCTTCTGAGACTAAAATGAGCAGTGGACAGGAAATAGGTCTGATGGTAGCTCTGGTAGGATGGGGATAGCCTTTAAAAACTCACTGCACTTGCCTGGATCTCTTTTTTTCCCATCCATAAGATGGAGTTAACTATGCACATTTCCTTCATGAAAACCATTTAGTATTTTGTGTTGAAAAATCCTATATGTGTTATAAGTGTTAATCATTTTTGTCACTCAGGCACCGACTTAGGAATTTCTGGAGTACTCCCACATGTTGAGAATCACACCTATCTTAAGGACGAGAATATTAGATCCCAGTGCAGAACTGGGCTAATTTGACAATGACATATTTTTCTAGGATAATGCCTCAGATAGATCTTATATAAGAAAATGAATTGCATTTATATCTAGAAAGAACTATGGACCATATGATTTTACCTGTTTCAATCCAGCACTCCTGCATTTATTGAAGGAATTTATGTATGTTTATGGTAAGGTTTCCAGAGTGACATTGCACCTTCCTGTTCTGCTGGTCCTCTGTACCAATGATTAATCACCTGTTGACTTATGTAAACATTCTTATTTCTTGGATTTTTTTCTTTTTTGCAGGAAAAAAAGCTAAATTACTGAGGAGGTTTTCTTTTTTTTGTTTTTTCAGGGTGTGCATTGGGGGTCAGGTAGGTGGTTCAGTCAAAAGTCTAAGAACCCATGAGTCTTAGAACTCCTTGGTTCCTGTTGCTGAAAGGAGATGCCCATAATTATTTAATTAAGAAAGTTGTTGAGGTAGGTCCTTAGGGATTTGATCTAATGACAGTGGTGCTTATTTAGTAAAGAACAAATACTTTAATACCAGGTACCATCCCAATGAGTTTTCCAGCTTGACTTTCAAACAGTCACTATGAACTGGAAAGAACAAACCATGGAGTGTCAACAGAGCAAGCTTGAATGCTACTATCATAATCTGCTCATACTCATACATCAAAATTAAACTTTAATCCTTGTGTGGGCTTCGAGGGGTGTGTTCAGAAAGTCCACCTTCAGTCCAGGTTTTATTAACCAGTAGAGAAACAGCTGATGGTCTCAGAATAGCAGTCAGTGAGCAGGATGCCACCTTAGGGCAAGAGTGGGGAACCAGTAGGCAAAATTTGACACTCAGACCACTGGATGCAGCCCAAATTGTCACAGTAAAAAAACCCAGTAAGGGCAGATTTGAAGAGGCAGCAAATAACTTTCATGCAACCAGCTACCAGAGCTTGAAAAAAAGGGATACACTTCCAGAGGTGGAAGTACTTGTGCAGGGCCGGCAAACAATAAACTTCAAGTCTGGACCAACCTGTGAACAAATTACTCCAGTGTTTAACTTCTAATAATCAACCCGATAATTAGGCAGGGAAAATGTTAACTCCTTAGCCATAAAGGAGCATCTGGGGATGCCAAAGTAGGTCATTAGCTAATAAGCCCCTGCAGGCTCAGGAGAGGGAAGGGAGAGCCTGAAGAGGGCTGTTGGGAAAGGGCAGGTGGGAAAGCTGTACCACCAAACCACTGCCTCTCCTGGCTCCAAGGGTTTTAGTGCCTGGGAGAGTGCTCACTTTCAGTTCCCAGGTATTTGATTAGTCTTCTTTGGGGAGACTGCTAGATTAGGAGTCAGAGAATTAATTGGCAGACCTTCAACTAATGGTAAGCAAGAAAGCAATCCCTGAAAACCACAGTGGAGATCGATTAATTCAGAGATGTCTCATCACAGAATATGAAGAACACTTTTCCCTTTCCTCTCAGCTGCAGCTTCCTACTTCAAGTGTTAGGGAGGAAACTATAAACTTGTTTGAATCACAAGCAAAACTGTATGCTGCCCCCAAAAAAGGGGAAAGAAAGTATTTTTAATGCTTATACATTATGTAACACATAAGCATATATCATTTAAAAGGACATTAGCAACCTGACTTATTTCCTCATTTTGGACATGATGCATTAAATGAGCAAATGCCACTACTGCAGTTCTCTTCTTACATAAAGCAGATTTGTGTCCACAGTGCCTGTGCTCAGGTCTGGTGCACCGGAGCAGCAAATCCTGCTTGCCAAGGATAGATTTCTTTGCTTTTCCTTGAAGGCCATTGCCAAAGGTTCTTGGCAGTGTGGCCCAGCAGGCAAAGGTGGCACAAAGGGAGCCTGGTGGGCTCTACTCACAACTTCTTTCAGGTGCCCTGGCAGGAACAAAGTGGAGACTTGTGGTAAGCAGGCCAAGCTTTTGCAGAGCTATATTAATGCAGCAGGCACTGCACTCATCCACCCTACTCTTGATTTACACATCTCTGAAATATCCTTAGAAGGCAGGGGAAGTAAAAAATGTGGTGTCATGGAAGGTCTGCCTTGGCAGCTGAAAGCCAACTCCTCCTCTTGCACAAAGATATTAATCGCAAAAAGCTCTGTTGAGGTTGATTTGCAAAGTCTCTTACAGCCTGGCACCTGGAGCAGTAGCTAATGGGAGGTGCTGTGAAGGAACCGCCTTGTAAGGAGATGGTCATGGAGATGAACCATATAAAAAGTGCAGGAAAGTTAAATTGCAGCTGCTAAACCTGAGAAACATCCTTTTGTACAAGGTATCCTATTTAATGGGATTGACTATTTATACACATTTTTTCAGGCCACTCTCATGTATTGCAAAACACCTTGCAAAACATTTTCCAAATCACTCTCCGAGGAAAATTTTTATTTCCCATTTTTTATTTTTTCTGATGCCTCAGGGTTGCCTGCATCTCACGGTACTGCAGAAAAGAAAGAATTTGCAGCTTTTGTGGGTGTTATATGTACAAGCACACGTTCAGAAATGATCCTCACAAGGAGAGTTTCAACTGTAATTTACTTTTGACCTCTGGTGTGAATCACCGTGCAAGAAGAATTTTTCCTAAGAGCTGTGTACTTCCTGTGAGTCCCTGTTTGTATCTTGATCCAAAGAGAGGGCTGTAACTCTTCACCAAGGGTCCTTTGGTTCCTTTGGAAATGACAAGTCTCAGTGCTACTCCTCCATCAGGAGAGCAGGCTCTGGGTCGCTGCAGTGACAGGGGCTCGTTGTGGTGATAGAGTTCAGGAACCCCCTCCCAGTGGAGGGGGTCAGGGACCTGCTGGGGGCTGGACGCCCCTTCCATGCTGGCCAGCCTCAGGACGTGCCTGCACCTGCTCACTGCAGGCTCTTCCCGCTCTCCAAAGGGGATGGCACGTGTCCATGAGGTTCCTTTCTCCCTGTGTGGCTCCAGACAAGCACTGCTGGCAATCACCAGCACACCTGAGCTGGGAGCTGGCGTGTGGCTGCTGCCAGGCTCCCGAGCCCGTGCGCTGGGATCCCTGCACGAATGTTGCTCAGGCGTTGTGAGAGATAATAATAGACGTGAGTCCTACAGAAATAAAGCTAATACTGGGGCTTGCTGCTTTCTTTTCAGTAGGCTTTTGGATTTCGGTTTTATGGCACAGAAACTCCGCAGGGAGGAAGGCACTTTTCCTGTTCCCCACCACGAGGTGTTTGTCCCAGCCTGCCCTTGCCAGGTGTCTGCAGCAGGGGGAAGAGCCCAGGGCTGTGGCCAGGAGCACCATGAGTGGAGCTGAACTGAGCAGCTAGGAGATGGTCACATATTTAGCATGGAAGCTTTGTGGTAAGTCAGATCTCTTATTATTGTTTTATCATATATTTTGAGCTTCATATTTAATTCAGGTCAAATCTAAACTACTAAACAGAACTGTTATGCAGTACGCATATCAGATAAATGAAGTGTGGGTTTAGCACAGCTCTGACCTAGTTACTTCATGCAATGTTTTCTAAAAGCAAAAATTGAAATCTTTTATCTGAACACGAAATGAGTCTTTGTTCCCCTGCCTATTGCAGCACTTTGCATATATTTGGTTTCAAAGACTGATGAAATTTGCCATTCTGAATCTTTCACAGGTGTCATAAAGGCTTGTCTTTGCTGGTAACCAACCCAAGAGTGTTTTGGCAAAAAGGATGTCTGCCATCAGAGGCACACAGGGTGATCTTGACATATCAGATGGCAGAAAGACAGGACCAGAGTTGATAAACATTAATAAAACATTAAAAATAGCTAGATGTTTTTAAAAAGAGTGATTCTATTTTTGTTACTGTTCTCAAAAAGTAAGAAAGAAGATATTTGCAGGAAAGAAGAAGAAAACCAAAGTATGGAATGCCAAGATATTCGAGACTCGCAAAGCACAGATGTGTTTTTCTAATCTTCCTGAAATAAATACATAGTTTCTACCATCTATAGCTCTATAAAAATTTTGAGTCTGAGAGAGAAAGAGAACACAGATACTAAAAATTTCTTTAATTTCTTCAAATTTCAAATTACATGATTTAAAAAAATATATTTGCTCTGAATTATTAAGAAATCTATAAAATAGCTGTGGAGCTGTGGGGGGGGGGGGATGTTTGCAATCAAATATGGGTTTTAGTAATTAATTTTCATTATATTTGATTTTAGAAATCCTGATAGGTTCTAGTTACAATTAAAATGGGAAAAGTAGATGTAGAATGAAAGTGATGAAAACCAAAATGCAATGTTCTGCATTCAACCCTCCACTGAGCTATTGAGAAAATTAGTATTTATTTAAACCTCTGATTTTAGAGAAATAGCTGGGGTTTTGTTATAAAAAAAATGATGACAAATTGTCAGCTAGGCTGTATTAGTGAGTGTTACGTGGAAGTTATGGGGCAGATTCCCCCACGAGAGCTCAGAGCTGCTCGTCACTGCTTGGCAGGGAAAATGCTGATATTCCAAAAGACTGGTTTGAGAAACACTGGGTAATTTGTACCCATTCAAGATGCCCAGTAGTCGCACTCAGAAGTAATACAAATGGGAGCTGGGATGAGTGCTGAGATAGGTGGAGGGGCTGAGGATTCCGTCATTCCCAGTAGGCGGTGATCTCATTGGGATTCTGCATTCATGGCAGGATCACCTGTGGCTCTGCAGGACAGCAGCGTGTACCAGTGCAATTTAATGCTTCCCACAGTTTCCATTCCAAGCCTTCTGCTTGGCCAGGCTCTTTCTCCTCTTCTTTTTCAACTCTTGCCACTTTCCTCCATTTCTGTTTTGTATTCCCTGCTCCTTCCTGACACCCTTGAAAATGTAACGCTTGTTAATCCAAGTGAAGCACTCAAACCTGAAACCACGCCATGGTTCCTCTCTTTTATCTATTATTTATCAGGAAGGCTTTTGAAAGCAATGATCAGTGTTCGACATGAAGCCTGGATAGCTCACAAGACAGCACGGTTCTGGCATGTGCCAGCTCGGGAAAGCTGCCGTGGCAGAGCAGCAGTGTCACAAGTGAAAGAGAGAAAAGCAGGCTGTGGGAAGTGCAAAGTGCAGGAGCTCTGCCCTGGGTCTGTCTCTGCGGTCCGCAGGAACCGCTGGATGTGGGAGGGGCTCGTTGCTTTTACACTAAAAACTGAAGGGAGAAACAAACTCCATTAATGGTGGTAGGTTGTTATGGTGGTAGTGCAGGGTTATTTCTGTGGTCAAGTCAACTTTCTCCAGATTTACCTGCTCCCTGAAACTTTAGGTAAGGGGGACAGTCAAGAAATGGCTCGTGAGAAATTGCTGCCTGTGCTGGTTTAGCCTGGGCCTGGCACTTGCAAAGGTGTGGTCTGATGAGAAAGGTCAGGAGCCTGCCTTGGATGGTGCATCGTGGTTCCTGGCCCCCTCTTATTCCCAGCAAAAGAACCAAAATATGGCTATGGCCACCACCCTTCATTCCTCACCTCTCGCTCCATCACCTGCTGTCAACGATAATAACAGAGCTTGGAGGGGAATTCTCCACAATATTGTCCTTTCCTGAACTTTGTTCCTTGCGTATGGAGCTATAAAAAACTCAACCCAACCAACAGCAACCAGAGATGGGCAAAATATTGACTGAATGATCCATCACTTGAAACAACTGTCTCCAGCTCCTTGCCTTACCAAGCTGCTCTTAGACTTTGCTGCCATCTTTCCTTCTCATTTTGAGCAAGGCAGAACTCTTCAGAGAACATACAAATTCCCAAGAGGTCTCTCCAAATCTAGTTTTATTTGAACAATAAAACTCAGTAGAACCCAGGATGTCTGTACTACTTTTTCTTGGCTTCATCCTCGTAATTCTTTCTGTAACTCAGAGGCATGTCCAGCTTGGATGTGGAGGGGAAATAAAGAATAAGACCAGACTGGGGGACTACTTCATTGAGATTCTATTTTGGCTTCTAGCATTCGTGGCTAATACTGAGAAATTAGTCAAGTTGGATTTTTACACTTCATGTGTGATTATTCTGGGCATAATTCTGCTGTCACTCATGCAAAAATAAATACTGAAACTAATGGAGTTATATGAAAATAAAACTGATGTAAATGAGAAGAGAATCAGCCCCCCTGTGGATATGAGATCAGATTACTACCATACTCTTATTTATCCTAAAACTCCTTTATACCTCTGACAGTCAAAAGTGGTTTTAAATTGGTGGAACAGTGATATCCACTCATTTTAAGATGCCTTTGTGCTTTATGAGCAGTGGCAAAGGCTTCATTGTAAGTGTGAATAGAATTCCCTGTTACCAGAGGCACAGGGCTGTAGGGAATGTGGGAACGTGGATGCTCCTGGTGTCCCCGCAGCCCTCCCTGCCCTCCCCTGCACTGCTCCCCTCCTGCCTCAGACCAAGCACCTGCACAAGGGCCCGGCTCCACGTGGTGTCCAACCAGCTATTGGATTAATCAAGAGTGGAAGGTGTTCCCTCTTGCCGAGGGGGGAGCGCTGTGCAATGCTGTGTCCGTGGTTCGGCACGCGGCAGGAGGGCTTCCCCGTGGCAGGGGCTCATCGTGCGGCCAGGCTGAACCTAAAGCACAGAACTGGTTCTAAACCAGAGTTACTGCGCTCATCTCAGTGGGAACATCCATGAGCTGTCAGCCAGCAGGGTTTGCAGTGTGCCAGGTCTGCTCAGAGCCACCTGAAAATAAAACGAGAGCAGGAGAGAAGCTCTTGCTGGACCACCAGGAGACTTAGGGACCAGCAGGTGTTCTAAAGTTGTTCTTATGATTTTTCTTGGCAAGACAATATATATAACCAGATTTCTTTTAAAATCTTCCAAATCCTTCTTTGCTTTGATTCTGTGTATAATACCATCAAACTTTGGATAACATGCTGCTATGATAACCCTTGAAATTTAATGGCAAGATGAACTGTCAGCTAAGGAAACCAGAAATCCTGCCACCTTAGAAGGGTCTGAATGAAGAGCTGAAAGAGTTCTCTGTCTGCTCCAGGAGCAGCCCCGAAAGGAGCAGCAGGTTGGATGACAGTCACGGCCTTTCCCAAGCAGAGGACCACGCTGATGTTTTGTGTTTGGTGCATTGAGACCCCATCCTTGACCTGAACAAAAGTTAAGAGGAGTGAAACTGTGTTTAGTTGTTTCCTGTCACCTCAGGGCACCTTTCTATCCCCATGGGATCACTGGAGTAGCTAGCTCAGGTGAACGCGTGGAGGGCTGGGAGATGTGCTGCAGCTCCAGGTGATTTATCTGCACAGGCACAGTGACAGTTCCCGTGCTGCTTCAGGACTGCCTCTAATAAACACTGGCATTTTAAAGTGCTGCGCATCCAAAGTGCTGAAGTATGGGATGGGCAGCAAAAAATGAAAATCGGATAAACACACGAGCACGTGACTCTGCAGAGGCTTGAAGCATAATTAGCTGTAGTATTTTAATGATCTCTTTACAGAGTATATAGAAAAAGCAGCGTGTTTACACACTGAGTTCAGCATTAGGAGCTCTGCTGTGATTTGTTCTCTGGAAATGCGGTGCTGCAGCCTCTGATTTTATAATCTGTTGACTGAACTCATGGACTGTCAAGTACGTCTCGAGATTATCCGTGTTTGGATGTCAGATTATGTTTTTTAGGGAACACAGCTTCTATTTATTCTTAGCTCCACTGATGATTTTCCCAGGTTTGTGCCATATGCCACACATCACAGATGAGTGTTTTGCTGTCTGAAAATGTGACAACTCTGTATCCAGTTTAATAGTTCTGTCATGTCAGCATTGTCATTAGCACTGAATTACAATAGTGGGTATTTAAGCACCAGATTATGGCATCCAATATTCGTTAAAATAACAAATAACAAGAGCAGACATTTTAAGAAGAGTCAGTAATATTTTAAAAACATCAGTCAGTCAACAAAGTCATAAAGACTGATTTAGTGACTAATTAAACAAAGTTTGCTGAATGGTTATGCCTACCTAGATAAAATACAGTTTTATGCATCTGTCTCACTGTGGGCTTTATGCATGATTCACGCACACTGACAAAACTCAGTTGAAAAAAATGTGTAGACAATATATTTAATGAACAGTTTTAAGAGCTTGAAGATTAAAAACAGCAGAAGATTTGTAAACTCATATTCAGAACGGATGCAGATATATTGTTGTGCACAAATTCTATATTAGCTGGCTTTCTAACATAGTTTATGCAAAATAGATATAACGTGTAGTACTGTGCAAGGTTAATATTGATCAGTTCTTTTGAAACCACATTCTTGTCCTGCTGAAAGTAAACACCTTCCTTAGACTCAAAAGTACAGAGAAAATAAGTGGGTAGTTAGATAAATACTATGCAAAGCACAGCCTTTTAAACTCTAGAGTCAAATAAATGCATACTGCTGAATGATAGCAGCCATTTAGTGCTACCATTTCCCTGGTATAATATCACCAGCCCGTCAAAGCAGTGAAATTTAAATCCTTTTAAAAATGGGGATTATTTATGTGCCTGAAATGGCATGCTTTATTGGATTAGAAATACAATTCCAGATAAGGACCTGATTTGAACAATAATTGCAAGTTCCTTATTATTGGAACGACAGCCTTGTTTTTCTGCTGTTTTGCTTCCAACTTTTCTTCCTCTCTCTATATTTATAAACATTTCTCTTTTAACATCTTTCCAGCGCTTGAACCAGGACCAACCCAAAAAGAGGAAGGCAGCTTCAGTCAGCTGGTGGGAATTTGTGGTTTTTTATCCTGTTGAACATTGTAACCCAAACCCAAGCACGAGCAGCCAGAGCTCTTTCTGTCTATTTCCACACTATGATTTTGAAGCAGACCTAAACATTTAACTCACGTGAGCGAACATTTTTCTTACGGAAGCAGTTCTTCTGACACGTCCAAGTTATTAACTTCGCTTTACCTTTGTTTGGGATGATTTATCTGCCTGTTCTCACAGGCTGCTGGGAGACGTCCAGCCTCTTCCTTCATGGCAACGTTGTGTTGATTAAAAAAGCTGCAACAAATGGAAAAATCTTACACATGGTCTTTGTCTCATCATCTTCAACAAGGCTCTTCCCTAACACTGCAATGAAATCTAATTAGTTCACTCTTTAGGTTTTCAGGTCATGCTCGGCACTGTAGCCTGCTTTACGCTGAGCAGACTACCCCCATAGAATGTGGGGATGGAGAAGGGAAGAAGCAAGACCAAGGAAGCAGAATCAGTGCTGGTGTTGCTGCTGTCTCCTCTCTCCTGGGCAGCCGAGGGATGAGGTTATTAATTCGATCTGGAGCCATCTGACATTTCACGTGAGTCAGAGCGGGAGCCGGCAGCACAGTGGGACAATAGATTTGCAATTAGCAAATATTTTAATGTGCACTGGCATGTCCTTTAATCAGCTGCTCTCCCAGCCTTTTCCTGTTTACTTTTCTGTGAAGGTTTGTTCTTGTGAGAAGGTTTCTGTGAGCGGATTTCTCTGTTGGCGGGAAGGGGATGGAACAGCAGTGTCTGTCTGTGTTCAAAGCTCAAGGACACAGGTCCAGACAAATATTGCACCTTCCAAGCAAACCCTCCTCTCCTTACAGTGTCCAGGCCCAGGCAAGTCCAGGGGACAAGACTCTGTGACTGAGACAGCCCAAGCTTTGTAGTGACTGAGTAGCACTAAAGAGTTTCTTGTGAGGAGGATGTGAGCAGGACAATGTGAATCTCTTCAACCATTTCTTTGCTGCATTTGTTGGCGTATTATTTTTCAAGGTAGTTGGTGAAGTGAAAATATTTCTGTAAATCAAATCTACTTCTGCATACTTCACAGAGAATAAAACATCTGTGTAGTACAATAAAACAACTTGTAGCTAGGTGAAAATTATAAACTTGCAATTTTGTATTAAATAATATCCCACTTCCTATAAACTGTGTGACTGAGAAAAAAAATGCTGCTTTTTTCTGGCCTCCTCTAACCCTACACTGCAGGGATTAGTCCCAAGAAGGGATAATGGAGGGATAAGATAGCAGTGGCCTATCTCCATGAGTTACCTTTCCTGGACATTTCTTCCACTGGGACTTCAAGGTCCTGGCAAAAGCAAAATTTCTTCCCAATTCATTTTTCTGCGTGGCTCATTAGGCTGCTGCTTTCCCTGTACCAGGACAGGCTGCACACTTTATTGATTAAGCTGCCTGGTTTTCCCTTTCAGTGACATCCTTCATTTGAATGTCTATCTGTTTTGCTGAATCAGCTGTGTATTGAAATGCTGGAGGGTTCAGCTGCTCTTCTGTTTGAGCTGCATATTTGGTTTAATCCTCTTGTGATTTTTTGCTTGTTCATCTGGCTACTATTTTAGCCAAGTAATTCTGGGGGGTGGAGGGGTTGCACTGCCAATTTCATTTCTGACTGGGAAACATATTCTGTAAAATGAGTTCAGTCATTCACGGCTGCAACTGTATATTGTCAGAGTTAAATGATTTTTAAAAGAAAAAATAAAAGATTTATTTAATTTCCAATATTGGCAACCCAGCGTTGGGAATACTGGGGGAGTTCCCAACCTGGAAGCTAAAAATAAATAATCAGGAACACAACTTGAAGCTGGGGGGGTGTGGGGTGGGGCTGGGGGCTGTTTCAGTCTAAATTGAGATTTAAGAGGATGTGCTCATTGTCTCTCTCCAGCATCTGTGGAAGTTGGGAAGCCAAGCACACAGCCTAGCAAAGGGAGCAGGGGTACAGATTCAATCACATTTCAAGCAAGCAGTGTATTCCCATGGCAGTAACTTCCCTCAGAACTGAAGCTGGGGTCACAGCTAAATTTTTGTATTTATTTATTTTCTATGGATATAGATCCCAGAGTTTAGGGGATGCTTTACAATGCAGACCCAGAAATGCCAGTTGCCCCAAACCCCAATCGATTCTAACTGCAGGAACCACTGTTGGCTCCAGCATCATCTTTCTTTTGGCATCGAGCTCCCGTCTGAGACCTTTCAAATGCAGCAGAAGATGCTTCCTGCTCAAGAAAAATTAAATCATCTCTCAGGAGGGAGCAGACTGGAAGCTGTGCACACAGACTGGTGAGTGATAGCCCAGACCTTGGGAGAAGAGTGAGCTCCATTGCCAGCAAAGGGATGATGCTGCAGCTCAACACTTCTGGCAGTGTCCTTCCACCTTCCTCTTCTTCTTTTGGGACATCAGGCAATGCCTGAAGGCACCTGAAACCAGCACTGCCTTCCACAAATCTTTGATTCAGTTCTCCCTCCAGGGAGAGCCAGGGGTTCTGCGTGGAGCATACAGGGAACAGCTCCTGGGCACATTAGGCTGGATATAAAATAGGGATAGACTTAGTATACTGCTCCTAAACCTGCTTTAATGTCTACCTTGTCTCCAGTTGCTCATCGTACAGACTCACCTAGAAAGTGCCTGAAGCCACAGGATTAAACAGGGAGCTGCCTGACTCGAACGAGAGTCAGCAGCAGAGCTGCCAAAGGAGAGCAACCACAGCCAGGCCTCTGGGCTGGAAAAGCCTCTCCTTCCCCTCCTCTGGCTCCCAGCTGCCCGCAGCCAGAGGGGAGCCGGCGTGCCAGGCTGTGCCCACGCAGAGGGCACGGGCACAAACCCAGCCTCAGCCCTGGCTGCGCCGCTCCGCGAGCCACTCGTGGCACGTGGGAGCAGCTGCCTGCACACGGGTGGTCCTGGCAGGACCAGGAGCTCACAGGAGTATTTTTAACTTGCCTACTAGACCCTTTCCCTTTCTGGAGTGGAGAGACATTAAGGGTTTTCAGGAGCTTTCTCGCTGACACAGTGGAATAACTCGCAGCACATCTGCTCTCTCTTAAGAGAAAAGGGTTGTGTAAGTGGTGCCCCTGGGGATCAGGCATCATGGCTAGCAGATGTGGTCCCCATTTCTGTTCTTTTCCATGCTTTTTTTTTCCCCTGAACACAGTTTGGGTCTGTATGTATAACAAGAGACCTGTAGGACTTTCCTTAATGTTTTACAGCTTCTGATTATCACTTGATGTTACGGCATTGTTTCTGCCAAATCATTTACTTGCAGTATTTTGGAAATGGACATGATAAGAGAGAAGTGTTATCAGCAAACCTTGTGTTTTCTCAGTAGAACTAAGCAAGATTGTTAGCTAGAAAAAGTACTTCTGGGAGGTTGCCAGAAAAAAGCTTTTTGGATACTCCTTGTGCTTAAAGGATTCTGGTGCAGACTGAGGACTGTACTGGCAATTCAGTGGAATTTATTTCAGTGTCTTCACCTGCCTCTTCTATTCAAGCAGTGGCAAGTCAGGGAAATTATTACTAGAAGTTCTGTGATCTTCTTCATCTAGTCTCTGCATTTAATGGGGAAATTAAACAAAACTCAAAACAATGCAAAACATTGGCTTTTAGAGAAGATGGCAAAGTTGCAGTAAAGTCTAGCAAGAGGCAGATGTTCAGTGCTGGTGAGCAGAATGTACACAATGTGTACATTCAGTCCCTGTTCAGGACCCAGCTCTAGCAGCCCTTATCACCACAGGGAAGGTCCTCTGCAGTTCCTTACTATTGTATCCCTTTCAAAAACGTGGCATCTTTTGTGCCCACATTTCTATTTACCAAGTACATTTTCTGTTATTTCAATACTGTTGCATTTTAAAAGCATCCTCCCGCAGGGCCTGGGGCAGTCCCGGTGCGGGAGGAGCTCCCTGTGCCGAGGAGATAAAGGCTGGATGGAGTCTGGATGAAGGCTGGATGAAGGCTGGATGAAGGTTCGATGAAGGCTGGATGGAGTCTGGATGAAGGCTGGATGAAGGCTGGATGAAGGCTGGATGAAGGCTGGATGAAGGTTCGATGAAGGCTGGATGAAGGCTGGATGAAGGCTGGATGAAGGCTGCGGCGGGGGAAGGCGCCGGGGCTGTCCCGAAGCCGGCGCTGTCCCCAGCGTGGCTTTGCCTTTTGCGAGCAGCCCCTGGCGATTAGAGCAGCCCGGCTGCTGCGATCAGCCCTCCGGAGACCTCCGCTCCCTGGAGCTGAGCTCTAACCAGCGGCTGGCCGCGCCGCGACCTTGCTCTACTGAAATGACATTGGACTGAAGGACTTTTTAATTTTCTCTCTCCTTTCCCCCCCTTCCTCTCTTCTTTATTCCTTTCCCCCTCCTTGCCCCCCCCCGCTCCCCCTTTCTTTTCCAGTGTATTTTGTACCGCTGTGGATTAGAGTCTCTGCTGCAAAGCAGAGGGGCTCAGATGCTATCAGTGTTATCAGTTCACGTGTAAGCGATGCCTCACAGCCAGCAGCCTGCAGCTGAGCAACTGTGCCATCATCCGGCTCGGATCAGCAGCACAGAGCCGGGAGTCGCGGCAGGAGCTCTGCGGGGCCGGGAGAGCTGCGCAGAGAGGCACGGCAGCTCCGCGCTGCAGGCACCGTGCCACCGACATACTGCAAGGATTTGTAGCTACCACAGGAGGTTTCCCTCCGAGAAATTTCCTATGGAGAGCCGGAATTTTTTTTATTTTTTTTTTTTGGAAACAAAACTGGGGAAGAAAAATAAATCTGAAGGGAAAGGCTATTATTGCAGTTCACGAGCTGACATTTTATCTGAAAGCAAGAGAGATAAAGAAAAGCGTTAGAAAAAAGTCACCCAGGGAACTTGGAGCTGGCCTCGGCAAACACTGTTAAATATTTGCTGGAGAATTCTGCAGATCACCGACTGCTTAGATCTACAGTCCTCCCAGGGCAGGAATTAAAACACTGGTTGGATGATCACTCACATATCATTTTATTTCTTGGGCCCAGCCAGCTACCTAGGGAAAGAGGTGAAACCGAACAAAAACTGTACATAAAGTGTGAACTGAACCCAAAGTGATCCTGTAAAGCTGTAAAAAGTCTCTCCTCTGCAGAGAGAGGTGCTCTTTGTTCCTATATAGGAATAAGTGCCACAGTGTTGGGATGCTTTTGCACCCATGTATTTGGTGTAGAACCATTGCCTTGGCCCAACATGAAATAAATGGCCCCATTTCTCCCCTCTCCCCACCTGAAATGCCTCCCACCCTGACATATTTCACTGTTGGTCTCATGGTTGTTGTTAGCTAAGATTTGTTGCTTCTTGTTTTTGTCCAAAAACTGGAAACTTTCATCAGCCCAAACTCTGCTTTTTGCTCTGCCTAGGGGCTTCTCTCAAGGCAGCTAACAAAGGGAAGAAAGCCTATCTTCAGGATATCATCTTTTAAATAGGGGTTAGCACCTCTGTTTCAGGATTTTCTATCAGAGAAAGTCTGAGATCTGCTCCTTTGGAAAAATAATTCCTTACTGACCCAGAGCAAGACAGTAAGTTCAACTAACCAAATGAAAAGGATGAAGCTTGCAACCTGACTGGTATACACAATTTCTCTTCTTCTACAAGGTTAAATGCACAAAATACATAAAAACTGGAAACTGGTCCCTCTTTTGCCTCAAAATCCCTCCTTCAGGGATCTTCAGCCCCTTGTAACCCACCTGAGAACCCAAGAGCCCAGAGATGTTTGTTGGCAGCCCCTTGCTGGGGCTGCCCAGGACCCAGGAGACAGTGGTGAGTTTCTAAACAGACAACTTACATCATGTAACTCATCACCAGAGTCCACAAGAGTAAAGTGGGAAGTTTTCAATGGAAATGAGCTTATTTCCTATGGATATTAATCCTTCGTGAAATATGGGTGATAATTACCATAATCCACAAAGAAATTCTTAGGAGATATTTCATCTCCAGGGTGAAAAGGTCTCAGTTGGGGCAGTGAATTCTAACAGTATCATATTTGATTTACCAGTGATCATTAAGGTTTACATCAAAGGTCAGGAATAACTCTGGAATTTGTAAGCTGAGAAAAAGGTATAAACACTTTAATTGATTGCCCTGTCACTGTCAATTCACTTGGTATTCGCTGTGATAGCACTGCTGTTAATGAATGTATTTGGTAATAATGTGTATGTCATAGATATTTATGCTCTCATCTCTTTCGGTGGCTCAGCAGGTAAGGCAAGTTAGGAGCTTTGCCATTTTACATTTTATAAATTAAAGGGGGAAAATAAATAATATTTTATCTCAAAGAAGTACTTAACAAAAATCTATCACATTTAGCTATCCCAAAAAGGCACCTATCGTATCACAGAGAAATTAGTACTGCAAAGAAAGTGATAAGTGTCTGGGATTGCTGGAAGCCAAGGGGAAAGCTTGCCATGGCTTTGTGAGGAAACAGGTCAGACTCTGTTCAAAATATGAAGATTAGATTATATGTATAGCTAATAAATATAGCTAATAAAGAATTTTTTAATATTATGTCTTAAAGTTTTGTGTATGAGCAAGACTTAAGTCATGAATGGGAAAAAATACTCTTGGATATGTTTCAAATCCTGTATCAACAAGAAAAGCAAAGGAGCCATAACCTTCGCAGAGTGGAAAAATGTGTACCTGTACGGAGCTTACAAAAAAATCTCCTAAATGTAAGTTAACCTTGATTTTTGAACAGTCAGATGGCACATATACATTTAGCTGACTCTGCATTAATGTGATTTCCCACACATTTTAAAATGAAACACAAATACTTTGTAATCCCTTTGCACACATTTTTAGCCTGTGCTCTGCAGATCGTGCAGTGGTGTCTCAAAACCCGGATTTTTTTCAGTTAAGGTCAGCAGAAGCCTGACCATTGCTCCCAAAGGCTCTGGCACTCAGATTATAACCAATTCATTCATCTTGTAGTCTAGTCATAAACCATTTCATAATATTAATACAGATAAACAGCAAATGCCTTCCTCATTCTGAAATACTGCCTTGGAGCAGGAGGCCCTGCACTCCCGGGCTCATGAGATCATTATGGAGCAGCTGCTGACAGTTTGTGCATGGCATCCTAAAGGAATGCCTGGAAAATGTTTCTACACCTTGGCCATTGCTATTGCTTTATTATCATGCAATAAAGCATTCTTACTGGTATTTGAAGAGCAAATCCTGATCAGACAGTTCTATTGATGTGAATTTTCACATCTTTAGATGATGAAAGTCCTGCTCCATTAATGCTTTGAGTCCAGCTCAACAGAACTCGGCAGGAGGAGGAAATAATTGCCTACAAGTACACTTTAAAAACCTCTATTCTGACCCAAACCACCTTCCCCATAAATCAGGATCCTGCAGTTTCAAGCCCTGGGATGGTACAAGCGGGCTAATGAGTCCCTGCCACTCCCAAGGCTTCCTGGAGCGCAGGGAGCCCTGGTGGGACAGGAGGATGGACACTCGTCCTCTCCACAACCCTCCCAGGCCTCTTTCCCACAGCTGCCTGTTAGTGCTGTGATCACCTCACTACAGCCTCTGGGGACTGATTGGAGTTGGAAAGCGCTGCAGTGGGAAAAGGGACGCTGGCAGGATGTGTGCCAGCCTGAGAGCTGCTGTGCCTGGGGATGTGCTGCCCTCTTGCACATCACTAGTGGGACTGGGCTCAAGAAACCCAACATTTTTGTAGGGAGAGGGAGAGATAGAAAACCTAAATTTTTTTTCAGAGCCTTTTAATGTTTTCTTCTGAAAGGATCATTAGTTTGCTATGCAGTAATTTGTTCCATAGATTAATTTTATGCTTTGATTATGAAAACGTAAATGTTTCCTTGAAGCCTTTTGCAATTTTTTGCCTTTTAATTAAGATGGAAAACTACCTAAATGCCTGAGTGGTGGCTGTATTATGAAATAATTCACTATTTGATACTTTCCCCATTGAAGTTTGTAACTCAGTGTCATACTGAATCTAATACCTTCCTTTAAGGATGCTCTGAATGCCTGTGGAGCCCTTAGCAAGTGTTGGATGTACAAATAGAAATGGGAAACTCACAGCAGATTTATTTGGAGGCTTATGAAACGTCAGGCTTGCACTCAGTGCAGACATGACTCGCTGTGAAAGAGTCTTCTGGCTTCCTTTGTTACTACATGAAGAATTCATTTTGGCATCTCCCTTTAGGGCTGGTTTCTTTTAAGCCATGGTTGCATTAATAATATCAGCTCGTGGTGTAACTGATTGAATCCCTTTCACGTTGGGAAGAATTAAAGCCCAATCTAATTCGCTACTGACCCATAATCAGCAAAGCCATGAAGTAAAGGGCATTATTTTCTCTCAACTTTTCTGTATGGATATATTAATTTTTATATTTCATACTCCTGAAGTAATTACATGTCCTTAAATGAGGAAATGCTTCATGTAAATGTGATTTCAACACCAAAGATTGAGCTTGTTCCCAGGGAACAATGTTATTTAACTAAAAAGCTGGTTTCATTTCCTAAAAGCAAATACATTTTGAGGCTGAAATTATTGTTTTATTATTATTAATTTGCTCAGGTGCAAAAACTGGATTTCTAGCTGAAGAGTAAAAGGGCACCTTGATTTTTGCAAGTGTATACACTGTAATTTTTTTTGCATTGTTCAGCTTGCTGGCTCCTTAGATCTCTTTGCTTTAGGATTAGCAAGATAACAAACATGTTCAGGTTCTGAAAGGTTGTTTTGGTGGTGCTCTTTGAATTGCTGAGGAATGCCAGCTTAGCCCCAGCTTTACAAGTAAGGCCTGCTTCCCACAGCTAAGCTAAACACAAACACCCGTGGCAGGTTATCCAAGAGCAGGATCATTTCTCCCCAGTGGTGTTCCCAGGAAAGCCATTCCCAGAGGACCCAGACATGCACATTTTGCTATCCACGCCTTAAAATAATCAGCCTCACATGTAGAATTTCTGCATTTTGTTCATTTGGCCCTGGGTTTACCAGTACCAGGAATCACCTCCAAGATGCCCCACAGAGCATGGAGAGGCAGCAGCACAGTTCGGGTAAGAGCTCTGCCATCACCCATCCTGTTGAGGTGGGTAAGTGGCACCTTTGTCTCCCTGGCAAAACTCTTTTTAGTCCCTGATTCTTAAATGTTCATTTAAACCTGAAACTTGAGAAGATTCTTTGCATTTCTTCAGTCTGATGATTTATTTTCCCTTTTTTGTTGATACATATGACTGATATTTTCTGGAGCTTTTTAAATTTCTGGACTCAGTGGCTCCCTACAATAATGAGTCCTTCAGCCTAATTGTGCAAGAAAGGAAAATACTCTTTTGGTCATTTGTGGGTTTTTTGGTCATTTTAATCATATTTAATGTTTTGTAATGCATCACCTAAGGACTGTGTTCATACCCCACTGAGATGGAAGATACCTCTGCAGCTGGGATCTCCAGCAGATGCTGATCTTTGCTGAGCTGTCTTTGAGGTCCTGCCAGCTCTGAGCAGGGAAAAGAAGAGAAAGGGCTGGACCATATTCAGGAGCAAGAAATCTCTTGGAGAAGAGCCTGGAGGTGGTCCTGAGACACGACAGAAGCTCAGAGGGCACCCCTTGCCCTGCCCCCTGAGGAGTCAGCTCCTCTCCCAAGGAAACCCTCGAAGTGAGCAGAGAGCGAGGGCTCTGACAGCCACCCATACCTGAACCACTGCAGCTTCCCACAAGACTGTTCAGAAGCTAGAAAAGTCACCTATGAATGTTAAGCTTAAAAAAGCAGCAGCACTGATGAGTATTTTTGGCATGAACTGAAGAATCCTTTTGTTCCAGCTACAGCCCACATGCTGATTCAGCTCAGCAGCTCTCCTCTTCTGTTCTTTTCCTTTCCCAGGGCTTTCTTAAACACCACTTCTAGGTTGCTGTTTTCTTCCAGCCTGCTTCAGTTATGTTTGGTAATGATGGCTCATAAAAATATTGGCACAAACTCTCAGCTGGTGGCAATAGTCTGTAGGAGCATGCTCTCAGTCAGGATATGACTCTGTTCTTTTTGCATGGTTTTGCTATATTTATATGATCTCATCTACGATAAAGCCTTTTGATACAGCTGAAGTGATAGAAAGGCATCATATGGTAAATGGTAATCAGGCTTTTCAATATGAAATGGTTTGAATAAATTTCCTTTGTGGAGCCTATCCAGAGCTAAATTCTGTAATTTGCCACCGAGGCAGTGCCCAGACTGCTCAGCTCTAGCAGGTGAGATGTTCCTGGGACAGAGCGGGCGGTGTCACCCCTACACACTGCACCCAGGGTGACTTGCTGACCTGGAGCCCAGAATAAAGGCAATTTTAAGTGGAAATGGTTCCTGTCTATTTCTTTCCTGCTTAACACTCTTTATTTACAAAATGATAGCTGAAACTATAATTTTATTTATACTGAATATAACAGTATCGCGTATAAAGCCAGAATCACAACTCACTGCATGCTGAGGTGTCTAATATCTTGAGTGGCCATTTATGCCTAAATAAGTGAGGAGAAAAAGAAGAAAACCAACAGATTTTTGAAAATAATATAAGGGAAAGCATGAACACAATAGTCAGAACATGCTGTAGTAAAAAGGATTTAAGAACCCTATCTTGACCAGAATTTAAATGTCCTCCCAAATACTTAAAAATTCCCTGCAACAATCCTGTTTACATTCTCAGGAGAAATTTATTTGAACAGCACAAATGAAGGAGCTGCATCTTTACTGGCTGGGCTCTGTATAAGAACTGAAGGGGAAGAAGCACCTAATTAACGAGCACTGGATCAGTGAAGTGGTGAGGTTAGGCCCCAGTGAAGGTCACTCACTGCCCAGCAGAGCTGATGTTTGCCGTAGAGGTGTCCTCAGCCACTGTGTCCGAGGGCATTCGCAGCAAAACAGGTTGGGTTATATATTTATATATTCATACCATCATACCAGAAAGGGATTTTTTAGTGCTCGTTTACCTCACCTGGCCTGGAGCCTGGAGCCACGAGGGAGATGTTTCCTCTGTGGCAGGTGGCACCAAAGGAGCTCCAGGGATATTCACTGCATTTCAAGCCCCGAGTGATAATGTTGTGATGTGTTTATTTGATTTCATAATGCAAAACAAAAATTATCTTATACAAAACTTCAGGCAGAGCAGTCTGTACTTTTTTCCCCCCATTTTTCTGACCCTAAACCTGCAAATTATTTCCAATTATTACCCAAAATGGAACTTTTCTTTCTTTGTCTTCAGGTTTATTAAGCTCCTTTAGGAGTATATAAAAAGTGTTAAATACCACCATAAATATAGCTGTGATGGATTTCTTTTTTGTATTCTTATTTCTCATATGGAATATTTTATATGTTGAACAATGGTCTCTGTTCTGTGTCTGGCAAGACTTGTGTCTATACACTCTCAGCCCAAACCACAATGACAGAGCATTTCCACCACATCCCCCTCTCACTGTGCCACTCAAAAACCTCTGCTGCTGCTAATTCAGACTGACTTTTCATCGCCAGTGGCCATGGAACCACACTGTGCCTCTTCTGCAAGGAGGTAAGTGCTGGGTAATTTTACGATCATCTGCACCAAAACCTTAGAGGAGGCTGGCAGAAAGTCTAAAAAAAAAAAAGCTAAGATCTCCAATAAAGAGTAGGTTAGTTTCAGAGCTTGACTAGGAAAGTTTCAGTGAAGGGGAACAAAAAATGGCTGTTGAGGTGCTGGAGATCTTCCACTGGCCGATTCCTGACCTCAGCTGCAGCTGCCTGGAAACCTTGGGCACCTTAAACAAACATTGCTGGTGAATCTTCCCCGTGAATTCCCAGCAGTACCCACGGAACCCCTTGGGCCACCCCCCTTCCCTGGCTGGGCTGAAGGACTGCTCTCCATGGCCTTCCCAGAGAGCCTGAGAGGGGAGGAACTGAAAATACTGGTCCAACCTTGGGAATGCACCTTCTGAGGACTTGTCTTTTCCAATTACCAGACCCTGAAGGACACGTCCCCACAACCTCCTGAATTAATCCATATAAAACCAAAGCTGAGCATCTGCTTTGTGTTGACACTCTGTTGTTGGGGTTTTTATTATGTTTAGTATCTGAAGCAGGATTTCCTTTTATTTTGAAAAATGTTGTGAGGAACTTGAAATGCAGATTTCAACCAGCTGTATTTCTTATCTGATGTCCTTTCACAGTGCTACTGTGCTATTGTCAGAAATGTATGATCACATCTTGAGGAAAAAAAACTTACTGCCAGAGTCTGTTGATTCTGTGTAACTATATTAAAATACTGGAAATTACCTCGGCACTGATGACTGCTTTGTTGGTTTGTTTGTTTGTTTTCCTTTAAAAAGCTGGAGAAAGGGTAAAGTGGACTGACTATTTTCTCCTTCTATTGTTTAGAATAGTGACTGACCTTTCTTTGGAATGGGAGATCTAAAAATGGCATTCGCTGCCGGTGACAGGAGGGTGTTTGAGATGCAGGCTCCAGCCCAATCCTTTCCTCAGACGTGGGAGTAAGCTATTTCTATTGAACAGTAAGACGGATTAGATGCAGAATGGCATTAAAGGGAGAGAGTAATGCAGAAGCATCACTGTTGTTTCTTGAATGTAATTTTAAGTAAATGACCTTAAACTGCTCACATGCTTGAAAATAAATCTCTGTTCTGCTTGGGTAGTGTTTCCACAGTGCTTTTTATTTGCAAGTGGATATGAATAAGACAGATCCTGGATTTTAATTTCTTTTTTTTTACTACTTTCTGTCAAGCTAGCAATTCTTTAAAAAACAAGTCAGAAGTTGCGATTAAGACATTTTCAGGAAGGAGCCTGGGATGGAATGACCTGCCAAGAAGCAGTGGTGGCTGTGCTGGTGCCGCTGGGCCTGGGCAGGGCACTGGCGGGGGCTGTGGGATCCCAGAGCAGCAGGTCCCCCTCCCAGCTGTGCCACAGCAGCAGCAGGTGTGACACACGGGGCGGGCATGGCCGCGGCCGTGCTGTTCCCCTCTTTGGGGCTGCAGGAAGAGGCACCGCTCCAGAATCACAAGGAGGCCATTTCTCTTCCGACACACGTGGCTGTTCTCCCTGATCCGGAATGCGGGGCCACGGGGAGGGGGATCACACTGCCCTCGGCCCTCTCGGACAGGTGCAGGAGCATCAGCCACTGCCCAGGGGCAAGGGGTGCCAGACCCTGCCCCGCAGAGTCCCCTCAGGGTCCCCTCTCCTGGCTGGGACCGACCCCACACTAGGGCTGGAAGTGTGAGACTGGACACGGAGCTCCCAGAGCAGCGGGAGCGAGTGGATGGTTGGGAATCCGTGCCAGGCTGCCAGCAGGACCTGCAGCCCTCAGAGCCCCGCGATCCACTGGGCACTGAACTGTTCCCTGACCCTGAACTCGGACATGCACGGTGACAGGAGCACGGCAGGCACTTGGCAGTGGCTCGGGGAGGCACTCAGCACACGCTCCGTGATGAGCACATCCACAGTCACGCCGTGCCCCAGGAAAGCACAGTCCAGAGAGCTTCGCCAGGGCAGGGGCTTAGGGGTCCATCAGACAGCAGCACTCCCAGACAGGATTACCAAAACATCCTCTGAATGCTTTCTCCCCAGTATCTGGGGTTTTAGGAAAAACTATGAGAATAAAAAATCATCTGTGGAAATGAATTAGATGTACAGAAGCAGGGCAATGAATATATCTTGATGAATTTGAGGACTCCAATTTATTTTCTTAAACGGAAAAAGGGAACAGGTGGGGAAGGGGAACTGAACTAGATTTCTCAGCGAGGAAGTATTCAGAGATTAGGTTCAATAGAAATAATAGTCAGCCATACTTTTGGAACGGTCTTAAGAGTTCCATTTATGTATTTTCAAAGTGAATAATTTCAATTCTTCAAATTATTGAGCATAAAATACCTTGACATTTACCTAAACGTTAAGAAGATGGTTAAAAAGAACTTAACTGGATTTTTTTAGTTTGAGATGAGAAGGCTCAGGAGGGACCTCACTGTTCTACAGAACTACCTGAACGAAGGTTGTAGCCAGGTGGGGGTCGATCTCTTCTGCCTTGTTCCAAGTGAAAGGACGAGAGGAAATGGCCTCAAGTTGCACCAGGAGAGGTTGTGATTAGATATTAGAAAAAAACCTTTCACTGAAAGAGTGGTCAGGAGTTGGAATAAGTTGTCCAGGGAGGTGGTGAAGTCACTGTAAATGGAAGTGTTCAGGAGGCCTCCGGATGTGGCACTTGGGGATGTGGTTTAGGGGTGATTATGGTGGTGCTGGGTTGGTGCTTGGACTGGATGATCTTGATTCTGTGAATCTGTGAGTACTATGAAAGTGGACTAAAATATTCTGTTTGGGTTGAAGGCAAATATTAAGCAAGTCTGAAACTGTTTTAGAAACATGTATGGTCAGCTGAAACAAAATACAAATTTTTGGTCAATGGTCTCTCTTAAAGAGAACAGAAGATTACACTCACATCCCTTTCCTGCTGATAGCTCTGGCATCCCTATTTCAATAGGCTTTTAGCCCTCCCCAGGGAGCCTCAACTCTGTCCCCAGTAAGCCCCGAAGGGACTGGCTGCAGGAGCTGGGTGGCCTGAGCAGTGTGTTTGGGCAGAGGTGGGGTTTGGTGTCCCAGCAGGAGCCGCGGTGCAGCGGCACAGCGCAGAGAGCGCAGGTGGAGCTCGCTGCATCCACGTACCATCCACATTTTTGGGAGGAATGCAGAGAGGGTGCTGTTTTTAGAAGCCAAGGGATGTTGTCAAACTTTCTGGGGGAATATGTTATGCAATGAGAAGCTGTCTGGGTGCAGGGCGCTTCCAGCAGCAGGCAGATGGCAACAGCAGAGAAGGCAGCGGGAGCGGCTGAGTCAGAGCGGGATCCCGGTTTCACCTGCTCCCTGCTCCTGTGTCTGTAAGGTTTTTGCACAAACCAGGGACGATGGAGACTTGCATTGTTTAAAGTACCATTTAAGCTTTTCTGCCTTTAATTTTGAGAAAGGTGGAGGCTGTGCATCCCCAGAGCTGTGCCTCTGAGAGAGACATTTGGCAGTGACCTGCTCCTGAGTGGTATTCTTGCTAAACAGCACAAAGACTTGATGGGCTTGCAGCCCACCCAGAGCTGCCCACCATCCCTCCTGTTTCCTCATGTGTGTCTGAACTTTTTTGTATTGTGTTTGTGTCAATTAAATTCAGAAAACTGGGTTCAAATGACACTAAGGTTCTGACCCCACATTTCAAAAGCAGTTACCAAGCAAGACAGAGCCACGAGCTGATATTTCAGCACTTTCTACCTGCCACAGCTACAGGAGTTGGTGATACCTGAGATACAAAAATGCTGGTTTTCCTTACAAATTTTCCAAAGCTGATGTGCAGTTCTTCAGTCGGGATATGTAAATCTTCTTAACAAACAGGACTGATTAGGAGTGTATTTTTTAGCAACATAGTGCACCCATGGTGCTCCAGGCAATCATGAACCATTAGACCCAACAGGTGAGTTATCAGTACATTGGAATCATTTTTTCTGTGAAAAAGGAAAAAATTCTACATATTAAAACTACCCTGATCAGCCAGGTAATCCTTAGGACAGACCCCAGAGAAATGGGGCAGCTCCCAGCTCCCCTCCCAGAACTTTACATAAATCCCCAGTTTATAAGATTTTTTAAAATATTTTTCCCAAGTTTATGCTTTTTTTTTTCCCTCCAAGAAACAAAGCAGAAAACATGGTGTTATTGTGGCATTTACAATTTTGTCATAGGAGGAATTTTTACTTGCTGCTTGGCAGATAGCAATGTAACAGCATCACGATACATTGCAATAGATGGCTTTTACTGCTTCTGTTCATCTTCTATTTTTTTTTCACTACCTTTACAGGAATCAGTCACAGACCCTCAATGTTTATTTCAAGATGAATTAAAACCTTATTCTTTGGAGAATTTTCTGCTTCCCTCTCATGTCAGCTGTGGCGCCTGTTCCCCCTGCTGAAAGGAAGAAAGCTGTGCTGTGAAAATGTTGGATGGAGTTAGTCATTCAAACCGACTTTGCATTTCAATCTTAGATACTCGCATTTCAAAATTTGTTTCGAAAATATGCTTTAAACCAGATTTTTTTCTGACTTTCAAACACTGATGGGGTTTTTTTTTATGTATTTCTTTACCAAAATCCAGTATGAGTTTGTGGTATATCATTTCTGACAGGTAAACAAATAATATGAATTTGCAGACATAAGAAATTAAATGAATTTCAAAATAAAATTACAGTGCTTTGAAAAGGCAAATTCTGCATTAAAAATCAAATATTCTGAGTATGTTACACGCAGAAACTTTCACTTCAATGCTTTTCACATTGTAGGGCTTTTTTCCACTGCAAATTCCAGAGGAAAAAGAAGAAAAATAAAATAGCAGCTGCTAGTAGAAAATTCTTTCAACAAAAATATTCAGTTGATCTGAATTTTCAGTTTATAATATCAGATGGTTTATTTGTTTGTTTGCCTTTAAAGCCAATTTTTTTTCCCAGTGAAGTTCCTCACACACTGGTAAGTCAAGGAAATTATCTCCATGAAAAGACCTTAAACATCAGATACCCCCGATCCCCAAGGCACCCAAGGGAAAAGAGGAGCTGAGCAGTGGATAGGAACTGTGTGGTCTTTTTCCCTCACAGTCAAGAGCTGTCACAGGTGCAGGACTGGCTCCTCTACATGTTACAAGAAGGGGTTTCCAAGCCAAAAAAAGGCCATTCATGCTCTCCAAGGGGAGATGGGAAGGGTCAGTCTGAGGCTGGATCCCTTTGGTCCCCTCTGTCCCCCTGCCAGCCGTGCCTGTGGTACCCTGGAAGGGCCAGCCCAAGGCGTGGTGCTGCCGGGGACGGCTCAGGGAGCAGCTGGGATGTCCCTGCGTGGGCAGGAGGAAGAGCTCGGTGGGACGAAGGAACGGGCTGGCAGCGAGGGGCTTTGAAGCCGGGAATGCTCTTAGAGCCTGAGCGCCCCGTGGTGTGACAGCCAGGCGGGAGCGCAGCGAGAACAGAGTGCCCATTAAGGAATCGAAGCAGTGTACAGCTCCTCGCTGCTCCGATCCTGCCTTCAAAGACACCCCCGAGCCTCCTCCTCCTCCTCTGCAGGGCAAAGCCGAGCCTCACACAGAGTGCAGGCATTGCTGGGCTGCGGGA